>OW386285.2:199632921-199707921 GCA_936432065.2 Rutpela maculata | reverse complement strand
TTGAAGAAAATCTTTGTATTGATGAATCAGTACCGTTTAATGGGCAAATAGTATATAAGGGAAAGCCAAACCCATGGGGGGTAAAAATATTTATGCTTTGTGGTAATAGAAATTCATCAGTATCAATAAAACATCAAAAACCACAGTCCATTCCAGTGGACTATAAGATTCGATAATCTCTTGGCCTTTGGCCAATGCATACAAATTGCCATGAGCAGCGCTGTAAACTCGAGACTTGTGGAGGGCGTCCACGAATTCAGTGTGAGAAGCGCAACGTGCATCTATGTTTATCTAAATTTAAAAACTGCTTAAAAAATTTCCATGTAAAATAAAATAAAAATAAAGTTTTCATATTTAATTTTCTTTCTTCTTGACCTGATCGAGGCATTTTCCACTACTTCCTAGTTCATAAATCTGTGGAGGAAACTAATCTAAATTTGGTTGAAGAGTTATTGACAGGGTATTATTAATAATCTATGCCAAAAAAATGTTTCTTGTTTATCAAGAAATCAGGGCTGAAAGGGTTAATGTAATCATTAAGTAATTTTTTTACTGAATTTGGTATCTAATTGTTCTCACTTTTCAGCTAGAACAATTGACACATTCATTTGAAAAAATACCATGGATCTAATTTCTCGTTTCAATACCGATTTGGAATTTTTAAATTACAATTCGAAAACATAGGGAACGCAAAATTCTTAGACGAATGGACGAGAAATAATAATATCACTGTTGTCAACAACACTGCCAAAAGGTCGGTAAAATTAATGATTTTCATTCTAACAAAGGATGAAAAGCAAATACAATACGTATTGTAATGTGTGCAAGAGCACAGAAAAATGTATCTAAATAGTAAGAAAGTTACATTAAAGCAAATATTTTAAACATTTTGAACAATAAATAGGTACTACATAAAAAAATATTTTTTACTTACTTTTAAACCTGTGATGATAAGGGTCATAGAGGTTGATATTGTTTTTACTTTTTTTTTTATACCAAATAACAGTCATTTGAGGTTATAAAAAATAACTCAAAAAAATTCCAGTTTGAGGTTTTTTACACCACCCGTCGGCACGGGAAGGGGTTCATCTAGGAGACTGAAATTTTGGGTATGTAATTCTTATATCAAATATAAACTTTTTAGGGGGTGAGACGAAAAGAAAATGAAAGTTGAAAAATAAGGAACACCCTAACCTACATACCCTATTGAAATGATTTTCTTTCCCACAATTACAGCACATTTTGCCATACGCTGGGCACTCTTCAAAGTCATGTGTTCTGCTACATGTTTGACATTTAAATGACTTTTTGTCCTTTGTCTTTTTTCCACTTGTGCCGTAAAATTCATTACTCTTCTCTATATTTTTGCCTTTTTTAACAGCATCAACACTCACTTCATCTTTGTTTCTCACACTTTGTAAATGCTTCTTTGTTGCCTCAGCATTTCTACAGGTTTCAGCAGCATTTTCCAGTGTCACATTGTGAATATTCAGTAATTTTTCCTGAACGTTTGGGTCGTTCGTGCCCAGAATTATTCGGTCAACAATTATTGAGTCTTCCTGACTGTCATATTCACATGACTGTACCAATTTTTTTTAGATCACTCAAGTAATGATCAAAGGGCTCATTTGCACCGTTTCCTACTATTAAACACAAATCTTTCATAGGTTCTATTTTTTCTGGGGGCATAATATTTCTTAAACTATCGACAACAGAATTGTATTTTTCTTTATCTGCCGGTTGTGCGAATTTAACAGTATTAAATATTTCAACCCCCTCGCTGCCTATAGTGTTTAGCAGTATGGCAATTTTTACCTTATTTGGTTTTGTATCCCTCTCTGTCGCGATTAGGTACATTTCAAAATTTTGTAGAAATCTTTCCAAGTTTTCATTCAAGTTTCCCTCGAATTTCATAGGATCTGGTAGTCTTCCCGCATTTTCCATAATGGCTGTTCCAACCTCACTATCTGTTTCTTTTTAAATTTATTTACTTTCAGGTGTTTCTCGCCTCTAATAGTTCTTCTCCGACTGCGCCATGTAATAACATATGTACCAAGCTTTAATAAAACTGATGAACTGTGAATTTATCATTTATTGGAATTAAACATCGACCAGATATTACATTAGATACTAACATTACTAACAAGTTGTTTTATCATTACCAACTGTCCAAAACATCAGTGCTGCAAACCTAGATATTAGTTCCTATTATTACATCTGATAACATTATGTGTTTGTGATAACACTTATAAGGTGAACTGGTCTATAATGATGATCAGATTCCTTATTGGAAGAAAGTATTCGTGCAAATAGTAAGTAATTTTTTAGGTTTAGGTTTTTATGATAATGACAATATTTTTTATTGGGAGTGTTTTATGCAAATATAGTTGACACTCATTAATTAACGTTTCATGCCTATTTGTATCTGATGACATGTGTTTGTGACAACACTTATAGATGAACTTGTTTGATGATAGCAGGGTTTTTTAAAGGAAGAAAATATTTATCAGAATAATAAATAATTTTTAGGAATCATGTTGGTGATGACATAATGTACTAGTGATAACACTGATAGATGAACTTATCTATAACGGCCAGCTTTCTTGTTAGGAGAAAGTATTTATGGGTCGCGTGCGCGTGACGTCACAGGTCCCAGACCTTAGGAAAAACAAACCGCTGTCATTAGCTGTCAATTGGCGACTGACTGAACCTCAGAATTAAATTTTTCGTAATCCGAGTTTTTATCGATATTATATTATACAAAATGGCTAGTTTTTACTGTATTATTAATTGTGGAAGTGTGGCAATCCGAGACAACATCAGTTTTTGTAAAATAACGTCGATTTACAGCCAGAAGAGGTTAGGTTAAACAATTCCAGGCATTTAAAAGAAATGCTTTAAGTTAATGCATAAGAATGATTGTGATAGTAATAACTGCTGCTCAAACAAGCAATAAACAATCCATGGTAAAGAAAATTAACATTTTATATTGGTTTATCTCTATTTTTAATAACTATGTCTTATTTAAATTTTAGATGAGCGAAGCATGAACTGCACGGAGGGAGAGTATATTTAAGAGAATACAAGTCATAATTAACAATTGACCTACATAAAATAGTAAAATACATGTTAAACATTTTATATAATATATTATAATAAAAAATTTACAAAAATTACAACGGTTTGCGTAGTCCAATCTATAGGTATATAAGGTATAGACGAGGGGTTAACCGCTGGAAGAAATTATGTACATCTTATTACATACTTCAAACAGTTTACAGTAGGTACGTCAGTCTTTCATTGTTTATTTTATAAAGTGTCTTTTTCACAAAATTTACAGCGGTTAATCTCCAACCATAGCCATGTTCATTGCTAAAAAACTAAAAGGAAAGATTTCCTGTTAAGTGGTGAACATGTTTTGTCTAGACTGGCAACACAATCCCAGTGAGCATTAAGGAACCATCTGAATCTGCAATAGCCCAAGGAGTCAATGGCTTTTATTCATGGTGCCTAAGAGTTCACATCCTGAAAAATTAATTTCTGCATTAGGAATTATTTATAAAACAACATTTAATTAGGCAAGCATATATGAAAAAAATGGTTGATAACTAATTCTTACCGTTGTAACAAGCTTTTATCCTGCAAATTTCTTGCAGAGTACTTCTTTCACGTAACCACAAACAGCTTCAAGACTCCTCAATGCCTTGAATTTTTCCTTTTGTCTACGTAATTCTTTCAAAAATCAAGTAATTTGCACCATCCCTATGTGTAACATTTGGAAATACATCAATATTTGTACTAAAGTATTTTTTTCTCAAAATATAAGGATTTAATTCGAAGGCAGCCGTATACCTAACCTCTACATCAGGAGAAAATTCTGCAAAATACGAACTAACCGTCATCCTGACGAACAAAATTGTTTATATAACAGTATTAAGAATAGTTGTAGATGTTAAATAATCCAACAATAAGTTCTTAAATGGCACAAACACTACAAAATTCACTTTAAAGAAACACGTTTAATCGGCGGATTTCTCAATGACAGCTGTTTGTTTTTCCTAAGGTCTCAAAATCTGTGACGTCGGCGCACGCGACCCATACAAACGGTGAGCAAAATTTTTTTAGGAATCATATCTGTGATGACATTAATTAATTAGATTGAATTTTCCCGAATTCTCTCATTTTTTGGTCACATCAACCGATGAGAGGACAATATAGAATGCCTTTCTTAACATTGGGCTGATATTACCTAAGAGCTGTTGGAAGAGAGCTTTGGCGGGGCTGTGCACCTAACGGGCAACCGCGGCGGGTGGTATGATGTTGTCAGACGTGCCATATAACAAAGAGAAGACAACTAGAACAATTAATGGATCTCAAAGTGTCTGCCAAGAGGTTGTGAGTAACAAGAGGAAGAAGATATCTATCATGAATTTATTAATCCAGCTGAAATTCTGGCCCCTATTTTTGATACCGCAAACGTGTAGCTGGTGATAGATGAGGAAAGTAACGAGGAAAGTTGGAAAGTTTCCAGGAAAATTTCGGAAGTTTCCGCAAAGGAGTTTTGATAAAAATGAAAGTTTCCTTTAAAATATTTGAATATTCCGAAAGTTTCCAAAATTCCGGGGAAGTTTCCAAAACTCCGGGAAAGTTTCCAAATTTTTCACGAATATTTACAGTTATTATTTACACATATTTACTCATAAATTTGAAATTACCGCCATGATGATCTAACATAACCTCAAACGCTAGAAATCCAGTTTTAATTTGTTGATATTTTTTCGAAATTATCAAAAATTAATCGGATATTTGATGACGTAGGGTTTCATATGGTCACCGCTCGGATTATTACTATTGGCATTGGCACAGAATTTCTCTAATTTCGTGCTATTGGCTATGATCAAGGATGAGTCGACAGACATATGATAAGTTACGTTTATTTGTATACCCGCACTATCGCTTCCCGATGAATAATATCTAGCATTTTTTTCTGTTACATTAAAAACGAAAATGATTAAAAAGAAATATACTTTTATTTTCTCACAAATTATAAGATATTATTTAATTTAATATATTTAGTGTTATTTTAATTAAATAATATGTAGATTTCTGTCTTGCCTTCTATATTTCCATTTCTGCACAAAATAGGAGTTACGACTTACATATGACATTATTTACATAAATTTGTAATTTTATAATCCACATATTTATCACATTCTATAAATTATTTTATTTATATTTAATTATTTAATAATTCAAACAAAACAAATTACTGGGTAACCACCTATTTGCTCCATATTCTTCATATAGCACAGGGCACATATAGCGGGTGTCATATAATATCAGTTATTTGGTAAAAGTCGGTAAAAGTAATGTAAATAATATATTTATATGCACTTATTTGGTATCAAAATGAAGCTTAGATCATTACGAATCAGATTTCACCATAAAATAGACTTTGAATATTCCCAATGGAAAGTTTCCAGGAAAGCTTCCTGGAAACTTTCGGAGTAACCAAACTCCGGGAGTTTACCCATCTCTGGTTAAAATAACCAAATATTTTGTGAGGTAGGCGTCGGCAAAGATCTCATTTTTTTTATTTTATGATTCATTACCTATAAGCTACAGGACGAAACGAGACTTTGTTAACGCTAATAATAA
This sequence comes from Rutpela maculata, assembly GCA_936432065.2. Lineage (NCBI taxonomy): Eukaryota > Metazoa > Arthropoda > Insecta > Coleoptera > Cerambycidae > Rutpela > Rutpela maculata. The sequence goes on along the minus strand of OW386285.2, from coordinate 199,702,263 downwards.
TAATAACAGCTCTGCTAGGCGGGGGAGATGTGTCACAAAGGAAATATCATTAATAATCCAAATCCCGGAAAGTAGCAAATACATAAACCTGATATTGACATTGTTTATAGGCTTGCAAAATAAGAAGTCGCTATGGGTATATATTGAGTAACAAAAACAAATCGAGGTACCTTTATAGTTCCTTCATACTCAGTTTTTAATTTGCTCCGCTCTGGAGAAGTTGGTAAGGCCACTTTAATTTACTGTACTCGTCGTTATGTGTCCAAACAGTTTAATGGTCAAGTGCCAGAAATAAATGTTATGTTGTGTTTTTATCTGTCCCGTTTAATTCCCGACAACTCAACCCCTGCTATGATCATTCCGGAAGTCATGACATTATACATAAATGGTACTTATCTCATGGTGTTTTTGTTTTTTTTTTTATATTTCACTCTATTGTACCAATTAAAACTTTTTCGTAAAATATATGTTATGGAACACTAAATGCCAGATTAGGTGTACCAATGAGAATTTTTTTTTCAAAAATGAAAAAAATAAAACATTTTTAGTGGCCAAAACGCTCAGATCGTAAGGCCAAAATTAGAGGAAAAAAAAAAAAAAAAACATTTTTATTCCGGAATATTAGCCTAATTCTATTATCACTAGTCCATCTAATCTAGATGTATAATGTATATAAAGCATAAGTAAATTGGTCGTCACATTGTACAGAAAATTTATTTTACTCGGTTAGACAGTTAAAATTTTGTAGTGCCTATATACCTACACAAAATTTTATTTTTCAATTCTGTATCAAGGGCAGTTTAACAATGCCTACACGGTTATGCCCTTTACTCTTGTACATACATAAAACTATTGAAGTCACTTATAGTATATTATGGTAACGCAGTGGCAACACGCCCCATGCTTAATTACATCTCAGAATCAATCAGCAACATTTTTTTAAGTGTCCATCAAACATATTTGTGTTAAGAAAACTTTATTAAATCTAAAACTATTTTGAGTGTTTGCAGACTGGATTAACTGTATTATATGCTCATATACCTAATATAAAATGTAAGCAGTTTCATACATAAGGTAGTATGCAGTTATCTATTTTATCTGTTTATTTGCAGTAACCTAAATGTGTTATTATCGAAATGGCGCATATGACGATACTGGCAGTCCCCATTTGTACAACTCTACTGATAACATTCACTAATATCTACTCACAAATAAGATTATTTATATAAATATTAAACTTACTATGATCAATGAAGAAAATTCTTCCGTCAGAATGTACTCTTTCTTCCCACCCTTCAGGCAGAGGGCCTAAGTCATCATCAGGCCTTTTAGTCACTAGCTGTGGTATAGCCACTTGATTAGGCATAGGACTAGCTCTACCGGTACGAGGATCAACCCAAGAAGTTGTTCTTTCATTGTGATCAATAAAAAATAATCTACCATTAGGTGCCTTTTGTATACTCCAACCAGATGGTAAGCCATCAGCAAAGCCATCTAGATTATTTGGAGAGTTGCTGTTGCTAGTTGTTGAAGACAGAGTTGAGTTTCTTCTGGATGAATTATTAGATAAATTTTCTATTTGATCGTCACCCTAAAATGTAATTTACTAGATAAAAAAACATATTATTGATAATAGAGGTTTTAACTTGATTGAGTGTAGATAAAATATAGCAAATTTTCAACTGTTAACAAATTCATCATGTTCTTATATCCTGTTAGTGGCCATTTTATATCTAGGAAACAAAAATATACCCACGGGTCGAAGTGATAACCTCCTCCCTTTTTAAATTTTTGGCTAAAAATGTTTTATACAAGGGCGGATCTGGGCCTTGAGCTTGGGGCGGGATAACATAGCCGTGTGCTGAAAATATCAACAATGTTTTTCCTCGAAAATCAAAATTGATGAGAGGGAGGGAGAAAATCTCAAAAAAAATTATAAACACAACTAAATAGAATATATATTCAAAAATATAAAATAAAATAATAAAAATTATGATATTTTAAAACGAAAGTTGAAGGTTTACAGAATCGGGGGGGGGGGTAATTACCCTGTTACCCCCCCCCCCCATAAATCCGCGCTTGGTTTTATATAGGTCTTGATGAATTTAAAAACACCAGTATTTTGACAATCCAATGTTATAACAAAGGGAACTTATATAATAATTAAATTTGGAAAATAGTACTCACAACTGTAAGCTAATATCACTAAAAAACTCTTCAATTCCTTACATTAAATATAAGGTATTAAAGTCTGCATAACTTAAACTATTTTTGTTATGTGCCGCCATTGGCTATGACCTCAAACAGTGCACTGACATATGGCGCTACAGTCACAGATACGTTCAGACTATTGACTCATTTAAACATAATAGCGAGCGATTACAAATGTAATTATTTGTTGCAAATTAAATTTTGCGATTTTTCCATATAAATAGACACTTTGATGAAATTAAAAAAAATAAATGCAAGTTGATTATTGAATTAAATATTCAATTAAATATTGTTATGTGTTTCAACCCTCCAGAGACATGTAGAAAAATCTAGAAGATTAGACATCCTCTGGAACATTGTAGAATGTGCTGGAATGTAGTGGAAAGATCCAGAACACATAACCTAAGGTATGTAAAGGAATGAACAATTCAGTTCAGGGACAGTTGAGTTAGTACAGTTCTAATGGTCAGTTGAATAAGCAGTCAAGTTTGAGTTTAGTTGATGGTCAGAAAGTGAGCAGAACAGATCAAGGGACTTGTAGTACATAGTGTAATACTAGTAAAGTACTTAATTGATTGTTGTAATTAGTAAGTTAATAAATTAGTGTTTAGTGTTACCCTGATGTTATAATTTCCGAATCCACGATACAGGGTGTTTACAAAAAGGGTGGTGTAAACACGTAACAATATCCATAATTATAGCGCAGTGAGATGTGACTCTAACAACAGGTGGTGTTGTTGTCTATGTAAGACAAAATGTTAAATATTCCGTCATTAATAATGAAACATTTGATAACAATTATTGGTACCTTGGTTAAAAAATAAATGTTCACAATTGTGTTTGGAAAGTAGGAGTGGTTTATCATCACTAAGTTGAAATGATGGCATATTTATTGAAGCAGTTGAGCACGTTTGTGAAGATACTAGCACAAATGACAATGTTATAATGACAATTGACAAATGACAATTTATAATGTTTGGTGATTTTAATATAAACTATTTGAATACTGACAACTTTTATAATAGTATTAGTATAGTTGTAAAGATGTCTTCAATTTTATTAGTAAAATTGGAGACATCTTTATAATGTTAGATTTGGAACAAATTATTGTTAATATTCTGAATAAATATTTTTCAGTATACAATTCAGCATAAGTATGGTCCTGCATATACATTTAGAAATGTAAGGCATGCGCTATCTGTATCAAAAATTAGTAGTTTCATTTGTTGAACTTTTATTTGGAAACAATAGATTATGGACCCAGTACCAGTGGCAATAATAATATAATAATAATATAATAATAATATAATAATAATATAATAATAATATAATAATAATAATATTTTTATTGACCATTTCAGATACAATAATTGTATATATGGCAAGTCATTCATAACCTAACAGTAATACATAATATAATTTAAATATACATTATATGATATATCGAGTAAAGTGTCTACACAAACAACGAGGATAATATGACATAATATGACATACACACAAGCAAAGATAAATATAATAAAGATATATAACACTAAAATTACAAAAAAAAAACTATACTTATATATCACAGATTTAATTTAAGTCTTCAAAGTCCTATAAGGCCACAGATTCCCTATTTAAAAAGTCCTGAATACTATAGAAACCACCTTTGAGTAGAATGTCTTTAACTATATCCTTGTATTTTTTGTAGTTTTGCATTTCGAATTTCTACAGGGAAAAGCAAAATACAATTGTATTGCGGTGAATGTTTATAGCTGGAAGTGTGATGTAATGGTATACTAAGTAGATCTCCATGTCTAGTACTATATGTGTGGCAATATTTCCTTTGAGTGAATAATGCCATATTTTTCTTAGTGTATGTCATACATTTTAAAATGAATATGCATGGTACAGTTAAAATTTTCTTGTTTTTGAACATCTCTGCGCAGCTCTCATTATATCCCATTTTAAATATAAGTCTAATATGCCTTTTTTGGCTAATGAATACTCTAGACCTATCTTTTGAATTACCCCAAGCGATGACATTAAGGGAGATATGCGAATAGGCAAGAGCGTAGTATACATTCAATAGCCCCGTTTCATCAAGTGTACTTTTCAATTATAATATAGCAAAATAGGCCTTGTTAAGCTGTGAGCACACATGATCAATATGTTTGCTCCACAGCAATTTGCTATCTAGGTGAATACCAAGCAATTTTGCATTTTCTGATATAATGGTACTATTGTGCAACATTAATCCATGCAGTAATTGTTTTTGCAAAGTAAAATTTATAATAGTTATCTTACTCACATTTAAAATTAGTTTGTCTCTTTGTGCCCAAGTAGTGATTTCTTGAAATGTTTGATCAACAAGTGAATGTAGCTGCTCTATTGAATCCGCTTTTACGGTTACAGTAATATCGTCAGCGAAAATTGTTAAATGACCAGTTGTTAGGTGATTCGGGAGGCTGTTTATATATAACATGAAAAGTAGAGGCCTTAAAACAGATCCTTGAGGTACTCCAAAAATGACGTCATGAGTATCCGAGTATGAGTTGTTAAGTTGTACTTTTAGGGTCCTACTTTTCATGTAGCTACTAATCCATGATAGTAAATCCCCTCTTATACCAATACTATACAATTTCTGTTCTGGGAAAGAACCTTTACGGTATCAAATGCTTTTGTTAAATCGAACATTATCGAGACAACATATTTTCCATTGTCTAAGCAGGTATATACGTGGTCTAGTAAGTAACAAATTGCTGTCTCTGTCGATTTTCCGGCAGTAAAACCATGTTGAAAAGCCGTAAGAATATTAAAACTTTTTGTAAAAGCAATAATTCTATCGTAAATAATTCTTTCAAATAACTTGGAAATTACACTCAGTACAGAAATTTGACGGTAATTTTCTATTTCTTCAGGCGACCCTATTTTTAATACAGGTATCACATTAGCCTGTTTCAATATGTCAGGAAAACAACCATGATCAACTGACATATTAAACAGATGGACTAAATACGGTAGTATGCCTTCCCTGATACTTTTTAATATGTTTGCTGTTATACCATCCATTCCAGCTGATGACTTATTTTTTAAGTTATCTATGGCATTATTTACCTCATCCAGCGAAAATGGCGCGAAATATATTGAGTTCCTATTATAGGGTGAAATGGTGTACGGTAGAGCTAAGTTAGAACCAAAGTGTTCAAGTAATTTATTGGGAATATCAGTGGAGAAGTGATTAGCAAACATGTTGACTATTTCATATTTATCTGTAATTATTCCGTTTTTACTAGACAAGTTTATGTTACTATTTTTCAACTTTTTCCGCCCCAGATTAATATTTACAATATCCCATGTCTTCTTAGTTTTATTAGTGGCATTATTTATTTTATTTTTATAGTAACTCTGTTTGGTTATTTTTATGTGGTTTTTGTATAATAGTTTTTGTTCGTTATACAGATTTTGTAACTCTACAGATTTAATATTAACCATAAGCCAGTAAAGGTTTTTAACATAATTTCTTTGTTGCGTCAAATCATTTGTCCACCAGTTATTTTTAAAGTTATTGTTTTTTACTGCAACCTCTTTGACCGGGCTACTAATATAACACCATGTAATAGCATCTATAAAGCAGTCAAAAGACTCAGTTACACTTCCAAAATCAATTTTGCTTAACTCAAAGATGAAGTTTTTCATGCTGTTTTCATTTAAACATCTATTTTCAAAAGTCATGAAGGTGGTGACATCATTTTCAATTTGAACATTGGTTAATTTTAAGATATGCGTAAAGTGATCAGCGATATTCGGGTTGTGTAGTTCAAGTTTAAAATTTTTAATGGGTATATTGAAAACCATGTAGTCAATACAACTGGAAGTAGTATCACCGTTTATTTATGTCAGTAGTATCAGTGCTCAAATTTTCTAGTTTCTTGTGAGAAATACTGCATTATTAAACCCACAACTTTTACAACTAATGCATTAGTGTTGAAACTATTTAAGAATACTAAAATTGTTAAAGTGCATAATACAAATAGACAAATTTAAACCAAAAACAATCTAAAGACTATAACCTCAGTGAATTTTTCTTTTCTTTATTTATTGTTTTTGCTTACTACTCATAAAAAAACGAGGATTAATCTCCAAAAAAAAACGAGGGATTAATCTATCAAGCAACCAGCAAACTATACGAGGATCATTCAATACATCATTACCACAGAAATATATAAGGACTGATCAATTTAATTCATAACAAATGGCTCAATGTTTGAAATGTGATAAAACTGAAACCAAAGATGAGCCCCTAGCTCAATGTGATCACTGTAATAAGAAACTATGCAAGGAGTGTGCGAATCTATCATCAACAGAGGTAAGAGTAGTGGCATTAAAAAGAAGAAGTGTTATCTATTGGTGTAAAGACTGTATATCTAAGGAGCTTCCTAAATTCTCAACAAGCTCAGGGCAAATAGATGGCAAAGAGTTAAATGACATAATCACTAAAGCAATTAATAATGAAGTACAACGACTCCTAAATAGCTTGGAAAAAAGTTTGCGAGCTAAAACTAGTGATATTAATACATCTATCATCAATCTTACTGAATCAAATAAAGATATGATTAAACTGCTGACTGAAAAAGATCAACAACCTAAAAATATGCAAACAACCAATATGTGGTTTGATGAGGGTGCACTTGTTTCCTCTATTTATGAAAAGCTAAAATGTGAATTCGCAGATAAATTTAAGATGCTGGAAACAGAAATATCAACCTTAAAACTAAAGTTAGCGCCATCAAGCTTGGTAAACACTGGTAATATTCAAGGAGATCAGAGAAAGGAAGCACAAATACTCACACGTGAAAAACAAGTAAACAAACAGAATCCGCCTATTATAAATTCAAAATTACAGGAAAATTATGCCGCCTCATCATCCTCGTGTAAGGAACCACAAAGAGCTAGTATAGTCACGAATAATGAGCATGCTAAGAAGACAGGAAAAATCTGCATTGGTCCAAATAAACCTAATCTGAAAGTTGCTAACACTAATATTGGAGAAAGGCTGGCTAAAATATCATGGATCTATTTGTCAAATTTAGATGTCGAAACCTCACCGCAGGACATAACATGTTGTTTAAATCAAGATTATGAACACTTATACAAATGTGAGAAACTAAAATCTAAATTCAGAAATCCAAAAAGTGCCGCTTTTAAATTAGGAGTCCCAGATTTCTTAGAAAAAGAATATCTGTCACCTGACTTCTGGCCCGAAGGCTCTTATATTGATAAATATACTCCCAAACAATGATCCGATCATTCACAACATGCAAAAAACTTCCATTGGAAAGAACAAAATACCCAGCAGTACAGAGGATATCGAAAGAGACAGAATCATTACACATAAAACTACTACATACAAATATTCAATGCATAGCAAACAAAATCTCTAATTTAGAGCTAATTCTTCAAATTGAAAAACCAGACATTGTTTGTGTATCCGAGCACTGGCTAAAACAACCGCAAGCACAAAGAACAAAAATCGAAGGCTACTTATTAGTCAGTAAGCACTGCAGGACAACTGGAATACATGGAGGTGTAGCTATCTATTGTAGCAACAAGATACAAGCACAAAAGGTCAAATCCATCAATGTGAAAAGTGTTGATTTTACATGTGAAGTCAGTGCCGCAAGTATAAATACTAGGTACTCAAAGATTGCAATTGTGTGTGCTTATCGGTCACCGATGGCACCAGTAGACTCCTTCTTAAATATAATAAATGAAGCGTTGTTGTGTGTAAGTAAATCCTGTCAATATATGATCCTTTGTGGTGACATCAACATAGATCATCTACAATCAAGTAAACAGAGAGGATTACTTATGGATCTGTTTGCCAGCTTTGAATTAAAAAATACTTTACCAATTGAGCCAACACGTGAAAGAAATGGCTCGGCAACAGCTATTGATTATATAACTACTAACATAAAAAAATTTGCTGGACAAAACCTGGACATTGATCTTTCAGATCACAAAGTACAGATGTCCACTTGTACTCTTGATCAAATAACTCTACCTAACAAACCTAAAGACAAATTAACAAAAATAAGAATATTCAGTCAACACAACTTAACATCTTTGTACGATTTATTATTAAATTCAGATTTCAATAATGTATATAACCTTAACAATACAAATGATGCATTTGGTTACTTCTGGGAAATATTCTATTTTTGCTTTGACACTGCTTGCCCCATAATTAATGTCAAAAAAAATAATGAGTTTAAGGAATCAGTATGGGTAGACGAGGAGGTGAAGTTAAAAAGTAGTGAACTAAGAGATTTATATTGGCTAAGTAAGTCTTTGAACAATAATGAAATCACAAGTAATTATAAGAATGCTAAGCGATTATTTACTAACATGATAAATACAAAGAAACGAGACTATAAATCAAAGATCTCAAAGGCAAATATAACATGTAAAGAGGTTTGAAAAATAGTCAATGACAAATTAGGTCATAAGAAAATATCCCACGATTAGCTCATTAAATATCTCAGGAAATACAATCGATAATCCCACTGAACTGTGTGAAGCATTCTGTGAATACTTCACAACGGTTGCTGAAACTACTCTGTACAATCACTTCCCGATCCTTGATTATGACAACAGTGAAATAAATGGAATATTGCATTCAATTTTTATTGACGACATAACTACTCAAGAAATCAGAGATGTAATAAACATAATGCCCAATAAAAAATCTAGCGGACCAGACGGTGTCCCCATCTCTGTAGTGAAATCCTGCTTAGAAATTATAATAGAACCCCTTTGTTACATATATAACCTATCAATTAGAACAAGCACATTTCCCGATAAATGAAAAATAGCTTCTATCATTCCCATTTTTAAGCAAGGAAGCCATGAATTAATTGAAAACTTTCGACCTATTACATTGGTGTCTATCTATAGTAAGATCTTAGAAAAAAGTATACACAATAGAATTACGACATTTTTAGAAAACTACAAGATACTTAGTTCAAGACAACATGGATTTAGACCAAATTACTCAACAAATACTGCCACTTATGACGTTCTGCAATTTATATATGAAGAATTAGATAAAAACAAATTTGTCCTAGGCCTTTTCTTCGACTTAACAAAAGCATTTGATTGTGTAATTCCGGACTCCTTAAAAGACAAACTCCATAAAATAGGAATTAGAGGCCAGTTAAATGGCTGGATAGAATCATTTTTAAAAAATCGCAAGGTATTTGTTAAATTAGATGATAGTACCTCTCACAGTCGGGAAATGAATCTCGGTGTTCCACAAGGAGCGGCGCTGTCTCCATTACTATTTACAATTTTTATCAATGATCTAGATGCACATATGAGGAACCCAGACTCACTCCTAGTCATGTTCGCTGATGATGTAAGTTTACTGATATCAGCCACATCTCTAGAGACTCTTCATAAAAACGCAACGAATCTACTCATCAGATTCGAGGAATGGTGTATTAGAAATAAATTAATAGTTAATGTATCTAAAACCACATATATCACATTTCATAAAAAAAAAGTAATAGAACCAATAAAGCTTCTCATAAATCAAAAAATAATATCACCATCAAAACATACTAAGTTCCTAGGCATTACAATAAATGAGACACTCTCATGGTCAAATCATATTGACAATGTTGTGAGTAAACTCAACAGTGGATATTTCGCAATTAGAAACCTCAAATCCTTTTTAGATCGAAAATATCTGATTAATGTTTACTATGCATTAATTTATCCACATCTAAAATACTTAATCATATATTGGGGACAGGGAACTGATTGGAACAGAGTCTTTATTTTACAAAAACGAATTATAAGAATAATTTTTGGGCTATCACCAAGAGAGTCTTGTAAATATACTTTTAAAGATAACAAAATATTAACTTTACCAAGCATCCTCATATTAGAAGCAGTAATGTTCACCAAGCTAAAGCCAGAGTTATGTAGTCACAGGAATGATATTCACAACTACACTACACGTAATAACACAAATATTCAAATAGACCAGTTCAACCTAGGTACTTTTAAAAAATGCCCAAAATACACCTGTAGCAATATATATAATAATCTCCCTCGGCCGTTAAAAGAGTTAGGTAGAGCTAAACTTATAAAAAAATTACTAGAGTTACTTCAAAACGAAGCTTATTATTCACTAGGTGAATACTTTGATCAGGCGCAGAGGTGGAATTAAATTTTTTTTATAAAATACTATTTTGTATATTTACCTTATCTGTTATTGTCATTATATTACAAAATTATATTTAAAATTATTTTACTTTATATTATACTTTATGTTTTACTTAATAGCTGTAGTGTCAATGTCTCCACAGTTTATAATTATTCATTTCTGACATTTCATATCCAATGTATTTTGGCAATTGAAATAAAGCATATTATTATTATTATTTGCAAATATGCGTGTAGGGATTACAGAGGTTAAATGTAATTCAAATGAACTAAATGTTACCGAGCCTAGACCCACTTATAAAAGGGGGGGCCCCAAAGGCTGCTAAACCTCGAACGTAGGGTAGGGTAGTCACCCTGTGCCCTGAACAAAATTTTAATATATTACGTTCAGTACCCCCTCTCCAATACGCTAGTGAGAAGGGAGTATCACACGGCCGACTAGTCAGGTCATTGGGGGTGGATTCGATAATTGGGGTGGTGTAGGTGGTCAGATATGAAGGACAACGTCGTTCTAATTAAACATTTAATAAAATATCAGGGTACGTAGTACAAAATATTTCACAATTATCACCGATAACTCAGTACGCAGTACAAGTATCACAATATACCCTAATAAGTGGGGCCCACATGCTTAACCTAATATACACAACATATCTTACAAAATAATAAATCCTTGATAAATGCACAAAAGGTCATATGCCAGAAGCGTGACAAAAAAACTACAAGTGACCCAAGGTACGGTAAAACATAAAATTACTTCAAATTATTGACATCTATTTGTAAAATAAGGCAAAACTATTCAGTTAGTGAAGTAACGATACACAAAATATACCAAATATTACTGAAATCTAAAATGTTACTGAGATTTACGTTATGAGCAAAAATATTACCAATATTCCTTGAAAATTTATTTTACAGTCCCGTGGACGTTGAGTTGATATACCGGATCCCTCGTTAAGAGAATATGATTACGCTTACCTTTGGTAGTGTCTGAATACCTTTTCCCGTCCTACCAGGGTAGCATAATTCTAGGTGATAACAGCCACAGGTGGTAGACCATCTACGTGGAGTCGAGATCTCCAGTACCATACATAAACAAGATGTCAGTCAATAATCCACCATCTAGACACCAAAATCTGGACTAGAAGTTGAAACCAGAGTCAGGCTGGAAGTCCCTCGTAAAGTGTAGAATGTGACATAAAAGCTCAAGTAGAATACGAGTAACAGATCCAAGTAAAATCATAAGGTATCAATTCAAATAGCCATAAACTAACAAATAGATCCCAATACTTGTAACAGACTCAACAAGGAAACAACTAACAAAAGAACAAACAAACAGCACTGCAATAAAATAAATTACAAATCTATTTCAACTTTAAGTGGGTTTTCAGAGATGTACCTGAGATGTTATGCGGGCTGAAAGAGGTCAAAATGGCACTCCAAAGTCTTGCATTCAGACGACGCCAAATTGACTTTATCCGGAAATCCGTAGCTGCATTTCCCCAAAACGATACTCAAAACCAAATGAAAATACAACTATCTTGTCGTGATGAATACTAAATCCCATAAATGGAGCAAAACTTACAATATTGCTAAAACTCGTATTCAGACAACTCAATCTTCTAGCAGCAAAAGGAAAAAATGATCAAGAAAATGTCCCCTATCAAAATGTCAAGTTCTTGTCTTCCGTCACAGTACGTTCAGAATTTCCACTTCACGGCGTACCCCACAACTAGAATAGATTTTCCTAACTTCGTTTATATCCACAAATATTATCATAATATACTCTGAAAGCCGTTCCCTCATAAATCTACCCACCAAAAGAAGGTTTAATCAACAATACTAGCTATTGTAGAAGCTTTAAAAGGGCGTTTTTGCAATGCACTCTCTTAATGAATATCTGAACGCACTCACCCGTACTTCCTGTAACAAAACGCATTCAATGGCCGACATAACCATCAGGTAGTGCTATTATGCAACCAGTTATACTCTATTATTACCTATTGGCGAGGGACGGTACCAATAGGCTCAAATGCACAATAAAATTAGTATATAAATTTCTGGCTATTATTAAATGTGAAAATCGACCGTAACATAAAGACATCAAATAGAATGTTGGTATTATGGCAGTTTTTATTGCATCGATATTGAAATCGCCACACAGTATCACATTACAAGACAGACTACTTGCAATAATTAATCTCATACATTATGAATAATATGCATTTGATCATACATTAACATTATTTGCAACGTTTATTCTATGTAACTACCATGAACTTCTATGAAAACTTGCCTATTCACAGAACGCATCGTTTCTCGTATGAACATAACCTTAAAACCTTCGATATCTTGTGAGTAAGTGTGTTGCCCTTAATTTCAGAAATGGGTGATAAAAGCGAGAATAAGGTAAGTAGATAATTACAGTAATGTAGAAATTCGTGGAAACTTTTAGCAACAAAATAAAAATAAACTTTAAATTTTATTTAGTTATCTTAAATTTGCGGTATTTTTACACCTGTGTTATTTGTCGAAGCACACTAATTGCATTTTATTGATAAACATATAACATTAAAATATTATTCTTATTTCAACTTGTTTATTTTAGGTCAGTTATTTATTGCTTTACTCATCGGAGGCTAGGGGTTTATCCCCAGATCCATTGCATATGTGGTCCTAATCACGGGGATAAAAAAAATAAAAATTTGATATTAGGCCACCGATAAGTAAATCAATTGTCCCTGTTTTAAGTTGGCTGCTCAACCAACGTAATAGCTAGGGAGCTGGTGGCAGAATTTTTTATATGATTTTATCGTGTGACTGAAGTCGAAAAGTGTAAAGATCTCATAATAACAAGCCGGAAAAACCATTTCAGTCATTATGGCGTTGCTGATTTTTTTAATTAACAGTTATTTAAAAGTGCTAAAAAACAAACGCTCCTATATGATTTTATTGTATAGCCAGTTGTTTTAAACGTTGCCTGTCAATATGAAATTGATATAAATGCAGTTGGCTGAAATCTATGTGTCCGCATTTTTTTTTTGTAAATTAATTTTTTTAATTAATTTATGATACTAAAAATTAAGTGATTTTATTGTCGCTGTACCATATATCAAAAGTTTCGCAAAGCGGTAAGAAACAATAAAACAAACTTCAGTCACCTATGTACTGTTGCATTTAAAGGAGGTGAATTTTCAAACATGCGAAAAAAAAACGCTTCTATATATTATTTTATTGTTTCAACCACTTTGCAGGAAGCTTTGTTTGTTGGTAAAGCACATAAAAAAACAGTGGCTGAAATTTACAATGCTGATTTCTCATTGGCTGACGTTTCTTATTAATAATTAAGAAGTGAAAAAAAAAAATGTTTTTTCGAAATAATTCAGCAATGCTCGATCATACGAGAAGAATGTTCAAGACAAAGTTGCCCAGTAAACAAGATATTGTAACTTTAATGTAACTTCAACATTGCTAGAAAGTATTTTGTCATACTATTAAATGTTATTTAATGTAACCAATGTTACTTAAATGTTTGTTTAATATTTCGGAATGAAACATTTCTCAGTTATGTTGTGTTAATATAAATATCATATTGCAAGATAATATTAAACATGTTACTTCCACTTAACATTGCATAATATTACGGCTACATTCTTTGTTTGCTGGGAGAAGAGGACAAAATTGCATACATTTTTTGTATATACATTTTTATTGTAAGTCTAATACGTAACGAGATACAGTGGTGGGAAAATGAAGTTTAACGATTTTTTTTTTTAAATGCTCAAACTTCATTGTTGCGCGAACCTTTAATACGTACAGGCTTAGAGAGCAGTGTTTTTGATTTGATAATAATTACTTACATTTTTGATATATTGAATGTCTCTAAGCAATTGTGTAAGGATTAAATGTGTGTAAGGATTTTGTAAGGGATTTAAAATTTTGTAGCCAATAGTCGGGACATAGAATTTTATAATTTGAAATTTCCTTAAAAAATGTTGGATTCTTATCTAAAAATTACAAAAAGAGTATAAAAGCAAGTACAGTACAATTAATAACACTTGTTTCCTATTTTCAAGGAATGATGTAAGCCACTGTAATACTAGCCTGTCAATTTAATATTTTTTTTTTAGTTTCAATACAAGTATTATTAGAATATATCTTTATTATAATAATACAAATATTATAAAATATGTTGTTATAAACATGCATTATATAATAAATAAAATTTTTCTTCTTAAATCCATTTGTCTAACGCTGTATCTCTTTAAAAATTAGACTTACAATAAAAATGTATATACAAAAAATGTAGGAAATTTTGTCCTCTTCAACTTTGTCTTCAACATTTTTCCCCCACCTCCAAGGTTGAAAACTTGTGTTTTTTATCATGGCCTCGACTTAAACAACATATATCAAAATCATTACTACTTCACCTTTTGCAGGGCAAAATTCCCGATTGATTGTCTTACTTTGACATTTTTTGGAGTAAATTGAGAATATTTCTGAAAATCAGCAACGTACACGTCAGCCAATGTTTTTCTCTCCTAATGGATATAAAAACTAACAAATTACCAAACACCATTCGAGGTTTCTATTTTGAATAGCATACATTTTTATTTGCACTTAAGCTTGGTTGCCATTTTGATGATATAACTCGATAACTGAAAGACACTCGACTTATGGTCTCGTGTTTTTGTACCATAATAAAGATACTGATTAACTGTGTTATGTCAGTAAATACGATACTTCTATACTGTATTCTTGATCAGATATAATAATATTCCATTTTTTAACAGAGGCTGTCAAAATTACCTTCTCAGCCAACACAGCAAAACAATTCGAAGATGTGGTAGCTGAATGGCTGCGTTTCGCCAAACAAAGGAAACAGCGAGAGAGGCAATGAATAATATGGATTTTTTTTTATAACACTTATTGTTGAGAATTTGTATTTTTATTTTTATTTATTTTTATACATTGTATATTTTTATGTATATTTTTAACAAAATATATTTTTGATTAAATGTTTTCTTTTTATTTTAGGTTTAGGTGATTATTTATTAAATACTATAGATGCCTCAACTGATGCAAGTTAGTGCTGAAGGATTATGGACAGCCTGTCGAATAATGTGTCTCCCACTCATTTGTACAGTACATCTTACAATTTCCTATGAGTAGAAACACATAATTTTACACAATATTTCTGTCCGTAATCCTCTAGTACTAACTGGCACTGGGACAACTATAGTATTCAACAAAGGTTGTTACTTTGGGTCAATATTAATTCAGAACTAAATTAATGTTGCCTTAATATTTACATTTATCTTAATACTACATTGCCTTAGTAGTATTCGAATCAAGTGCGGATCTAGAAATTTCAATAATTTTTTTCTCGTCTGTGGCGCATACGAAATATGGGAAATAACATCTCGAGAAGCACTTCTGTAACGACCCCTAAAAAATTTTGAAAAAGCAGTTTGCGAAAAAATTTTTCAAAATTCGGTTACCCCCCCAGGTCTAGGGACTCCTGTTTAATTTTTTTTTTTGTTATATGCATTTACTACTAACTAAAATAATTACAAGCAGCTGGCACTTCCGCTTATACCGGAAGTCGATACCAATTTGCTTATTTTAAATGGAACACCCTATATATTTCAGGGTTTTCGAAAAGAGCGTAAAATTCTGAGTCAAAAACATGTAGGATACCCTATGCCTAAATTCATCCGTTTCAGAGATATTTGACATTTTATAGAAAATTTGACAGGTGTAACGGTTTGCAAGAACCGTTATAACTTTCTTCGTGTAAAAGATTCTCATTTGCTTCTTGGCACATAAAAAGAACACAAGAAGAACTACGTTCTACAACTGAAATAAATTCAATAATATCATACCAAGTGTTCCGTTTTTCGCGTTACATTTTGTCAACTTCAAACCGCGAAAACTTGTTTAGGTCAAATGGAACACCCTGTATTTTTTTACGTCAAGTTGTGTAAAATTGAATTCCCTTTTTTCTGATATTAGCATTGTGGGGTTAAAGTTTTCAACTTTTTGAAATATTTGCGATTTTATTAGAAATTCATGAATTGTTGTAATCATTTCATCAAAATAGCCATGATTAGAAACAATCAGTCATTATCTTATGTCAAAAAATGCCAGCACATTTAAATTACACCCACGAAGACTTTTTAAATTTGTTTATTATTTATGGAGAATGTGATAAGGTAATATCAAGAACTTGCAGCACATTTGCTAATCGATATCCAGAAAAACGGAAAATAACACTAACACTGTAACATGCATATTAATCGAGTTGAAGATACAGCATGAACTAAAATAGCAGAGATAAGATCAATTTAAAGCATGATTCCATTTTAATTTAATAATTGCTCAAAATTCCGCCCTCGAACCTCGACACATTTTTCGCACCTTCGGATTAGTTCCTCATGGGTAGCTCTTCTAATTGAATCCTGTGATATGTTTTGAAATGCATTTCTTACTCTCTGCATACAATCTTCAATGGTTGTTAATGGGCTCTCATAAACTTTATTTTTAATAGTTCCCCAAATAAAATAATCCAGAACTGATAAGTCGGGCGAGCGAGGAGGCCATAAGAAAGGTCCATTACTGGCAATCCATTGATCATAAAAAGTTTCTTGTAAATAATTATTAGTTAAATATGCGTTATGTAGGGGGGGGGGCACCGTCGTGCTGATAAAAAATGTTTCTATGTTTGGCGAGAGGTAAATTTTGTAAATAGTCATTATTCGAATTTTATATTCAGATATCTTTCACCTAAAAAAAAAACAAAAATTTACCTATACATATTAGTAGAAGAGTAAATTTAATTTACCGTTTAAATTTTCCTGATAAAATTGTAATGCCACCACTCTATCGTTTCTTATGGCACAGTAAACATTGAACTGCCAACTTTCCTGAAAGTTTCGCTCTCTGAATATATGAGGATTTGAGTCACTCCAATAATGCGAATTGTGTCTATTAAAAAGTCCATTTTTAGTAAATTTTGCTTCATCTGCCCATATAATATTTCCCAAATAAGAATCCTCACCCTCAGACCTTATTAGAATAAACTCACAAAAATTCTGTCTTCTTAGGAAATTCTGTCTTCTTAGGAAATCTGTTTCTTTTAATCCTTGAACCATATGGAATGAAAACGGGTGAAACTTATGTTTTAATAAGATTCTGTGAATTGAATCCTTGCATAGTCCCGATTCCAGAGCAGCTTGTCTTAATGACATCCTTGGAAATGCATGAAAATATCCCAGAATGACTATTTCAATGTTTTCGTCATCAACAATAGGCTTTCTTCTTTGCATTTTTGCTTTGACAGAGCCATAATTTTTAAAATTTTCCAGTATGCGTTTTACAG
Organism: Rutpela maculata; assembly: GCA_936432065.2. Classification (NCBI taxonomy): domain Eukaryota; kingdom Metazoa; phylum Arthropoda; class Insecta; order Coleoptera; family Cerambycidae; genus Rutpela; species Rutpela maculata. The sequence continues at coordinate 199,684,457 of OW386285.2, read as the reverse complement.
TGTTTGGTGACGGTTTCCGTTTTTCTGGATATCGATTAGCAAATGTGCTGCAAGTTCTTGATATTACCTTATCACATTCTCCATAAATAATAAACAAATTTAAAAAGTCTTCGTGGGTGTAATTTAAACGTGCTGGCATTTTTTGACATAAGATAATGACTTGATTGTTTCTAATCATGGCTATTTTGATGAAATGATTACAATTCATGAATTTCTAATAAAATCGCAAATATTTCAAAAAATTGAAAACTTTAACCCCACAATGCTAATATCAGAAAAAAGGGAATTCAATTTTACACAACTTGACGTAAAAAAATACAGGGTGTTCCATTTGACCTAAACAAGTTTTCGCGGTTTGAAGTTGACAAAATGTAACGCGAAAAACGGAACACTTGGTATGATATTATTGAATTTATTTCAGTTGTAGAGCGTAGTTCTCCTTGTGTTCTTTTTATGTGCCATTTAAAATAAGCAAGTTGGTATCGACTTCCGGTATAAGCGGAAATGCCAGCTGCTTGTAATTATTTTAGTTGGATTGGCCATACTAACTTTAGTAACTCCCAACATTTTCAAAAATTTCTGATGCGTACTTTTCTCTATATCGATCGATTCAGAGACACCCTGTATAAATAATTTGTTATTGTTAGTTTTTTTTTTTAATATAAAGTAGGTTATATACATACATTCTGTTTCTTATATGTGATTTTATTTCTTGTCTAATTTTATGTGGTGTGGTATTTTTTTAAGTTTAAATACGGTTAATTTTTTAAATTATTTTATTTTACCCTTTTAAATACAGTAATTTTATATTGCTGAAAATCCAACAATTGCTGTAAATCTTATAACTAAAAAAACAAACCATCAAGAATATTCAGTAGGTGACTGTGTTATAAAAAATAACAGACTGAAAAGATAAGATCAGGCGGGGTAAAAATGAGACAGACAGGTAACGGGGTAAATAAAAGACAAGATGATATCCAAAACCCAGATTAAAATAAATTAAACTTAATTTTTTATTCAAGTTTGTTTTGTATATTCAGAACTGTTTTATGTTAGGTATCCAATCAGGCCCTATGCCTACTGTTAATGCGGGAAAAAATATTATTCAGTAAAGTCCTTAAATCACTTTTAAAAAATGTTTGAACGCACCTTAGTACTTTTCTGGGGAGTTTATAGTTTCTCTATTTGCATTGTCTGTATTTGGCAGACGCCAACTAAAAGTGTCATACTTCACATTTTGTGATCAAGTTTATTAATTTGCTAGTTTTAAATCATCAAAAATTTGATTTTTACAAAAAAATTAAAAGGGGGGTAAAAAAGTGACTAAAGAGACCAAATGGGCAGACTGAAGCACTCACATTTCAGCTTCCTAATTTAGAAAAAGCTAGCCCTTCTGCAAGCCCCTTCTTGTTTAATAAAAAATCTGAATAAATTACATATAAAAGAAAAAACCCTTGTCTGTCTTATTTTTGCACATCCATTTGTACGACGTCAATAAGAATGGGAAGAGATTGTTGTAGAACTCTCCAAAATCGTCCTAAGTCCATTTTTAAGAGTCTGCAGAGGCACAGATCAGTCCATAAGGACCGTTTTGGGTTCTATAAGGCGTTGGAAATGACCGGGTGAAAATTCGAAGAAACACCGAATTTTCACTTAGAAAAAATGTTTTTGGTTCAGGATATGAGAGCAGAAGTATATAATGACAAAGATTTATGAATAATATACTTTTTCAAAGGTACCACAAATTGGATTGGATTTCGATTTATCGAAAGTACGCCAAAATTTCACTTGCAGACTAATTTTTTAAAACTGCGTTGAAATTTGGCTTGAAAATCGATTGTTCAAAAGTACGCCAAAATTTCACCCGCAGATTAATTTTTCAAAACTACCTTGAAATTTGGCTTGAAAATCGATTTTTCAAAAGTACGCCAAAATTTCACCCGCAAATTAGTTTTTCAAAAGTACCTTGAAATTTGGCTCGAAAATCGATTTTTCAAAAGTACGCTAAAATTGGTCTTTTCAAAAGTACCATAAAGTCAGTTTAAAAAGTACCACGAAAATATACTTTAAAATATTTTTTTTATTTTTATTCCTCCACCAAAGACATTGACCTTTGAGGTACGGTCATTGAAAGCCCAATTCTAAAGTATGAGCATAAAATTTTAGCGATGCACTGCATCCGAAAGGCAAAATAGAAGATTTTGACAAAGCCGGCGTAGTGCCGATAAGCAAAAATTGATAAAAATCAATGCACATGTAGAAAGCCGGTTTCTCGCATGGAAAGAGTTTGGATTGACTCAGCGGCTCAAACAGATTCCGTTATTAATGGACCAAAACGTGGTTTCCGCGTACCAAAACTAATCCCTCCGCAGAGAAATTCTTCGGTTGGGATTTTTTTATGCAAAAATTCAGGAAATTAAGAGGTGTCTAAACCCCTAACGAGGGAATTCGAGTCCAGAGAGAGCGTCGTTTCCGATCTGTGGTAGTGCAGCCTTGGTCCATTACTCGGCTACCGAAGTACATCTTATCTCGAACCCGCCTGGGAGGTAGAAGAACGGGGTAATACGCGACTGGCGCCCCCTGAGAAATAAATTGGTGTCGCGTCATTTTGACGCCCGGTAGTGCGTTCTTCTACAAGATCACGTGTCTTTCATTTGCCCTCCACTGTCTTTTTTACCCCATTTGGAGGGTAAAAATGAGACACTGTTTCTTTTGTTTATCAATTAACGGTACTTTTTAGTAAAAAAAATACATAGGCTCCCCAAAAAAAAAATATAAAATATAAAAATTGTAAAAAAAGTATAATATGTTTTGCTAACAAAAAAACTAATTATTGTTAACAAAAAAATGATTGTTAACAAAAAAATAATTGACTGATTAGTTAGTAATTTAATGAGTGATGGATAGCTACAAGCAAAATTTAGGAAAAATGAGTTGGTTATTTAAACCAAACATCAAAGGTCCAAGACACGTTACTGCTACTCTAAATTTTAAGGGAGCCGACAAAAATTTATAAACCTGGCTAACTCAGTTAAGGTGGGGGGTGAGGTCGTGGTTTCAGTGGTAATGATCACCTGGAATTAAACTACACAAATATCTTAACAAGCGTATATTTCATGAGTTTAACAATTATTCAAGGATTGTAATAATAATTATTCAAGCAAAGGTTGACGATTATTCAAAAGTTATACTGATAATTATTCAAGCACTACACCTTACCAAAAAAAAAAGGACATGATTTAACTACAATGAGTGTCCAGTGACCTAAATGTACCTGGTGGTCTCCCTCGAGGATAGTCGAGCGATATCAATTAGTGAGGTTATTTTAGAACAAACAGTACTCAGAGTCGAATGGCTCTCGAACTATACACTCAATAATAACGCAGAAAAGGCCTTTCCCTTGCTGTACAGGGGAAGAGTGTGTACAATCATATTATGCAAAGCAGACTGAATGTCTAAATGTGGACCTCCATCATGACCAACATACTAATATTTAAAATGGCATTCGTCTAACCGTACAAAATGCCAATAATTATTTAAAAGGAAATTCCGTATTAATATGACCTACACTATTTACAAAGGTACTAAAATTATGGCCTCTAAGCCAACTTACACTAACTTACATGTAAAAGATTGATACGAATAAATATATATGAATAAATACATATAACTTACCACAGACAAATTAAAAATTCAGATAAAAGGTGGCCAGTGACTACCACACGAACAAGATTAATAAACTAATAGACCGACGAGTCTTAATTACACATGAAAGAATAATTAAAAAAAAGGTAACACACACAAGGGGTGGTGAGTGGTGGTTGGGCTACGGCTTCAACTTCCAGCGGGACAGCAAAAGTAAAAGGTGTAAAAATTACTTACAGTCGGGGCCTCTCAGGCTTATGTAACACTCCAAGGGTTCCGATTCGGTTTTTTGGCCACTTGAAGTGGGTCGCGCGATTGTAGGTCGCCGACAATGGGGTAGCAGCACCCCAGCTCTGCCTCTACAGCGATGTCTCCCAAGACTACCTCTCGCCGTCTAGGTTCCCATATTCCATAAAACCAGCACACATCATAGCAAGGCCGAACACACCAGACACAAGTCCTCACAGCTATCGAGGGGAGGCTTCCAGAGGGTAAGAACCTCCAAGGGTGAGACGTCTCCAGCGAAAATCCGCCAGGGAGAAGAAAAGAACAGACAAGAAAGGAAGAGCAAAGAAAAGAAAAGAAAAGAACCCTAAAATATAATAATAGCAGAACTTAGTTCCTTGTTAAAATAACAAACCATTAAATAGTACTCACGGACGTCTCCGGTTCTTTTCACCACGAGTTAAAATAAGGCAAAATGGCGGGGCAACGCCAGCTTCATTTCCCAATAATTTGGTTTCGTTGAAGGTTTCCACATCAACACAATAATATCCAAAATCCCAACTGATATCACACAATAAACAATCAGGAAACCTCTCGAAATTAGGGCTACGTTTTACAAATCCGTGATTTCCACGTCTTCTAATATTCACACAAACTTACACTTTCACAGCTGACGTTCTACCTTGATCCCGAAAAAGTGACTACTGTTGCCGTCTTGCCCGGTAACCACACTTCTACAACGGTCGAAATCGAAATCGATGCCACCCATATGCAACCAAATATACTCGTCGTCTAAGTGTACGCAGTGTACCAAGAAAAAGGCGTTCTAATAGGGCTTTGAGTTACAGCCACTAAGGAGGCTGTAACAAGAAATATAGTTTTTCCTGTAATTTTTGATATGATACCAATCATTCATTAAATATGACTCAATTTTAAGCAACCTAAAAATTGAAAGATGTCATTTTGTCTCATTTTAACATCGCCTGACCCTAATGTTATTTATATAAGAGAGGGGCGGCAAAATGAAACTATGCCCGGGGCGGCAAAATACCTGGAGCCAGCCCTGGTAATAATGCATTGTTTAGTGGGATGCTACTATTACAATGTACTTGGTCTCAACAATTGTACAGCATATTGCACATATTTCTATATGACATTCAATGGATAAGGAATTTATAGATGAAATTGCATTTGCCTTTATTTTATTACTAACTATTATGAGAGAGCCACCATGTATATGTCTCAGTCTAGAAAAATATGTCATTATTATATGGTTTGGAAATGCTACGTTAATGACCCTGCATTATGACATATCCAATGCTCCGAAATACATAAAATATCTATATTAAAGTCAGCTATAAATAAGTCAATTTCGTCCAATTTATTAAGTATACCCTGTACATTAACACGTGAAATATTTAAAGAAATATTTTTCCTATTTGGATTTATATTTTTAATTAGACTTACTGTACTTGTTTTTAATCCATACTTGTCGGATCATTGTGCTGTAAATATTGATGTATATTTTTATAAAAATTTTAAAACAAATTTTACTTGTTATTTCCGTTCATTTAGTTTACATTACTTTTAATCTGAATAATTTTGAGAGAAGGGTAGTAAATACATATGGAAGAAAACGGCTTATTACTTCCATGTCCAGTGGAAGTATAACGACAAAAAAATTTTTAAAAATTTTTATTGTCCAAATAGGCTTAAAATGTCATGAAACGTCGAGATTTTAAATTTGAGCGAAAAAAAAAATTTCTGTCTGTCTGTCGGTCTGTCTGTCGGTCTATCTGTCGGTCTGTCTGTCGGTCTGTCTGTCGGTCTGTCTGTCGGTCTGTCTGTCGGTCTGTCTGTCGGTCTGTCTGTCGGTCTGTCTGTCGGTAGGTCTGTCTGTCTGTCTGTAAATTTGGGGTAAATGGGTAAATCAAGCAGGTAAGAGTCCATGAAATTGGTATTTAGTATATACAAGAGAAGCTGAGGTCTCAAAAAAATTTTTGGCATTAACCACCCCCATTACCACCCCCACCTCCTAATTAAAGGGGATGAAAAAAAAATGTGATTTAGTGCATGTACAGGAACCAGAAAACTCAAAATATTTTTTCACTTGATCCACCCCCCACTACCAACCCCTATCACCACCCCCACCCCACTACCGATGTGGGGTATCGTTTTATGGGTTTTTGGGATAGAGGATTTCAAATATTATATTATTAAAGTTCCATAAACAATTATTTCCACATACAAAGTTTTTTCGTTGTGAGTGACTTGGATAGAGGATCTGGATGTGGAAGTAGTGATTCCTTGGGCAGCGGTTTTTTTATGCATGTCAGGGTATTTTATTTTTTTTTAAGCAAGAAGCAAAAAGTTTTAAAATTTTCTGATGAAGTTATAAGCTAAGTTTCAACCGTTAATAACTGTTGAAAAGTCATAAAGGGTGGTTTATTTGATACATTTAAGGGATGCCACGGAGGATGAAAAGACTTTTGCATAAATATCATATTGAGTAAAAACTATTGATAAAAACTATAATGAGTCTGAAAAAAATAATTTCAAACATTATTTTAACGCACGCTTTACAGAAGGGCGTAATTATTCAGGAAAAGCTAATTTTAAAAAACTTCATATGAAAGATCCGACTTTATTTTTGTCAAGTAATCTAGTTACTTACCTAATATATGGTAGATATATATTATTCCGTAGTGTGGAAATAATAGTATATTATGTATCATCAGAACGGTAACGGACGTTTACCGCCGGAGATTATAAGGTTCGCGATGCTTATACTGTTTTTGTACAATCGTATTAAATTGCACTTCAATTAAAATAATTTAATTTCTACTAAATAAACGAAAAGTCAAAAGTCACGTTTATATTTCGTGGCAAGTACAACTTGTCAAATAAGATATTTGTATTTTGACATTTCGTTTATTTACTAGAAATTAAATTATTTTAATGTCCTACAAGTCTGTTATTTTACAATAACCACCCTATTTTGAGATACGTTAAATGAAAAATAACGCCCTAGGGCGTTATGAATATCTATAACGCCCTAGGGCATTATAAAATTATAATACAACCCAAAACAAGCAAATTATGATAGCGTTATTGACAAACAAAATGCGTTGCTAAGCAACGGCGGCGTTTACAAACAATTTTGATTTTTACTCTCTTTTAAATCAAATCGTTCTGAACATAATAGATATCAAAATAATAAATCGTAAATGTCAAAAAAAAAAAAAATTTGAATTAAATAACAGACTTGCAGGGCATTAAACGTTGAAGGCACCACGGGTGTTATAGGATAATGACGCCCTCGGTCGACGTACACTCCCTCGGGCCAGAGGCCCTCGGGATTGTACACTGCCGACCTCGGTGCGTTATTATCCTTATAACACCCTTGGTACCTTAATAACTATAATTGAAGTGTAATTAAAAACAATCGTGCAGAAAATAATGTTATTTTTTTTTAATACATAGAAATGACCTTATCTTTTGTACTTATTTTTGTGAAATATCGGTAATATATATTATATTAATTTCACTTACCGGTAAGGAAATTACTTACCGACTTAGCAATCAGTAAATATAACCTGACGTCTTGGCAACAGATATTGTAAATAAACAAATAAGCCCGATCGTACAAAAAATAGATTTTTTTGAAATCGGAAAAAACCTCAAAATTGTCATTGAAGTGTTAGAGATAGTCACTAAAGTAATCAAACATTGTACGATTTCTTGTAGTTGGAGGAGGTGACAGGTAAACGTCAACATAAATTGTCCATTGCTTGTGACATAATTACATTACAAAAAATTATTGAGATTTGAAATTTAAATAATTGACATTTCTTAATGTCACTTAAAATTATTCATTAAATAGAGTTAATTTCACAATTTCAAGAAAAACTTAGTTATGCACCTTGGCACTAAAGTTTCTTTTTATCATTTATGTGGTTTATTTAACTAAATTCTACATCGTGATAAAATGTTTAACTTTAGTGCTTAGTTACATAAACAATTATTATCGCGTGTTTCCAAATAATTAATAAATTATACCTACCTATTTTATTTATTACTTTTTCCGTTCATCGTGTATTTGTAGCTTTGATAAATATATAAAAAATCGTTCATTAATAACCTCCATTAATAAATGATTTTCTATTAATATACGATTTTAGTTTAGGTAACTAAGGACATAATTGAAAACAGTTAATATGACAATTAATGTCAAAACTAAACTAAACTAATTGTCAAACGTATAAAACGCGTATGAAACTTTTATAATTAATAAAAGAGAAGCAGGTATCGCGCTATTCGGAATCGGTGCTATTGGCATATTTCTCCGATGTTACAAAAAGAGGCCTAATGAATTTGTAATTGTATTTTTGATATTTTTTAAATTCCATATGTGTTACCATAATTAAATAAATAAAGTAACACTTAGAATTCAATTTTGTGTCATAAAATAAAATTAGATTTTTTCCTATTACTTCCACATCCAGTGGAAGTATAGTAACGAAAAAAATTTTTAAAAAAATTTTTGTTGTTCAATAGGCTTAGAATGTCGAGATTTTAAGTTTGAGCGAAAAAAAAATTTCTGTCTGTCTGTCGGTCTGTCTGTCTGTCTGTAACTTTTTTTTGTGCGCACGTTTACTCAGGGACCGTTTGAGATATTGACTTGAAATTTGGTACACATATGTACTTTAACGAGATCTAGAACCAGATTATATTTTCATCTTGTTCCGTCGAAGGATTGGGGGGTAAATTGGGGTAAATTTGGGGTAAATAGGTAAATCAAGCAGGCAGGAGTCCATAAAATTGGTATTTAATATATATAAGAGAAGCTAAGATCTCAAAAAAAATTTTGACATTAGCCACCCCCATTACCACCCCCACCCCATTATTAAAGAGGTTGAAAAAAATTGTGATTTAGTGTGTGTACAAGAACCAGAAACCTCAAAATATTTTTTTACTTCATCCACCCCCCACTACCACCCCCTATCGCCACCCCCGCCCCACTACCGATGTGGGGTATCGTTTTATGGGTTTTTGGGGTAGAGGATTTCAAATATTATATTATTAAAGTTCCATAAATAATTATTTCCACATACAAAATTTTTTCGTTGTGAGTGACTTGGATAGAAAATCTGGATGTGGAAGTAGTGATTCCTTGGGCAGCGGTTTTTTTTCCTAGATACAATCAACGGGAAATTTTTGTAACTTACTCGTGTGTTAATCGGCGATTAATAATCTCGACAAATAATGCGCTCGCTAGCGCTCGCACGTTAAAATGTCTCAATTTATCAATCGCTCTCATTAACATACTTGTTTGTTAAATAACTATTATCTTATAGGTGTGTATTGTCTCTAGATATATGGTGGAGTGAAGTGAGAAAGCAAAATAGAACATGTACTTATTTTATTTTTAAATTTTTAATTAAGTTTATTTGAAAAAAATTCTATTTGAAAGGAAATTGACAATATTTATTTTATATTTATTGCGGACAAGGAAAAGTGGAGAAAACTTCATATTTGATTATAGAAAGCCATTAAAAAAGTTTTCAGGGAAATTCATTCAAATCCAATCGATTTTCTAATAATTTACTTTTTTCCACTATTAGTGGAGTGAAAATAAATTTTGAATGAAACTGTTTGGCTGCAGTAATTTTTGTTTTACGAATAATAACAAGTGCTATGAGCTGTTTTGGATTAAATCGGTCCATTGCTTCTTGTAATATTTTAACAATTTACCTATTTTTAAACACTGAAATTTGCTGTTATTTTCATTAGTATCTCCGGTCCTAGTAATCGTATCGTAAAAATAAAAATAGCGAATTATTCGCAATAAAATCTTGAATAAGACTAGGCCTATGCAAAAACTAGATGATAGTTTGTTAATTAGTAAAAAAAATAAAAAACACCAAAAATTGCCTTTTTTGATAATAATTTAATAAAAATATAACATAATAATGCATCAATTTTAACGAAAGTCCGTGGAACTAAGCTTTTTATTGAACTAAACCTGTACTAAATTTTAGCGCAAAATAAATATTTTTGAACAAAACTCATACGGCTAAAAACCAATAATAATTTCGAAATTTTTATCGCTTGTTGTTTAAGTGCAGTGACTCGTGTGCGGTAAATTTTTGTTGAAAATGTAGGTTTTTACATGTATTTTCCAACAGTGTTAAGAAAAAAGAATACTCACTTAAGAGTATAATCTGCGGTCCGTGAAATGAAGAAACGAATTATTCGGCTTATTTTTGAAGATAGAAACTTCAAATTTTGTACGTATGTATTAAAATATATATTCTAGTTCGTCACGTTTTTAATTTTTTGTTTTATTCAAAAACACGTGATCAACGAAAAAATTGACGTCGAAAAATTGGAATTTACAAAAAACGAAATCGTGACGCCCTAGATAGTCCTTAATTATTTACGTGGATAAAATATAACCTCTTAATTTTCAAACATAGATTCAATAAATAGTTTCCAATTTTGCCGTCAATAGATGGCACTCGCCTCGGCATTCGCATAGCTTTACACGCTCTCAGACTTTAGGGAGGAACTTGTTGTCATGGAGACCAGACGCGAATGAATGCTTGCCAGGGAAGCATTTAGGAGTTCTGGTAATTGTAATCTTAAATTTATTTATAAATTATTTTATCTTACAGGAATGACTTAATAGATGAAATTCTTGAAAATGTTAATACATAAATAAAAGGTGCCAAATAGAGAGGACCGTTTTGTATAAACACTCCTACAAATTTTATTATGAAAATTTGAATTCGGTTTTTAGTTAGGTCAGAAATCAATTTATTCGAAAATATTGCCAAGCAAAATGTACAGGGTGTCCCAGTCAACGCGCTATGCTCGGTTTTCTCGGCAGTCTCTGAGATAAGTTTATGGTTCAAAATCCAGTCTGACGTAGGTTTTCCGAGGAATCTCATACTGCTAAGATATTTAGGAATCCAAGATGGCGGACGAATTTTGTCATCTATGGACCTATTCGACTGAAAATCGATATCTGGGGGTTTCGGGGATGCGGGTTATGAATTTTTTATCAAAATTTAGGACTCCAAGATGGCGGACGAATTTCGTCATCTATGGTCCTATTCGACTGAAAATCGATATCGGAGGGTTTTCGGGGATGCGGGTTACGAATTTTTGGTCAAAATTTAGGAATCTAAGATGGCGGACGAATTTCGCGATCTATAGTCCTATTCGACTGAAAATCGATATCTGGGGGTTTTCAGGGATGCGGGTTATGAATTTTTGATCAAAATTTACTACTCCAAGATGGCGGACGAATTTCGTCATCTATGGTCCTATTCGACTGAAAATCGATATCGGAGGGTTTTCGGGGATGCGGGTTACGAATTTTTGGTCAAAATTTAGGAATCTAAGATGGCGGACGAATTTCGCGATCTATAGTCCTATTCGACTGAAAATCGATATCTGGGGGTTTTCAGGGATGCGGGTTATGAAGTTTTGATCAAAATGTAGGACTCCAAGATGGCGGACGAATTTCGTCATCTATGGTCCTATTCGACTGAAAATCAATATCGGAGGGTTTTCGGGGATGCGGGTTAGGAGTTTTTGGTCAAAATTTAGGAATCCAAGATAGCGGACGAATTTCGCGATCTATAGTCCTATTCGACTGAAAATCGATATCTGGGGGTTTTCGGGGATACGGGTTACGAATTTTTGGTCAAAATTTAAGACTCCAAGATGGCGGACGAATTTCGTCATCTATGGTCCTATTCGACTGAAAAACGATACCTCGGGGTTGTCGGGGATGCGGGTTACAAATTTTTGTTTAAAATTTAGGAATCCAAGATGGTGGACGAATTTCGTCATCTATGGTCCTATTTGGCTGAAAATCGATGTCGGGGGGTTTTCGGGGATGCGGGTTACGAATTTTTGGTCAAAATTTAGAAAACCAAGATGGCGGATGAATTTCGTCATCTGTGGTCCTATTCGACTGAAAATCGATATCTGGAGGTTTTCGGGGATGCGGGTTACGAATTTTTGGTCAAAATTTAGGAATCTAAGATGGCGGACGAATTTCGCGATCTATAGTCCTATTCGACTGAAAATCGATATCTGGGGGTTTTCAGGGATGCGGGTTATGAAGTTTTGATCAAAATTTAGGACTCCAAGATGGCGGACGAATTTCGTCATCTATAGTCCTATTCGACTGAAAATCAATATCGGAGGGTTTTCGGGGATGCGGGTTAGGAATTTTTGGTCAAAATTTAGGAATCCAAGATAGCGGACGAATTTCGCGATCTATAGTCCTATTCGACTGAAAATCGATATCTGGGGGTTTTCGGGGATACGGGTTACGAATTTTTGGTCAAAATTTAAGACTCCAAGATGGCGGACGAATTTCGTCTATGGTCCTATTCGACTGAAAAACGATACCTCGGGGTTGTCGGGGATGCGGGTTACAAATTTTTGTTTAAAATTTAGGAATCCAAGATGGTGGACGAATTTCGTCATCTATGGTCCTATTTGGCTGAAAATCGATGTCTGGGGGTTTTCGGGGATGCGGGTTACGAATTTTTGGTCAAAATTTAGGAAACCAAGATGGCGGATGAATTTCGTCATCTGTGGTCCTATTCGACTGAAAATCGATATCTGGAGGTTTTCGGGGATGCGGGTTACGAATTTTTGGTCAAAATTTAGGAATCCAAGATGGCGGATGAATTTCGTCATCTGTGGTCCTATTCGAATGAAAATCGATATCTGGGGATTTTCGGGGATGAGGGTTGAGAATTTTTGGTAAAAATTTAGGAATCCAAGACAGCGGGCGAATTATAACTATATTTTGACCCCCCCTTTATTTATGTTATTATTGGAGATAAAAAAGTTTCGTATAAGAGTTGTAGGGTTGTATACATATTTTTTTAAATGCAATTAAAAAACAATTGCTTGCATATGTTACGTGATATAACAATGAAGGTTGCTTTTTTAAATGGAAACCCTGTATATTTTTACATATTCTTTATTCCTTATTTCAAACATATAAAGATTGATAGATCTAGTTGTAATATTTTTTGATATATCAGACATTAAATATGCTCCAAACATGCATATAGGTATTTTAGGGTTTCTGACGGAGCGCAGTCAGTGGCGGATTTAGGGGGGGGGGCTATAGAGGCTATAGCGGCAAAATCCAAGGGCGGCAATTTTTTTGAAAAACACCAAAGACATAAAAACAAAAAATTATTATTATTAATATGTTCTGTCAGAACATGTTTAATAATTTATTTGAGAACGTGTTTTTTATATTAACTGGACTAAAGTTCCTTATTATAGTCAACAGTACAGGGTGGTTGTGCAAACGTTAGAACCTCATTTAACTTCTTTATTTTTGGAGTTACGTAAATAAGTTCAAAAATAAAAGTTATGAGATATCACATGTATGTTCCAAACATCATTTCAGCAAAACAACTCAAACAAGTCGAATTTCGGAGATATGAGCTTTACCTTGGTTTTTTTAAATAGAACACCCCCATATATTTTTACACCATTTGAAAGGCCATAGAAAAATCTTTTCAATGATATATGACACAGTATTTTTCTTAAAAACGATAGTAGATATTAAGTTTTATATTTTCTTACATTAAGTCATGGTAGTCTGAAAAATATATACAGTGTATTTCACTTTTTAATTTGTTTTTCTGATTTGAATCAAATTTTACTTAAGTATGGAACAAATTAGGATCTACTTATGACCAGAAAAAAATTCACCTCCTACAAATGCAAAGCCACCTGCGTTACCAAAGTATGCGGATAAAATCAAAAAATCATATTAGGCATATTTTTATTGGAAAATTTTGTCAATGAAACTTGTTCAGAATTGTTCAGAAACCTTAATTCCAAAATTTAATCAAAATAAAAAATATATAAATTTTTATTAAAATAATGTCGCAAGTCCGAAAATATCATTTTAATGTGTTTTTTCGTTTAGAAAACTGTACTATGACAATTTTGTTTGAAATTAAACCCAGGCTGCCAGGTAGTTGTAAAGCAATTTATAGGTTTTTTTTAAATAATTATTTTCAAAATTTTTAAAATTTCAAGTTTTTCATTTTTTAATTTTGATTAAATTTTGGCCATTTTGGATAATTCTGAACAAGTTTTATTAACAAAATTTTCCGATAAAAAAATGCCTAATATGATTTTCCGATTTTCTCCACATATTTTGGTACCGCAGGTGGCTTTGGTACCGTAGGAGGCGAATGTTTTTCTGGTCATAAGTAGATACTAATTTGTTCTATATTTAAGTAAAATGTGATTCAAATCGGAAAAAAAAATAAAAGTTATTCGGGTGTTACCATTTCAAGTGAAACACACTGTATCAATTATTGAAATTCTCCATTTTATTTAAAATAAAATGAAATTAGACAGAACTAACATATTGTTTATTTTAATTTACATACTTTTGTTTTCCATGGCTAATTTGATAAATTGTAAATTTATAGTAAATTAGTCAAAATTTGTTTAAGATAAGCACCATGTATTATATTATTGTAATATGTTGCACCCCTTAAAATTTAAGGTTATGTTACTAAAAAGTAGGCAAACTTCAACAGATCGAATGTCTGAATGAATGTAGTGTATTTGCACCTACTCGAAAAAGAACCTACCAGAAGATTCCAAAGTGACATCTGGAATTATCGAGAGAATGGTGGCGTCATCACAGAACAATCGAGATCTGTCATTTTTAGGTATAAAAGACCGATCGCATTCTCGGCGAGGAGTTCAGAAGTTCAGAAAGTATAGAAAGTGAGGTTAAGAGTTCAAAGATAAACAAAGCAATAAACATTGTGATTTTAGTCAGTAAAGTGTATTTAAATTAATAATAGTATTGTGAAGTATCCAGTAAATATTTAATAAAGTGTGTTAGTGGACAATCTCTTGTTATAATTTTTGGAACCCACGGATTTTGCAAGGGGTAGTTTCCTAAGGGTGGAAACACGTTACAATTGGTGTCAGAAGCGGAATTTTATGACAAGAGGAGCTCTGAAGTTGTGCTGGAGTGTTCGAGAAGGATTCTCGAGGGTTAGTGCTAACACAGGACTCATTTACTGGACATTTGTTCGAGGGTTATTTTCGAACAGGAAAATAGTGTTAAGTGCATTTTTGAGACATTGTAGAACATTTTATTAGGACATTAGTGTGATAAGTAAATCCTTTGAACTGAGAAGTGATAGAGACACTGAAAAAGACTCATTTAGTGTGTGAAAATTTCTAGAACTTTTCTATTTGGACATTAGTGGAGATTATTAAATTCTCTGAACTGGATAGTGACAAAAGACAAAGACTCTGGATAAGACTTTTTCGTGCTATTTCGAGATTTGTCTAGAAAGTTCCATTACCGATATTGACGTGACAGTTAAATTTATTTTATTTTAATTTCATCGTATGCCCGTAACAACAAGAAGTATGGCATCCGATAAACAAATACAGGACTTATTCGAACAATTCCAAAAAATGATGGCGCAGCAACGGCAGGAAGACAAAGAAGAAAGGGACGAATTAAAGAAAATTATGGAAGATCAGGAAATAAGACGTCAGAAAGAAAAAGAGGATGAAGAAGGAAGACGTCAAGAGGAAGAAAGACGACGTCAAGAGGAGAAGGAAGAACAAGAAAAGCGACGTCAAGAGGAGAAAGAAGAACAAGAAAAGCGACGTCAAGAGGAGAAGGAAGAACAAGAAAAGCGACGTCAAGAGGAGAAGGAAGAACAAGAAAAGCGACGTCAAGAGGAGAAGGAAGAACAAGAAAAGCGACGTCGAGAAGAAAAAGAAGAGCAAGAAAGAAGACGTCAAGAAGGAGACGAATTAAAGAAAATGATGGAAAATCTGGAAATAAGACGCCGAGAAGAAAAAGAAGAACAAGAAAAACGCCAGGAAGAATTAAGGAAAATTCTGAGCGATCAAATAAAAACACAACAGGATGCAATCATTTCTGCCAATGAAGAACTAAAGAGTGAAATCAAGGAGGAAGTAAGCGAAGTCAAAGGGGAGGTAAATGAAATTAAAGAAAAAGTAAACAAGTTCGAAGAAGAAGTCAAAGGAGAAATAGACCGGCTTAAACGACAGTTGAGAGATAGAGGAAGCCAGCAGGTGGTATCATCAGGACAGCGACTAAAACCTCCTACTTTTGATGGCCAAAGTTCCTGGACGACGTACAAGAGGCAGTTTGAGGCAGCAGCATGTGCGAACAATTGGGATAATGAGGAAAAGGCCATGGCATTAGTTCTAGCATTAAGGGGCCAAGCTTCAGAGTTACTCCAAACCATCCCAGTTGAGAAACAAAGGGACTTTAAAGTCTTGGAAGCTGCATTAGACTTGAGGTATGGCGATCAACACCTTGCCCAATTATACCAGGCTCAACTGAAATCCCGGATGCAAAAAACTGGGGAAAGTTTACAAGAATTTGAAGCTGCGATAGAGAGACTGGCACACCTGGCGTATCCGAGTGCACCTAAAGAATTCCAGGAACAATTAGCCGTGGGGGCCTTTTTAGATGGTATAAGGGACGAAGAGGTCAGGCGAGTCCTGAGACTGACGAGACACCAAAGTAGTAGCGAAGCTTTGGTGCGTGCACTCGAAGTAGAAGCCGCTTACAGGGATACTCCAAGGTCGAGAGTGCGAGCTGTGACTCTCGAAGAATCGCAACCAGAAATGAACCAGAACCCCTTGCTGACTGAGATGCAGAAAATATTCACCAAATTATGCGATAAATTGGATGGCCTCGGAAAGCAGGAAAAACAACAAAATAAAGGAAAGCCGAGCGGAGGTATTAAATGTTTCAACTGCGGCAAGGTGGGACATATGAAACGAGACTGTCGACAGCAGAACTCGGAGAGTCGAGTAAATGCTGTGAATGTTGAAGAGAAGCAGGAAAACTAAGGATAGCCAGCACCAAGGGGGCTGTGCTGGCTAGGGAATGCGGTGCCCCCAGAGAAATAAAGATTTCCCAGCTCCAAAGAATTCCAAGTAGTCTGTTGTTGCAAGGATATGTGAATGGAAGAAAATGCGTGTTTACGATTGACACCGGTGCTACGTCTTCAATAGTGCGGCCAGGGTTTATATCAGGCTTGCAGATTGACAAGAAGCAAAATGGAGTAATCATTCGGACAGCCACGGGGGACAGGGCTGCGGTCCATGGAGAGGTCAACTTGGAACTGCAGGTTGGACGGTTGAGGTTAAATTACAAGGTCATTGTGGCTGACATTATGGATGATTTCATTTTGGGTCTAGACATCATGGGAGAGCAGGGATTTATTGTTGACGTAGGTGAGCGAGTCTTAAAAATTGGAAATGAGGAATTTATTCTGGCAACCGCAGATGACCAATTCCATAAAGCAAGATTGTTAACAACACAGACGATCAAGATTCCTGCTCATTCAGAACAAATGATCGATGCTGCCTTAGAAGGAAATCCTGGAGGGTACCGTATTGGCCTAGTTGAAGAAGACGAATCAATTAAGTCCCTAGCCAATATTATTGTGGCGAGAACTTTAACCCGGACTAAAGACAAAATCCCAATTAGAGTCGTTAATTTAAATTCCCACTCGGTGACAATTAAGGAAGGCAAACCGATTGGCTCCTATGAACCGGTCACATGGGTAGCGAGGTGCGAGGAACAAACAGAGGGAAGTTCGTCTACGAAAATAGACCAGGAAGTTTTGACCTTGCTGAGTACCCAGTTGGAGTATTTATCTGAGGATGAACGAAGGGAGGCAATCAAGTTTCTAGAAAAGGAAAGTTTAGTATTTGCCAAGAATACAGAGGCCCTTACAAAAACAGACATAGTCCAGCATCGGATAAATACTGGCGACTCACCCGCTATTCGACAACCACCTAGGAGGCTTCCATTAGCAAAACAAGAAGATGCCTCGGCAATGATAGACAAGATGCTACAAGATGGAGTCATTGAGGAGTCGACGAGTCCCTGGTCATCGCCAGTAGTTTTGGTTGCCAAGAAGGACGGAACATTAAGATTTTGTGTCGATTATCGAAAATTAAATGATGTCACGAAGAAAGACAGTTACCCATTACCACGAATTGACGACACGTTAAGCACGTTGGCAGGCTCACGATGGTTTTCTACGTTAGACCTTAGGAGTGGATACTGGCAAGTGGGGCTTCATCCTGATGATAAGGAGAAGACAGCATTTTCAGCAGGCAGTGGTCTTTATCAATTTACTGTGATGCCTTTTGGACTTTGCAATGCGCCAGCTACCTTTGAAAGACTGATGGAGTTCGTGCTGCGAGGGCTAACCTGGAGGACGTGCCTGGTTTACCTTGACGACGTGCTTGTTATGGGACAGGACTTTACAGAACATTTGAAAAATCTTCAAGAAGTATTTGGGCGAGTCAGGAATGCCCACCTGAAGTTGAACCCGAAGAAGTGCCTGCTATTCCAGAAAGAAGTCAAATTTCTTGGTCACGTGGTGTCTTCGGATGGAATACAAACAGACCCCGACAAAATTTCTGCTGTACGAGATTGGCCAAGACCATCTAACGTTCATGAAGTACGGAGCTTCCTTGGCCTCTGCACTTATTACAGGCGCTTTGTGGAAGGGTTTGCAGAAATTGCGAAATCATTACACCGGCTGACAGAAGAGAAAGTGCAGTACCAATGGACACCGGAATGTGAAACGGCATGGAGAAAATTGAAGGCAGCTCTATGCACTGGTCCTGTGCTAGCGTACCCACAACGGGAAGGACTTTTTATTTTAGACACTGATGCCAGCAATTCTTCGGTCGGATCTGTGCTGTCTCAAATCCAGAATGGGCAGGAAAGAGTGATCGAGTACTTCAGCAAGGTGCTGTCCAAACCAGAAAGAAATGATTGTGTAACCCGGAAAGAGTTACTGGCCATCGTAAAATCAGTGGACCATTTTCATAAATATCTTTATGGAAGACATTTCAAGATTCGGACCGACCATGCTGCATTAAAATGGCTGTTGCAGTTGAAAACCCCTGAAGGTCAACTGGCTCGTTGGATAGAACGGTTGCAACAGTATGATTTCAAAATAGAGCATCGACCTGGAAGATCTCATAAGAACGCAGACGCTTTATCTAGAAGACCATGCAAGGAAGATTGCAAGCACTGCCGCCACGTTGAGAAATTGCAGGGTACGGTGGCCGTCAACACTATTAAAATAGAGGTTCCGGACGATTGGACAACCGAAGCCCTGAGACAAGAACAACTGAATGACACAGAAATTGGGGCTATATTGAGAGCAAAGGAGAAAGGAATTCGACCAGCGTGGAAGGATGTTTCGGATAAGGCAGTTGGATTGAAGGCTTTGTGGGCCCAATGGGATTCACTTAAAGTCATGAACGGGCTGCTAAAGAGAGCTTGGGAAAGCCCGGATGGCAGGGAAGTTGTTATGCGTCTAGTGATTCCCAGGTGTCGAGTACCGAAAGTACTTCAGGAAGTGCATAATGGAGCATCCGGTGGGCACTTTGGCGTTAATAAGACCCTGAATAAAGTACGAGAACGATTTTATTGGGTAAATAGTCGTCAAGATGTGGAAGCTTGGTGTCGCAATTGCAAAATTTGTGCAGCCAGTAAGGGACCACAGACTAGAAGTAGGGGTGCAATGAAGCAGTATAACGTCGGAGCTCCTTTCGAGAGGATCGCGATCGATATAGCCGGCCCATTCCCAGTAACCAAGGATGGGAACAAGTACATACTGGTTGCAATGGACTATTTTAGTAAGTGGCCAGAGGCCTATGCAATTCCAAACCAAGAAGCAGTCACTGTCGCCAAAATCTTGGTAGATAATTTGATATGTCGGTTTGGTGTACCCCTGGAGCTGCACTCAGATCAAGGGAGGAACTTTGAGTCAGGGGTGTTTCAGCAAATCTGCAAGTTATTGGGGATACACAAAACACGGACCACAGCCCTTCACCCGCAATCAGATGGAATGGTGGAACGACATAACAAGAAAGTGGTTCATAAGAATCAACGCGATTGGGATCTCCACATACCGTTCTTCCTCATGGCATACAGAGCTGCTATCCACGAGTCTACGAAACAAACACCAGCCCGTGTAGTATTTGGACATGAGATCAGACTGCCGTGTGATTTGATTTTCGGAACACCAGGCGGAGAACAGCTTCCTGTGAACAAGCTATGTGGATGAAATGAGTGAACGGCTAAGAAATGTTTATGAGCTGGTTAGAGACCAAATCACCATAGCCAGTGACCGAATGAAGGCTCGATACGACCGTAAGGGTAGTTCAGAAGGGTTCAAGGCAGGAGATCTGGTTTGGCTGTACAACCCACAGCGGAAGAAAGGGAAGTCACCGAAACTTCAACCTCCTTGGGAAGGACCTTATACTGTTATTACCCGAATTAATGATGTCGTCTATCGTATTCAACGAAACAAAAAGTCCAAGATGAAGATCGTACACTTGGATAGACTGGCGAAGTATGTGAAAGAGGCTGAATTGCCTGACCGGGACGTTCAGGCTTAAGGAGGGGGCAGTGTAATATGTTGCACCCCTTAAAATTTAAGGTTATGTTACTAAAAAGTAGGCAAACTTCAACAGATCGAATGTCTGAATGAATGTAGTGTATTTGCACCTACTCGAAAAAGAACCTACCAGAAGATTCCAAAGTGACATCTGGAATTATCGAGAGAATAGTGGCGTCATCACAGAACAATCGAGATCTGTCATTTTTAGGTATAAAAGACCGATCGCATTCTCGGCGAGGAGTTCAGAAGTTCAGAAAGTATAGAAAGTGAGGTTAAGAGTTCAAAGATAAACAAAGTAATAAACATTGTGATTTTAGTCAGTAAAGTGTATTTAAATTAATAATAGTATTGTGAAGTATCCAGTAAATATTTAATAAAGTGTGTTAATGGACAATCTCTTGTTATAATTTTTGGAACCCACGGATTTTGCAAGGGGTAGTTTCCTAAGGGTGGAAACACGTTACATTATAAATACAAAGCCTTTTTTATGGCGTTTCAAATGGTACATGTATGGAGTGTTCCTTTAAAAAAAAAGCAAAGTAAAGTTCATATCTCCGAAATGCGACTTTCAATAGGCATGTCCACAAAATTTTAATTTCAATTGGAAATGATAGAATTATCGATATTGTACACTAATTTAACAATAAAAAAAAACCGCTGCCCAAGGAATCACTACTTCCACATCCAGATTTTCTATCCAAGTCACTCACAACGAAAAAATGTTGTATGTGGAAATAATTGTTTAATAATATAATTTTTGAAATCGTCTACCTCAAAAACCCATAAAACGATACCCCACATCGGTAGTGGGGTGGGGGTGGTGATAGAGGGTGGTAGTGGGGTTGGATAAGGTAAAAAAATATTTTGAGGTTTCTGGTTCTTGTACACAAACTAAATCAAAAATGTTTTCCATCCTCTTTAATAATGGGGTGAGGGTGGTAATGGGGGTGGCTAATGCCAAAATTTTTTTTGAGACCTTAGCTTCTCTTGTATATAGTAAATACCAATTTTATGAACTCTTACCTGCTTGATTTACCTATTTACCCCAAATTTACCCCAATTTACCCCCCAACCCTTCGACGGAACAAGATGAAAATATAATCTAGTTCTAGATCTTGTTAAAGTACATATGCGTACCAAATTTCAAGTCAATATCTCAAACGGTTCCAGAGTAAACGTGTGCACAAAAAAAAAGTTACAGACCGACAGACAGAATTTTTTTTTCGCTCAAACTTAAAATCTCGACGTTTCATGACATTCTAAGCCTATTTGAACAATAAAAATTTTTAAAAATTTTTAAAAATTTTTTGTCACTATACTTCCACTGGATGTGGAAGTAATATATGTATCCTTATTTTGCCAGTTATTCGTAATAGAAATTACCCCAACATAGCGAGGATTTTTGGTAATTTTTCAATAAAAATTATTGGCCTATGAAGTAAAAAAATATTTTGAGGTTTTTGGTTCTTGTACATACACTAAATCACACTTTTTTTTCGTCCCCTTAAAAAATGGGTAGGGGTCGTAATGGGGGTAGCTAATGTCAAAAATTTTTTTGAGACCTTATATAGCTTCTCTTATATACTAAATACCAATTTTACGGACTCTTACCTGCTTGATTTACCTGTTTACCTCTCCATTTACCCCAATTTACACCCCAACCCTTCGATGGAATAAGATGAAAATATAATCTAGTTCCAGATCCCGTTAAAGTACATACGTGTACCAAATTTCAAGTCAACATCTTAAACGGTTCCAGAGTAATCGTGCGCACAAAAAAGTTAGACCGACAGACAGACAGACATTTTTTTACGCTGAAACTTAAAATGGCGACCTTTCATGACAGTCTAAGCCTATTTGAACAATAAAAATTTTCAAAAATTTTTTTGGTACTATTATACTTCCACTGGATGTGGAAGTAATTAATATTCTATTTTCAAGAAAAAGAACGCCATTGCCATGTAAACCGGAAGTGATATTTAAAATTTACATGCCTTTTTTTACTTTCCTTTAATAGTCAATTAAGAACATAAATAATCCGATCAATTCTTCTTTGATGTTCAATTATATGTTTCTTAGGGGCATCGATTCCCCGGAAAAAATACTTATCTCAAAAACTAAGGAGAAAATCGGACATAACGCGTTAACTAGGACACCCTGTACACTGTAAATATACATTATATACCTACAGATAGTTTTTCTTTTAATTAAAAACCACTGCCTAAGGAATCACTACAACCGCATTCAGTTTTCCTACTCAAATTACTTTAAATAAAAATTCTTGTGCACCCAACGCGAAATTCGACTCTGTACGACAGAAATATATTTGAACTATTTCTCTTATATTACACAATCTCCGCCTGTTTACGTAGACGGCATATTTCATTGGTCAAAGGGGCACGCCCATCCGTATAAACCTTTTTCATATATATCAATGAAAATAGTATTTGTCCTAGGGCAGATTATACTCTTAAACGGTTTTTGCTTGAAATCTATTTATTATTTTCAAAGTTACAGTTGTAAACAAATTCAAATAACTCTGGATTTTTAT
This sequence comes from Rutpela maculata, assembly GCA_936432065.2. Classification (NCBI taxonomy): domain Eukaryota; kingdom Metazoa; phylum Arthropoda; class Insecta; order Coleoptera; family Cerambycidae; genus Rutpela; species Rutpela maculata. Next base: position 199,661,519 of record OW386285.2, on the reverse strand, counting down.
GAAACCAAAAGCGGGAAACGAATTATGAAAATAGATGAAATATCTAACATTTTTCTAAAGAAATTAATGATCTACTTGCATTTGGGGCCGTGAAACGTCAATTTTTGTGTTTAGGTCACTTATAAATAAACAAGTCGATATTTTTTCTAGAAATTTGGACTGATTGTTTTTCGATGCTTATGTTTTTGTCTCCGCTGTTTGAAAATGAGTCAAAACTACAATTACTTCCACATCCAGTGGAAGTATAGTAACGACAAAAAAAATGTTTAAAAATTTTTATTGTTGAAATAGGCTTAGAATGTTATGAAACGTCGAGATTTTAAGTTTGAGCGGAAAAAAAATTTCTGTCTGTCGGTCTGTAACTTTTTTTTGTGCGCACGTTTACTCTGGAACCGTTTGAGATATTGACTTGAAGTTTGGTACACATATGTACTTTAACGAGATCTAGAACTAGATTATATTTTCATCTTGTTCCGTCGAAGGGTTGGGGGGTAAATTGGGGTAAATTTGGGGTAAATAGGTAAATCAAGCAGGTAAGACCTCATAAAATTGTTATTTAGTATATACAAGAGAAGCTAAGGTCTCAAAAAAAACTTTGGCGTTAGCCACCCCCATTACCACCCCCACCCCATTATTAAAGGGGATGAAAAAAAAATTGCGATTTAGTGTGTGTACAAGAACCAGAAACCTCAAAATATTTTCGTACTTTATCCACCCCCACTGCTACCCCCTATCACCACCCCCACCCCACTACCGATGTGGGGTATCGTTTTATGGGTTTTTGGGGTAGAGGATTTCAAATATTATATTATCAGAGTTCCATAAACAATTATTTCCACATACAAAATTTTTCGTTGTGAGTGACTTGGATAGAAAATCTGGATGTGGAAGTAGTGATTCCTTGGGCAGCGGTTTTTTAAAATTACATCGAATAAAGCGGCTTTGAGATTATAACACACTTAGTCAATTTTTTTTTACTTTCTTATTCATTTTTGTCGCGGAAGGGAAAACAAACCTAACCTGAACAGTTATTCTTATGTCTATGTACACAGCTTTGTAACTTTTAATTTTACTGATACAATAAAAAAAAATCGCAGTTAGGAATTGAACCAGAGACGTTGCATCCAAAAAAAAAAGTGTTGGTCGTCTTACACACTGAATTACCTTACGAGTGAAGTATGATCTGTAAAACCATAATATCACATTTAGACTATTTGGCGATTTTTGGATCTCTAACATAATCGCTAAAAGCCCGACTATCGGGCCTCTATCTTTTTTAACAATTGTGCTTCTGGATTGTTCTCAACTAGGTGAGACTAATATTATTGAAGAATAACCAGTCCAAATTTTAAGAACATATATCAATTTGCTTATTTATAAGCGACTGAGACGCAAACACTGACGGATCTCGGCCCCAAATGCAAATAGATCATTATTTTTTTAAGAAATATTTCATCTATTTTAATAATTCGTTACCTGTTCTTTGTTTGATAAAAAAATCCAGTTATCTGAATATGTTTATACCTATAATTTTGAAAATTATAAACATATTTAAAAAAGGTTTAAATGAAGATAATATCATTGTAAAATACATGTAAAAAACCTACATTTTGAAAAAAAAATGTTCTACGAATCGATGCACTTAAACAATAAGCGATTAAAATTTTGAAATCTTTTTTTATTTTTAGCCGTTTGAATAAATATTTAATGCTAAAATTTGGCACGAAGGTTTAGTTCAATAAAGTGCACAGTTCCTCCAACTTTCGTTAAAATGGATGCATTATTACGTTATATTTCTTAAATTGTCAAAAAAGGCAATTTTTGGTGGTTTTTATTTTCTTACAAATTAACAAATTATCAGAAAGTATTTTCATAGCCACTCGCTATTTTTATTTTTGCGATATGATTATTAGGACCGAAGATAATAGGAAAAGAGCAGAAAATTTCAGCGTTGAAAAATACATTGTTAAAAAATTTTTACGCTGGACCGATTTAATTAAAAACTTCTCGGTGGCACTTATTATATCTACGACAAATTAAAATAATAAAATTGCTGCAGCCAGAGAATTCCTTATTCACCTATTTTCTTACTTAATTTGACTTCACTTTATGTGATTTAAAATGTTAACATATTTAAAAACTAAATTAAATAACTAAAAAGTCAGAACGTGAAAAATTTATAATACTGTACATTACAGCAAATTGAGAAAGTATTAGTCACATATTTAAAATTACTAACTATAACAGCCCATTGTTGTGTCTGACCCACAGATGTTGGGGTAGGTCGACACTCTATATCCAATTCCCGCTAAATTTGTTTTAGGTACCTGTAGATGGTCAGTGCCACTTGTTTACGGAATGTTAAAATCCACTATTAAAGCATTTAGAAATATTGCCATATGGATCAAATTTCGTTTTTTACTTCCCTCGCTAACCGAAGGAAAGTAGGGTATTGTAATCGTAAAAAAATTACCCTCCGAGATTTCTTCGGATTTTCGCGTTTCAGACTATGCAGATTACGAAAATTAAAGCCATTTAATTCCATCAGTCTCTCTGTCTGTCGGTCTGGTGTCTGTCTGTTGGCGCTATATCTACAACTATATCTACAAGAGCCAGAAGTACTTATCTATTTCTAACAATACATGTGTACACATAACAATTATTGTAGTTTATAAGATATGTATTGTGGGGAAAATATTACAAAACCATCTGACGCAGAAGAAAAATATTTGGTCGTTAATTGACGCTACTGTCAAAGAAGAACAGTGGACACCTGAAAAAATAATGAGGAAAAAATGTGACAAAAGACAGTTATATTTTGTGTGTAGTGAACACAACTGTCAGGGGAAAAATATGAAAAATATACAGGGTGTTCACTCTAAGAAAATAATGAAAAAATGGATTGCGGACAATAATGTTTCTCATATAGTTAACACAACTGTCAAAGAAAAATATGAAAAAATATATAGGGTGGTCGCCCCAAAAATAATAATAAAAAATGAGATGAAGGACGATATTATTTCGCATGCAGATATCACAACACAACTGCCAAGTAAGAAAAATATGAAAATATACAGGGTTGTCACCTAAAAAAAATAATGAAAGAAGATGTGGTGGAGATTTCGCATGTAGGTAACATAACTGTCAAAGAAGAAAAATATGAAAAATTTACAGGGTGGCCACTTTAAAAAATAAGAAACGACACAGTAAAATGATATTTGAAATGTAGTTGTCAGTCGCTATTGCCAGGAAAAAATCTGATATAGTTTTTATAAGAAAAATATGCAGGGTCGTCATCCAACAGAAAAAAATAATTCATAAATAAAGGATGTCAATCAAAGGGGGAAGAAAATTTTAGTTCATTCCAATATGGTAAAAAAATTGACCAAGAAGTGATTTTTTTTTAAGGTTTAGTGTTTTTTTCCTGCCCTCCAAAAGTCAAATTTCGACGCTCGTTTTTCGCGATTAACTCAAAAAAAACGTTGCCCAAGGAGTCAATACTTCCACATCCCGATTTTCTAACCAAGTTCCTCACAACGAAAAAATTTTGTATGTGGGAATAATTGTTTATGGAACTTTAATAATATAATATTTGAAATCGTCTACCCCAAAAACCCATAAAACGATATCCCACATCGGTAGTGGGATGGGGGTGGTGATAGGGGAATGATAATAGAGGTGGATGAAGTAAAAAATATTTTGAGATTTTTGGTTCTTATACACACACTAAATCACAAATTTTTTATCCTCTTTAATAATGGGTTGGGGGTGGTAATGGGGGTGACTAATGCTAAAAAGTTTTTAGAGACCTTAGCTTCTCTTACATATACTAAATATAAATTTTATGGACTCTTACCTGTTCGATTTACCTATTTATCCCCCATTTACCCCAATTTACCACCCAACCCTTCGACGGAAGAGGATAAAAATATAATTTATTTCCAGATCTCGTTAAAATACATACGTGTACCAAATTCTAAGTCAATATCTTAAACAGTTCCAGAGTAATCGTGCGCATAAAAAAAGTTACAGACGAACCGACAGACAGAAAATTTTTTCGCTCAAACTTAAAATCTCGACGTTTCATGACATTCTAAGCCTATTTGAACAATAAAAATTTTCAAATTTTTTTTTGTCGTTACTATACTTATGTGGAAGTAATTAACGCTTGAGGAGAAGAACAATGTTGAAAGATATTTTAATTCTCTACAATTTCTATAAGTTATCTTTGTCCAAAAATTTGTTTACATGAAAATCGAATTTTGCGAAAATGTTTTCCTCTTGGTTCTCCTTTAAATTGCGTTCTAATAAAAAAGTTCATTTAAAGTTTTTTTACATTATTTTCCTTAAAAATAATTTATAACCTAAAAAATCCAACCTTATTGTAAAACAACATTTTATCCATTTATAATGAAACAAAATATTAGAAATTTTTGTTGGAAAATAAAGTTTATTCAATTACCTTTCAACTGGGATCAACCGATTTCATTTACCCTAATTACAGCGTCTTCTGTCAACACCACCTATAGACAAGGCCGGCGCACAAAATCGGTGAGTCATCAACACAAGACTTCAGTTTTGGTTGCTTCATAAAAATTTAAACAATTTATGTAGCAATATTAAATTTCTGCTATATTTCTTATTATGGTCTTAGTCTTCATATCGCAAATAATAAAAAAAACTAATTTTGAATAAAAATAGACATTAAAAATTGCCCTCTTTGTATAACTGGGGTAAATTTATGCCATTTATTGATTTATTTTTCAAGTTATGTTTACTTACTTTTTTTTGATAAAATAATAAAGTTAAAAATATCGTGCGTCTATTCAAATAATAAAGAAAATAAAAATTGAAGATAACTGTATCATCTACAAACAATTTTTTTCGTAAAGTATGTATTTTTACGTAATTGAGAATTACTTTTTCTGCTCTAAAACATTCTTATAAACAATGACTTTCATGTTATTTTAAGTTTCCAGCTGATCAGGTAATTTGTTGTAATACGCAGTATTATGTATTTCTCATATCCTAATGTTTTGGTTATTAATTTTAACGAATTATAAAATAATTTTTCTGCTCTATTTATACATTTTTTTCGTCATAATAATAGGACAATTAATTTTTTAGATAGATTTATGACTAAGTACTGCCTTGCTTCACAGAGGTGTAGCTTTACCATTGCCAACAGTTCTTTTGACATTTACTGGACTATTTACGAAACCACCATGTGCTTTGTAAGCACGATAACTGAAGGACCAGGAGTCCGATCGTATTTAAATTTGGACAATAAGTTAAAATTAGCTAGAGGAAGAGCCACGTTGTTATTAAAAAAATTCCAATCTGCAAATACAACATTTAAGACATCTTAAGCAAAAAATGCAAATATAAACTGTTGTAACTCTTGATAAGGTCTGACAATAACAAAAATTCTGTAGAATTTAGCTAGAAGCTCTTTGCCAACCAAGCTGGCATCATCAGGAGACGATTAGAATTACAAATATAGCAATTATATCTAGAAAAATCAACTTATTTTCAACAAACTGTAGAAGGTCATATATAATGTTTAACAGTTATATAAAAACTTCAGTAAACTGGCGAACAATATTTACATTCAGTTATTTATTTTTGCTTTCTATTGACTTTGACTTTTATCATGTGGGTAGTTCCAATAGAAAAAAAACAGTTACATTAATTCTTCAACGTTTTATATAACATTGTTCTATTTTCAAACTTCTCAAACAGTCTAGTTCACAAGCTCAAACCCGTGTTAATTCTTGATAAAGCTCGTAAAAATATGAGTGAGGGTTCATTGAATTCGGAATGACGTCTAGAAAAATGTGCAAAAGTTTCAAACCCGCACATAAACAATTGCAAAAGTTTTAAACAAATTAAGATTGAAAAAATAACGAGATTCGTTTTTTTGCAAATAACTCGAAAACTATTAATATTTAAGAAATTAAAAAAAAGATTCTTAAAGAGGAAGAAATTTCCAATAAAAAATTCCTGACACCCGGAACACTATCTCGATTATTAATAATTTTAATTTAATGTTGAAAATAGAGCTCCAATGCTCTGAAACCGACCGTAGCAAGTAGAAATATTTTTTTATATTTTTAAATATTAATTTAGAAATAAAAAAAAATTATGGTATTATTTAGACACTTAAAGGAACAATATCTCGTTGGAATAAAAATTTTTCGCCGATTTTTCATAAAATGAGCGTATTGTTAATTAATAAATTTTTTTAGAGTTTGCGTTTATATTTCAAGTCGGATAATTGTTAAACAAAAGCCACTAAAACTGTTTCGCTTTGTGGAGACCTTATGTCAACTATACTTTATGAGATTATGACATTGCGATGATTTTAATTGTTATGGTTTATTAGTTATTCATTATTTAAGGTAACAAAAAACTAAAACATGAAAAAGAGAGGAGTTTTTATTAATTTTAATTATTATTACTGTTATTAAATTCAAAAATACTATAAGATTACATAAACTTTAAATTTTTAGTGCTATTTGCTTAAACAAATTTTATAGACAAATAGATAAATTACGTATTTTTGAAAAACATTTTTTGCCATTTTATTTGTTATAAAATATTAGGTGATTTAAAATTTTTTTTAACTGTTTATAATCAATTTTTTCCTTTTTTCATTATTTAAACATATTATAAAAAAAATGATTCTTAAAATTTATTATTTGCAATTCTCTACAAGGGAAAAAATTTTTTCGTTGTTAATTTATTTGTTTATTTATTAATAAACAATTTGTTATTAACAATCGCTGAACGTGTTTATATGTTTTTTGATAGAAAAAAAAAACAAAAACAACCTTATACATAAACATGTAAAAAAAAAATATAGGTATTTAATAACATAAAAAAATGTTTTTTCTTGCCACGGTCGGTTTCAGAGCATCACAACTGCTTTGCGTTCTCCGCGCGGAGCCCTATTTTCAACATCAAATTAAAATTATTAATAATAGAGATAGAGTTCCGGGAGTCAGGAGTTCTCTATTGGAAATTTCTTCCTCTTTAAGAATCCTTTTTTTTAATTTCTTATATATTAATAGTATTCGAGTTATTTGCAAAAAAACAATTTTTCAATTTGAATTTGTTTATAAATTTTGCAATGGCTTATGTGCGGCTTTGAAACTTTTGCACATTTTTCTAGACGTCATTCTAAATCCAATGAGACCTCACTCATAATTTTAAGAGCTTTATCAAGAATTAACATGTGTTTGAACGTGTGAACTTGTCTAAAAGAACAAGTAAGTACATAAAATAATTAATTTAATAATCCTCATAAAATGAAAAATGTTTATAGACAAGCTAAAAACTACATTTTGATATGCTTTTTATCCCTGTTGGGATGATTCAGTACCTTTTTAGCAGAGGGTCGTAGGATGACTCAGTACATTTTGACATGTTTCATTTTTCTTTTTTTTTTCTTTTTGTATTGACTAAAGTAAAGGCTAACTACATTTTGAAATACAGAAAGGACATCGTTTATATTGTTATTTAGTAAATGAAAATCGGTCAAATATTTATAAAGATAGAATTTTCCCCGTTATGATCTTTATTTTTTTTGGTTTGGACACCTATAGATAATTTCGTGTATTATCAAAATAGAGACTTTTTCGAGAAGGGAGTGATTTCGGACTTACAATTTTATTTTCGGGCGGACTGCTACTCTGATATACCGGGCGTGAACATGCCCATCTTTGTAAATAACTCGTTTATTTTTAATTTTTCGAAAAAAATCCATTTCAGATTTTTTGTACAAAAAGATCCATGCCTTACACTGGTTATAGAGATTGATCGACGGAATATTTAATTTTCTATTTTTATTAGGAAACTGTTCGGTATTTGTAGAATTTATCAAAAAAATAAAGTTTTTCAGGATTTGTAGATTCGCTTTTGTTTTGTCAAATTTCTCACAAACGTCACCTAATAGACTTAATCGAGCCCTACAATCGCCATTTTTGAAAATCAAAATCGGACCTTCGTTTCGGGAGTTATTAATTTCTTTGGAAAATCATACTCGGCCTTGGAAAAAATACTTACGGTCAACGGATTCGAGCCTCAAGCAATAGGCTTCATTTGTGGCTGTGTACCTTCGATCCCACCAAGTCTTATCGAAATCAATCAATATCCTGGACAGTTATCGTGCTTCCTAGCCCGATTTCGAGAAAACCAGTTTTTTGCAAAAAAATTCAATTTCCATTTATTTTTCGATATAGTCTCCGGTATACTTATCTGTAGACCGTTGCCAGCGGCACCATTTTGAAATATCTCGATCTGACTGCCCGTTACAGAGTTATTCAATTTTTCCCGAAAAACTTGAAACGTCTATATCGGGTATTTCTGGTTTCCGAATTGAGCCGAGCTTCCAGCGTTAAGGTCTTCTGAAGGCCTCCTATCAACCACCCAAATTTCATCGAAATCCGACGGACGGAATTTTCTAAATTCGCTGTCAAGTCGATAGATATGACTTTCATTTCGATCCGACGTTTTTTTCGGGTTTCGATGGTCCACCGGAAAAATGCAAAACCTATACTACATCTTTTTTTCAAAATGTAGTAACAAGCATAGGCAGGGTGTGGACTTCAAGTAAGCGAGGAATATGCTACTTTGGGCTTTATTTTGAGGCTTCATGTTTGTACAAAAAAACCTATTTTAGTCAAACGTCAATAATGGAATGAATACCTTATATCTGTTTCCTATTTTGCATTATAATAAATATAAATTATATCAATGGAAATACTTTTAATATGCATACCCTAAACATAATTATTTATATTATAAATTATATCAATGAAAATACTTTTAACATGCATACCCTAAACATAATTATTTATATTAGGGCGGCCCCTTTGGTGCCATGCGGCCGTGACCTACAACAAAGCAATTATATTATTAACACATCGACTACGCAATTATATTGTCGCACACAGTTATATCATTTAGTTAAAGAATTAGAAGAGAAGTGGCAACTATGTATGGCTTCGTGTAATCTGAAACATCTATACGTTTTATACAACGGGCTTCGTAATGTACCATAATTATAAAAGGCTTCGTATGACATGTCGTGTTGTTTTTAATTTGTATGTCCAAAAAAGTTCCCCCCTCTCATGTTGCTCGCGTTATTATTCCCACTTAAAACATTATTAACAGTTGTACACACTATTTAAATTACAAATAAGGCTGGGCTTCTGGTACCCTGTAGTGTGTGGTGGGCTTCGCTTCATGCGTACCGTACTACGTATATATATATATATATATATATATATATATATATATATATGGAGTGACGGTGAGAGGTAAACTCTCATATGGTCAGATGCTACTATACGTCGGACAAATGTCACTGACGTATAGCGACTTGCTATTTTGCAAGTACCAAGAGCGGCGACCTCTAGCCTTAGTGGGCTATACTCACTGTTTTTGAAATCGGATTTGAAGGAAACAACTACTCAGCGGGCAAATACCCCGACCTGCATTGAATTACACCTTAAAATCGTGATCAGTAACCAACTATCATTTGTCTGTTCCTAACCAGACATAGACCGGTTTCGAACTTATTATGTTCTCATCAGTATGCCATAGGTCATGGAACAGACCGGTCTATGTCTGGTTAGGAACAGACAAATGATAGTTGGTTACTGATCACGATTTGAAGGTGTAATTCAATGCAGGTCGGGGTATTTGCCCGCTGAGTAGTTGTTTCCTTCAAATCCGATTTCATAAACAGTGAGTATAGCCCACTAAGGCTAGAGGTCGCCGCTCTTGGTACTTGCAAAATAGCAAGTCGCTATACGTCAGTGACATTTGTCCGACGTATAGTAGCATCTGACCATATGAGAGTTTACCTCTCACCGTCACTCCATTTGATTCAGTTTGTATAAGACTAGCAAGTTGACCACTATCATTTGTCTGTTCCATGACCTATGGCATACTGATGAGAACATAATAAGTTCGAAACCGGTCTATGTCTGGTTAGGAACAGACAAATGATATATATATATATATATATATATATATATTAGGGTGGGTCGGTTTATAATGTTTTTTGAAAATTCGAAATGCCTGTAGTGAAAAATGTTGTAGATTGATCTTTTATTTAAGAAAAAAAAATTTTTTTTTTCAAAAATGTTTTAGGCCGCCCGCCGGGCCTCCAAAAAAAAAAAGAAATAAAGAAATAAAACTAAGTCGCCTGTGTTGGGAAAGGCTGTTATGGTTACTTATTTACGCATAAAACATATTTTTAAATTTGTAGTGTATTTAGACCCCCGTTGGCCCCTCAAAACTCGTCTAAATAACATTTTTATGTTGCGCTAGTACTGTGCATATTTCGCACAATAATTATTACACAAAATAACCCAGAACTCACCACGTGGAGGTGGCTGCCATCGAGTTCCACTGCTGCCCACCCATCCACCTTTCCATTTGGGCATTTAATAATTATTTGTCTATACTACTACAGTAGTTAAGTAAGGCCGAAATGAACTCACTTCCATCAGTAGAGTAGCAATCGGAGTTCTGTGTGACGTCATCATTCCGGAAGCCCCGCGGGGGGCGCGCAGGTGATAGATGATAGATCCTATGATCTAGGTTCTAGTGTGAGGTGAGATAATGCTAGATGATAGATCCTATTATCTAGGTTGTAGTGTGAGGTGGGATCTTCTTAGATGATAGGTGATAGGACCTAATGGGGGGGGGGGGAGATGGGGGATCCAATCCCTGAGCTTAGATAAGAGATTATATCTAAAAGGACGTGGCTGAGAGTATACAGGGTGTGTCTAAAATAAGATGGCTGCCGTTTATTGACTAATAGTATTGTATGTTTACGTTAGTGGGCGTTAAGAAAATGGCTACTGACGTCCATCATTGAGATTAAATAGACAAGTCTTATAATTATGAGATAAATATTCATTTACTTCTATATGTTAAGATTTGAATGTAAAACTGCGGTCAAATGCAGAGACGTTATCGGATTCCAGGAAATTGTTAATGTAAATAAATGCGACTGTCTACGGCTATATGTATATTTAAAACGTGATTAATTACCTTTAGATAACTACAGCGGCTAGATCAAAGGAAATATCGAGAGTCAATATAAACGCTTTTCAGACAAGTCTAGACTTGTTAGCCTGAGTTTTATATAAGATAAATATTCGTTCGCTTCTCTACGTTTAGATTTCAATGTAATAAGAATATAATGCAGAGCCGTTATAGGATTCCTGGAAATTGTTAATGTAAACAAATGAAATCATTTCTGATAGCCTACTAACATAAGATAGGTATACGGTAAAGATGCATGCGAAGAATTTTGTGTCTTACAATACATGGTTTCTTATGGGAATATGTAGCCACCCCGCAGCGATATAGCAATTTAACATTGTTTTATATGTAAAAGACGAACAGATTATGAAAATTCGGGGGCCTTTTAGAAATCGTTCACTGCAAAGTCACGTGACCCTCGGCCGCCGAGTATAAAAGCAGCGTCATCTCCCCACCTCGATCATTAGCTGTTTATCTCACGCGGTGACCGGTTGTCTAATTGAAACAGTATGTCGTCTACCGAGACCGTATCTAAACTCAGTACTGATATAATTAATTTAACTAAAAAATCATTGCTGCTCTTAAAGACCGATGATGAAATCGACCAACATATTTCGATAATTAATAGCAATATTAAACTAGTAGCCAAGGCAATTAAAATCAAAATTCATATAGATAATAAAGGTGAAAATATATTTAAATTGGAAAATAATTTAGCGCTTTTAAAATACTACCGAGAGCAATTGAAAAAATTAAAATTAAAAAATAAAATATTAGGCGGTTCCTTAAAGCCGACAGCACGAAAATATTTAGTATATCAAGAGGTAGAATCTTGTTTTAAAAATCGTGTTAAGTCCGGTATAATAACTAACGTACAAATTAAAGAAGTGGTATTATTTTTTAAAAAAGCGTTTAGGAGCTTCTCTATTCAAATTAAAAAATGTTTGAAAGATGGACTAATTAAAGTAAATGTTATTTTTGAATGTAACTTCGTACAGCCTACTAATGGCACAGTGGAATTAAAAACATTTGCTACAAGGAACACCGTGATAGACTTAAATACGGATTTAAAGGAATGGTATAGAGAAAATGTATCCGAACGGTTATTGAAACATCTAGAAGACTTTCAAGGAAAAGATTCAGGCTGGGCCTTATCGGAAATTATCGGGCTAAGAGTAAATGTTAATAAATATTGTCCTATAACAGTGGGATTATCAACATACGCTGAAATGCCAAGCTTTATAAAAAATAAAATGTGTGTTATTAACGTTAAAAATAATGACGAATATTGCTTCTTATGGTCAGTAGTTTCGGCATTATACCCGACTAAGAAGAATGGGGAGAGAGTAACTTCATATCCTCATTTTAAACACGTTTTGAAATATGATGGCATCGAGTTTCCGATGGAATTAAGAAATATTAAAAAATTCGAACGCTTAAATGATATTTCGATAAACGTATACACCGTAGTTAAAAGGGAAGTTTTACCGGTATGTTTAAGTAAATACAGTTATGAACGGGTCGTAAATTTATTAATGATTCCTACGAATTCTACCGATAATTTTACTGATGCTACGCAATATCATTTTGCTTGGATAAAGAATATGTCCCGATTATTATCTAAACAATTATCTTCACACGGACATGAAAAATTTATCTGCAACCGATGTCTTAATCATTTCTCTACTCAAGAACTTCTAGACCGACATTCAAATGATTGCAATTCGAAAACTAATACGTGCAAAATTGAATTACCCGACGAGGATGAAAAGTTTTTAAAATTTAAAAATTACCGTTATAAAGAAAGAGTACCGTTCGCTATTTATGCTGATTTCGAATGTATCTTAGAGGACTGTGATGCTAACACGAATCAAAATACGCAAAATTACCAGAAACATACGGCTTTTAGCGTCGCGTATTACTTAAAATGTTCCTATGATGACAGTCTATCACAATTTAAAATGTACCGAGGCGCCGACTGTCAGTACTGGTTTGTTAAAGAACTTGAAAAAATTTCAGACCGAGTTAATGTAATCATGTCCGACATATAACCTATGGAGTCGTTAAACGAGACACAAAAATTTGAATTCGATCTCGCGCAGGTCTGTCATATCTGTGAGGAGCCCTTCAAAGAGACTGACATCAAAGTAGCCGATCACAATCATTTAACTGGGTATTATAGGGGACCGGCGCATATGAGATGTAACATTAATTATCAAGACAGTCACGTGATTCCAGTTATATTTCATTGTTTATCAGGTTACGATGGCCACCTGATAATCAAACAGCTAGCAACGGCATTTGACGGACAAATTTCATTATTACCGATTAATAAGGAAAAATACATTTCTTTCACTAAACGGGTTAAAGATACGAAAATTAAACTAAGATTTATTGATTCGTTTAGGTTTATGGCGGACAAAATCGAAAAACTAGCTTCCTATCTCGATGATGACCAGAAACGAATCACTAAATCATATTGTAATAATGACGAACAATTTCAATTATTAACGCGGAAAGGTGTTTTACCTTATGATTATTTAAATTCTTGGGAAAAATTAGACGAGACATCTCTACCGGCTAAAGAAGAATTTTACAGTAAACTGACGAAAACATAACAGAGGACGATTATAACCACGCTATAAATATCTGGAATAAATTCGATATTAAGACATTAGGAGAATATTCCGATATATATTTAAAAACAGATGTATTACTGCTAGCTGATATATTTGAAAATTTCCGCGAGACATGCATACAGACGTACGGACTTGACGCTTTAAATTATTATACTGCTCCGGGACTGGCATTTGACGCGATGTTAAAAATAACTAAAGAAAATTTAGAGCTTCTCACAGACATTGATATGATACTGATGATCGAGAAAGGCGTGAGAGGCGGTGTAGCGCAGGTATCTAACAGATATTCGAAAGCTAACAACAATTACATGGGGGATGCGTTTAATCCCGACGAAAGAGAGACTCACATCATGTACTTTGACATCAATAACATGTATGGAGCCGGGATGTCTGTTCCGCTGCCTACAGGTGCTTTCGAGTGGGTACCCGTCGAACAATTTTATGCCTTAGATATTCCAAATTTATCGGATGAGTCAGACATCGGTTATATTTTGGAAGTAGATATCGCGTATCCACTTGAATTACATGAGCTACATAAGGATCTCCCGATGTGTCCAGAACATATGGTGCCGCCCGGTTCAAAACATTCAAAATTAATGACCACTCTGTTAGATAAAACGCGATATGTAATGCATTATAGGACTTTAAAAAAATGTTTAGAACGTGGATTAAAACTCAAGACGGTACATAGAATTTTAAAATTTAAACAGTCACGGTGGCTAAAGAAATACATTGATTTAAATACGGATTTACGAAAACAGGCAAGTAACGAGTTTCAGAAAAATTTCTATAAGCTAATGAACAATGCGGTGTTCGGAAAGACAATGGAGAATGTCCGCAAGCACAAAGATGTTAAATTGGTAACTAAATGGGAGGGGAGATGGGGCGCCAAGTCTCTGCTCGCGAAACCGAACTTTCACAGTTCGACTGTCTTCGGCGAGGATATGATTATTATTGAAATGAATCGACTAAAAATTAAATTCGATAAGCCAATATATGTGGGGTTCGCCATTTTAGATCTTTCAAAAATTATTCTTTACGATTTTCATTATGATTATATTAAAAAAAGAATTCGGTGAGCAAGCCAAACTACTTTACACGGACACAGACAGTTTAATTTACGAATTTAGCGACGTTGATATATACAAGTACATTAAAAAAGACATCCATCAGTTCGACACATCGGATTATCCTGTAGACAATGTCTACGGAATACCTCATGCTAATAAGAAGGTACTAGGCGTAATGAAAGACGAATGTCAAGGGCGCGTAATGACAGAATTCGTAGGACTCCGTGCAAAAATGTATAGTTATAAAGTGGAGGGTGTGTCGGTAAATAAAAAGATCAAGTTCGGTAATCAGAAAAATTACATTTGAAGACTTTACGAATTGTCTATTTAATAAAGAAATTTTGACCAAAGAGCAGCGATTAATTCGATCAAAGAAACATGAAATATATACTATCAAACAGAATAAGGTGGCACTCAGTCCGTATGATGATAAAAGAATTATAAATTATATAAATACCGATACGAAACCTTGGGGATATAATTTCCAACAAGTCTCAGCTCGTCAGATGACGTCATCGACGCAGTGAAGCGCTTGGCAGTAGCCGTTCGGATTCATTTACTTTAGAGACTTTGATCGCGATGGACGGGTTAGAAAAAGAATTGCAGTACAAGCTTGTACTTATCACTCGCGACGTATATGATAGGTACATTCAAAATGCATTGATCGGGGTAATTATCAATTAGTTCATAAAATTTTAGAAAAGATTGTTATACCGGACAAAGCTTTATACTGGATGGCTTTAAGAGATAGTTCTAATTTCGATTTAATGAAAAAAATATTTACGAAAAAACTTCAAAACGATATTTTTATTCAACAGTTGGAATATATTTTCCAAAGAGAATGTATTACTCACCTTACCGTGTATCGATTACGAGAAGTAATTAACAGACATTATCCCGCCGCGAATAATAGTTATTTTAGAATTTTTTTAGAAGAATTATTAACGTGTAATGATGATTATATGTCAATTGATTTTTATTCGAAATCGTACCCGGTTAAAAATATTTCTGATAATTATAAAAGTATTGATTGGTCGATTAATAAAGCATTTTGCGAGGCAGCTTACTTTACACAATACGAATTTCTTGAAATTTTGTTTCGAGTAATTGGTAGGAATAATATACATACAAATTAGATATTAATTTCAATGAAGAGCATAAGCAGCTAATAAAATGGCTGGAGGATAATATATTCAAAGGTCGCTCTGGGCAGCCGATTGGTTGGAGCTCTGGTCCAGACAGCGGGCACTGGCCATCGACAACCTTAGAAGATTATGTTAAGACGCTTGACATAGTTCGTCTACATTTTTTGTAATTAGTATTAAAGTATTGTAATATAAATATTTTACATTTAATAAATTAAATTATTTATAAAATGTGTGTTTTTATTTCCTAATACCTATCCTGACATGATGATCATGAGAGAGGCAGGTGAGACAGCTTGAACAGCTCCAACAGCTCGAACAGCTCCAACAGGTGTAACAGGTACCGTACCTGTTACACCTGTTGGAGCTGTTCGAGCTGTTGGAGCTGTTGGAGCTGTTCAAGCAGGCCATATACATATACATATACGTGTATTATATATGACCAGCTCCAACAGCTCGAACAGCTCCAACAGCTCCAACAGCTCGAACAGGTGTAACAGGTACGGTACCTGTTACACCTGTTGGAGCTGTTGGAGCTGTTGGAGCTGTTCAAGCAGCCTATATACATATACATATACGTGTATTATATAGGGTCAGTTTCAACAGCTCGAACAGCTCCAACAGCTCCAACAGCTCCAACAGGTGTAACAGGTACGGTACCTGTTACACCTGTTGGAGCTGTTGGAGCTGTTGGAGCTGTTCGAGCTGTTCAAACAGCCCATATACATATACATATACGTGTATTATATATGGTCAGTTCCAACAGCTCGAACAGCTCCAACAGGTGTAACAGGTACGGTACCTGTTACACCTGTTGGAGCTGTTCAAGCAGCCCATATACATATACATATACGTGTATTATATATGATCAGCTCCAACAGCTCGAACAGCTCCAACAGCTCCAACAGGTGTAACAGGTACGGTACCTGTTACACCTGTTGGAGCTGTTGGAGCTGTTCAAGCAGCCCATATACATATACATATACGTGTATTATATATGACCAGCTCCAACAGCTCGAACAGCTCCAACAGCTCCAACAGGTGTAACAGGTACGGTACCTGTTACACCTGTTGGAGCTGTTGGAGCTGTTCAAGCAACCCATATACATATACATATACGTGTATTATATAGGGTCAGTTTCAACAGCTCGAACAGCTCCAACAGCTCCAACAGGTGTAACAGGTACGGTACCTGTTACACCTGTTGGAGCTGTTGGAGCTGTTGGAGCTGTTCGAGCTGTTCAGACACTTAATAAGTATGAGATGCTATCAACTCATTGAAATAAAAAAAGATTATTAATAACATTTTTTATTAATATAAAAAAATTATAATTAAAATTGTGTAGAATTAATAAAATAATAAAATCACTGGTCTGACTATCCGGCAGGAGGACAGATCGTAAGTTAATTAAAAAAAGAAATTTATTGGTCTCGCTGGCTGGCAGATCGACTTCTCCAAATCTCCGAAGAAATTCTGAGTTCAATGGAGTCTGTAACAATTTAAAAAAATATCTATAAGTATTGAGTTATACGAAACGGAAAAAATATTTTAAATACCTTTCATGATGTCGGCTAAGAGTATCAGCCGGGGCATCTCCTGTGGTGGTGGTGGTTGCGTTACTGGGTCCTGGGGCTGAGGCAGCCCCAGGTACCTCCAGCCCTCCGGTGGGACTTGACACATTGAACATTGGCAAATATTGCCCGCTATCAGCTCTCTAAGCCCCGTTTGATGGTGCATCTTTGCAGCGTCTAACTGATCACCGCGCTCTGACTCGAGGCGAGAGCTCTCCCCCCACTTCTCTCTCTGCCCCCCACCCCACTAGTCATTCATACACGCACACATGTATACTGAAATAAAAGCCAGTATGGTTAGCATAAATTTGTTTATTCAAAATCCTTATCTTTATTTACAATATACCACTGATATATCGAGTAGACATTCTGCCTAGAGCAGCGTAAATGATTATTAATATGTTTATGACAATGATATTCTAAATTATTTAACATTAAACTATTCATATTATTACAATTATATAAGTCTATAATAATATTATTATTAGACAGATAATGCTGAAGCCATCGCTTCTTTTCCAGTCCCTTGACAAAAACTTTTGCTTCTCTCTCAAGTACGTGGCTGTCGATGAAGTTCTGCAGGTCACCGTACCGGAGATTATCATAAGGCGTGGACCATTGGAGACCGTGCACATGATCAGTTATCCAATTAATTTGCTTCTGAATATTGCGTGTAAGAAGCCCGTAACTAACAGTCGGTTTAATTATCCGATGTACACACGAGACATCGGTAATATTAAAAATTGAAATTTCTTTACATGTAAAAGCTAACTCCTTTTTATGCTGGAAGCCCTGCACGTCTATTATATACATATTAGTATGGACGACTAGACTGGTTAAAGGATTGTAAAAAATCAATCTATCATGAATTATAAGACAATATGCAGCAGTGTCTTTCGGAATATTTTTATTAGTGCTAAATTCCAGCCTAATGTCCACTGCACTCGACTTTACAACCTCATTCTGACACGAACAGTCGATAACTACCAGAGGAGCTTTTCAAAATTTATCATCTTCGTGGATTTTATTTCCACTTTTAACGTATTTTTATTGAATACTATAGAAATATGACCATCGTTACCATGATTCAGAATAAAATGCTTTCTTACGTAATTATTTATATCTTCTATTTCATACGAGCCCTCCGGAATTTTTATAAACTTATCGTCTGTATCATAATATATATGATTATTTGTAGCGTCTATGTTCGGTATGGAGTTATACGCCTCGAAATTTATTAAAGCAAGCGAATATTCAGCGCCGTCTTCAAGGTCTATGGGTGGGGAAAAGTGCGCGGTTAAATTAGATGATTTGCCGGATAATGTAAACGTACAAGACATGTTGCGGCTTCAAGGTTAGCTCTGAGAATGAACGTAACTTAAAAGCATGATGCATTATATAGAAATTGTAAACACAGATGTCCACAATTTACTGTGTCATAAGACTGATACTGCTTGTGATTGTATTCAATAGAACAATTTAAATATTTTATTAATTCGAGAGGAGGCTGTAAATTACCAAAACTATCATAATAAACAGCTTTCGAACCGTTCTTCCAGTATGCAGTCCAATGAGTACCATTACCGCTATCACTATCCAAGTTCACAATGCCCGTCTCAATTTTATGTACGCGTTTAGGTAGTCGGTCTCGCATAAATATTCCTCGAAAATTAGGTATATTTAACATCTTAACATATTTTTTCAGATCCACGTCGGTGAGCGCTCGATTTGGTAATTTTACTAGTCACTTGCTGTTGGTGTTTTTATTCATGTATAGTCCAAGTCCTGTTCGATAGGGACGAAGATAGAGTCCCTTACCGAGGGCGATACTCTCCATAGCCTGATTGTGACGTTTAGATTCTTTAAGCTGGGAGGCTGCCGCCTGAGAATCTCTTACAGCTTTCGCTATACCTGCAGATCCACCGGCTAGCGCTCCCAGAGCACTAAGTCCAGCAAATATTGGTATTAGCGGTAGAACGCCACCCGTCTTCGGTATAGGAATAACGCGAGCAGCCATCGGTGATATTTTTTTATCTTTTTTAATACGCTGTACTGCACGAGAGGCCTTTTTAATAGCATCTCCGACAGAGGGAGCTCCACGTACTAGTTTACGAATTTTATTGGATATTTCTTTAAACGTCATCGTACCGCCACATTTTCTTTTTTTACATCCCAAGCCTAATTTAACTTTAGCACTCATGATGCCTGCTACACCGGCTGCTGCCGCTCTTTCTCCGATGGACGAATCCCTAGCAAATACACGCTTCAGAGCACGTTTTGCCAATTCTTTATCGGCAATATGCCGTCCTTTCACATCATTGACTTTAGAATATTGTATGTCGTGGTCACGACACGCCTCATCTAGACCATTAATTCCGCGATCTCCTCGCGCCAGTCTTTTTTCTAATTTAGTACCCGGGCCGCAGAAACGATAGCCCGGGATATGGGCTTCGAAAGGTAATTTATTTATGAGAGTGTTTACAGCCATGTTACCTCTATCGCATGTAATAGTAGACTGAGGTGTTACAGGTGATCGAAAGCTATTTATACTTAAACTCCTGGTGGAAATACCTCAGTGTCAATCATGCGTTTCATCAAGACAGGTAACAGTCTGAAAATCGATAATCTCGATTTCGATAGTCATGTGAAAAAAGATAGTAGACATGGTCCTCTGTTACCCGACAGCATCAGGTGTATCATTTGCGGACCTTCAAATTGTGGGAAAACAAACATCGTGATAAGCCTGCTGACTCATCCACACGGCTTGCGTTTCAAGAATGTTTACGTCTGCTCGAAATCTCTCTACCAGCCTAAATATGAATATCTTAGAAAAGTACTCGGCTCGATCGTGGGATATCATGAATTCAAGGATAGCGATGTAATAATGACGCCTGCGCAAGCTAAAATTAATTCCATTTTTATATTTGATGACGTAGCTTGCGACAATCAAAGTGTGATGCGTGACTACTTTAGCATGGGGCGGCATAAACAGATAGACAGCTTCTATCTCTGTCAGACCTATACCCGCATTCCAAAACATCTGATAAGAGACAATGCAAATTTACTGATATTATTCAAGCAGGATGACATGAATCTTAGACATGTATATTCCGATCACGTTAATACCGATATGAGCTTTGAGGATTTCAAACATATGTGCTCGTTATGCTGGAAAGATAAATACGGATTCCTAGTGATAGATAAAGATAGCGATATTAAACATGGCCGATACAGAAAGGGGTTTGACGAGTATATATACCTGTGATTTTACTATCTCAATCAGTTGATAATTACACATGTTATCTGACGCACCTGTCGACATGGACATTACTAATAAAATTATCGAAGCTCGGAAAGCCGTAAAGCGCAAATTAGAGGCACTCAAAATGCACGATCTGCAAATCGAAAAGTCTTTTGCCCCAATCACCGCACCTTTACATTCAATAGCTAAACATATCAAGCTTGAGACGGACGAGAATTTAAACATTAAGAAAAAGTCTGAACCCTCAGAGGATGAAAAAAATATTAATATTACACCGTCGCCGTCGATTGTCGACTCTGAAGAAGGCGACCAGTCAGATGAGAAGTATCTTGAGAAATTTAGCGATCTGCCTAAAACGTATATATCTGAGATGATGCATGATACTGAAAATACACATGATTTTCGATATGGTGTACGATATAATCCCGAAGAAGATAAAATATTGGAAATTCTGTCATTCAGTTTGACGGTGACAATTTAATAATAAATAATAAAGAGTATCAGGGCACTCGCGGTCTTTATGAATTACTATTTAAAAAACGTTCGCATCACTATAACTATGATGATAAGAAACAGTACATTGATATTGTAAAAAGGACTAGCGCACATAAGAGAAATTATGATTCTGAAAAGCAAAAGTCCGGTAGTAAGAGCTGGAAGTACCTGCATATTATTAAACCGATGCTTTACGCTCGCGAACCTCGGCAACGTGCTCCTGGTAAAGTAAAAGGCGGCGAATTAATGATGCAAGTCACCGATAATGCTATTGATTACGTATATTGGGACGATCCTAATGAACTCGTCGATCGTCTTAGGCTTTTGATAGCTTCACTGGAGGCAGGCAATTCAAGTCATACGAATGAAATAAATAGAATTTTAGAGGAACTATTAGAAAGTAAAATAATCGAACCGCTGGATTAATTTAACAGTACGTAAATTATTGTTGAACTGTAAACATGTCTGCTATAAAAAGAGATATTGTTAATGAAATACATAAGCCGGCTAGAATTAACTTTAAGAGACGAAAAGTCGTAGTTAGAGGTTTAAATGAATTGCTTCAGGCTGACTTAGTCGAAATGATTCCATATGCTAATTACAATAAAAATTATAAATATATTCTCATTGTAATTGATGTTTTTTCAAAGTACGTATGGGCTGAACCAGTTAAATCTAAATCTGGCGTAAATGTTACTCGGGCTATGGAAAAAATATTAGTCGCAGATAAACGAATCCCCGTCAATTTACAGACTGATAATGGAACCGAATTTTATATTAATTTTCAAAAATTAATGAAAAAATATAAAATTAATCATTATTCTTCGTATAGCACTAAAAAATGTTCAGTAGTCGAACGCGTAAATAGGACTATAAAATCTATGATGTATAAGGAATTTAGTATAAATGGTTCTTTTCGGTGGTATAATTTACTTGCTGATATTATTAAGAAATATAATAATACTAGGCATCGTACCATCGGCATGAAACCTGTAGATGTAAATAAAAAGAATGAAAAAATACTCTTGAAATCCGTTTACAATTATCCTACAATTACATACTCGCAATTACCTAAATTTAAAATTAACGATCATGTGAGAATAAGCAAGTACAGAGGCGTGTTCGATAAATGTTATACTCCTAATTGGTCTAATGAAATATTTACTATTTCAAAAATTAATTATACCAGCCCCATAACATACTTACTGACCGATGCACAGAAACAGCCAATAGAAGGATGCTTCTATACTGAAGAACTGCAGAAGGTTAAACATTCAGACATGTATCTCGTTGAAAAAGTTTTAAGGAAGAAAGGAAATAAGGTTTTCGTTAAATGGCTTGGATTTGACAGTTCCCATAACAGTTGGATTGAAAAAAGTAGCATTGTTTAATTTTTTATGCACTTATATCAATTATTATTATTATTATTATTATTATTATTATTATTATTATTATTATTATTATTATTATTATTATTGCTATTATTTTTATAGGTTATGTATTCCATGTACATATATAAGCTTTATTACTGTATTATGCGTTCAGATAAATAAAATATATTATAAAAATTAAATTATTTTTTTATTTTTCGTCTGGGGTGGCTTTATTTTTTAAGATTTAATTTTTTTGATTGCATATTTGAATTCAGCATTAAAAAACACATAAAATGTAGCATGAACATTTTCGTTACAATAAACTTGAAAAATATGAATTTTTTCATTTTTTGCCTGGGCTGGCTTTACTTTTTAAGATTTAATTTTTTGATTGCATATTTAAATTCGACATTAAAAAAGACATAAAATGTAGCATGTACATTTTCGTTACAATAAACTTGAAAAAAAATCTGAATTCTTCATTTAATTAGGAAATGGGTAATAATAGTCAACCATTTTTTAAATTAATTTATTAATACATATAAGAAAGAGGTTACATGTTTTGTGATATAATAACAGAATATTTATGTTCAAGTACTGGATTAATTATTTGAGCGTATCGTAATATTTTAATTTGAAAACTATCTCGATCGCGGGCGTCTTGCATCCAGTTACCACATCTAGCAGTTCTATGGGCATAGCTCCAATGGTAAATGTGATGAATTTTAACGTCCTCGCTGAACTGAACTGTTCTTGGACTTCTTCGGCTGGATACTGACATGTTGAAATGTACGTAAAACTTCAACGTACTTAACGTCTTCTCCGAGTAATTTTAAATTGTTTATAAAGTGCTGTAACCTCTTCTTATATGTTTCGGGATCCATCTTTAGGACTCGATGAATTCAATGTTAGTGGTCGTGCCTGCTAGCCCTCTATATACTAAGTACACTTCTTTTAGTATAATGGTTTGTTGTAGCGTTACGATATCATCATCAGAAATAATGCGTGAGTATCTGGCTGGTAGACTCACTTTACAATTTTCGAGGATTACTTGGACCTGGATACCATACGAAAGTGAAAGTGCTTTATATATATATCTAGCACTTTATATTTTCTATCGACTTCCAGCTCATAGATTTTCATGAACGGCGTGACATGAGCTTCAACATTAATTTTTGCGAAAGACATTGCTGCTGCTGCTTGTATATCGACTTTAAGATTGTGAATGAATGCAGCGATCTCAGGTCTTTACTTTTATGCTGTATTCCACCCCCACTTTTCGTATCGAGTAAGCAGAAAAATATGGGAAAAAATATGATGATTTCATTGTTTACATTATTTCTCTCCAAACCCTGAGACGCTCCTTATAATGGATCACGTGACTTATTAGTCATTGTATTATAACCGCCGGATGCTGTTATCTAAAGATAATTAATCGCGTTTTAAATATACATATAGCCGTAGACAGCCGCATTTATTTACATTAACAATTTCCTGGAATCTGATAACGTCTCTGCATTTGGTCACAGTTTTAACATTCAAATATAAAATTTACGTATTGAAGTAGATGAATATTTATTCCATATATAAGACTTGTCTATTTAAACTCAATGATGGATGTCTGTAGCCATTTTCTTAACCTCTAACGCCCTCTAACGTAAACATGCAATACTATTCGCCAATAACTATAAACAATAAACGGCAGCCATCTTATTTTAGACACACCCTGTATACTCTCAGCCACGTCCTTTTAGATATAATCTCTTATCTAAGCTCAGGGATTGGATCTCCCATCTCCCCTCTCCCATCTCCCCCCTCCCATTAGGTCCTATCACCTATCATCTAAGAAGATCCCACCTCACACTACAACCTAGATAATAGGATCTATCATCTAGCATTATCTCACCTCACACTAGAACCTAGATCATAGGATCTATCATCTATCACCTGCGCGCCCCCCGCGGGGCTTCCGGAATGATGACGTCACACAGAAATCCGATTGCTACTCTACTGATGGAAGTGAGTTCATTTCGGCCTTACTTAACTACTTACTACGTATTCTGATTTGGTACCAAACTTTTGATTTTCAATTTTTATTTTTTTTTAATTTTATGTGCTCCGCGGGGGGGTCAAATATTAAAATAAAAAAAAATATCTCTTCATTTTAGACCATCACACAACTTTTCACACTACAGGCCTTTTGAAATTAGAAAATCGACCCACCCTAATATATATATATATATATATATATATATATATATATATATATATATATATATATATATATATATATATATATATATATATATATATATATATATATATATACATCATGCTACCTTTTCTGCGACTTTCCATTTTGCAAGGGTTCTGCGTCCACCAAAGTATATCTACATATTTTGAAGTCTACAAACAGCACCTAACTTTCTGTGCTTATTGATACAGAATAATCATTATATATATACATACTTGCTTCAAAAACCTCAATTTTATTTTCGTATATAATTTGCAATCTTTCTGCGTCTTTACAATTTCCTATCATTTCGAAGTCCAGTATATATTTTACAAAACTCTATGTTTTCTGCGTCCGTAAAGATATATCTTTACATAATTCAGACTTTTATGCGTCTGACATTGTTGCCATGTATTTTAGGCAGCATTTTCAGCTGACTGGTTACAAATTATATAAAATAGCATGTTACGGACTATGAACTGTAAGTAATACTTTTCAGATCCAGAATGCAGTTTACTAAATCGAGGTCGGTAGGGCCGAGGTTGCCTAAGCATTCGAGATCTGAAAAATCACTTACTGTTCACGGCTAGTAAATTGTTTTTTGCAGTACCTACCATGCAATTCAACGAAAGGTAATAAATAATGAGTTAACATTGAATTATTGACAATGAACTGTTAAACTAGAATTTTATATTTTATAATAAATTAAGCACAGTCTAGAATTTAACAAGAATACTTAATAAATAAATAATAATTCGTTGAATAATCAAGTTTAACGTATTGCTTCCACGTTGTGGAGTTTAGTAGCGCAAAAAAAATTTTTTTTGTTCAAATAGGCTTAGAATGTCATAAAACGTCGAGATTTTAAGTTTGAGCAAAAGTAATTCTGTCTGTCGGTCTGTAACTTTTTTGTGCGCACGATTACTCTGGAACGGTTTATGATATTGACTTGGAAGGAGGAGGGTCAATATGGGCGGTTTTCGACCCTATCTGAAAATGTGCCAAAACACATGGAATAAGTACCTTGAGTCCGTAGAAACAATGTTCAGTTGATTCCAACCACCCCCCCCCCCCCCCTTATAGCCCCAACAAAATATATAAGTAGAAATACCATATTAAAAATATCAAAATGAACCCGGGCACACTGAGTCGCTACAGTGTACATATTCTATATACAATAGAATTCTTCCCCCACCAAGACCCCTTTTATATATGTGTACGTACGGTAGGGACTTTGAAGTCTAATCTTGACATACTGAGATGGTACAGCGGAATTCCAGGACACACTAGACACATGCGAGGCTTAACTTATTTACCCCAATGGAATAAGACCAAAATATAATCTAGTTCTAGATCTCATTAAAATACATACATGTACCTAATTTCAAGTCAATATCTTAAACGGTTCCAGAATAATCGTGTGCACAAAAAAATTACAGACCGACAGACAGACATAATTTTTTTCGCCTCAAACTTAAAATCTCGGCGTTGGAATTCGAATTGTGCGTTCCAAGGAAGCGGATGTGTGCCTGAAATGCTCCCACTTAAAACTCGAAAATTTGATGCTTAGGTGAATGGTAGCTCAAAAAATTCCTCGTAAATCGATATTTCTAACAAAAGAACAAAGTTGAAATGATAATAATAATAATAAAAGGTCTTTATTCAGAGAAAAAAAATACATTTCATTTCCCTAAAATGGCGGAGTCTAGCTTAAGCGATTCAACAATAGAATTAATATTTGAAAATAACTAATAAAAGAGTACATAGTGGCAAAACCGACCAGTGTTGTGTTTAAAGAAACGGAACGAGTATAAACAAACGACTTGGGACCCAACAGGATAAGGCAAAGCCTTTTTCACTTTTTCACTTCTAAGTACCTATTCATTTCAACCTTGTCAGTCAAGTTTATTTATGTCTTAATGACTTACAAGTGTCTGCCGCATAAAACCATTGAACTGTTTAGGTCCATCAAACTCTTGAAAAGTCGACATTTAGCGACAAATTTATGGCGGGGCAATAAATTATTGAAGTATGGCCATAATATCCTTGCGTAGACATTCAAGTAAATTATCTTTTAATCATTGTAAAAATATTCAAATAAATTTAATTTAGATTGTACCCGAAACAATCAATAACGTATTGATCGTAAAGTATGGTCATATAAACTTCTCATGTTACCATTCAAATAATTCTTTTTTCATAATTATTAAAAAATACTCAAAAGAATTTAATATATATTAAACCCGTAATAATCAAATGCATTACTCTTAAAGTATGGTCATAATGTTTTATTAGGTAAATCTACATAATTATTAAAAGTACTCAAAGGAATTTAATTTAAAGTGAACTCGAAGTGGTCGATGAGGCATTGTTGGTATATTGCGTCAAAACTGAATTCTCACAGCACTTCAACAGAGGTATGCATGGTGCAGGTTTTTTTCAGAAAAATGATATTTTTCTAAGAAAACACAAATACGGCAATGAACTCCTAATAGCCACAAAAGAAGAACGACACATACTCAACTGCCCAGAAAACATGAAACCGCACTGGGACACATCTGGACTGAAAATAAACTGCAAGAAACGGAGCGAGACCCGCCAATAAAAGAGAGTTGGACTAGCGGAGAGGAATACAAAATAGATGAATACTCCCTAAGAACAACGAACAAATCGAAGTCTTGGGACCTTACTAAATGTATATACATAGCCAACAATGAGATATGGAGTCAAAGATGCGGCAACAACAAAAGCCAACAGAAGAAGTTTTTGAAAAAGCAGAATGGGACATCGTTTAACTACTCACAAAAACAACAAGATGAAAACAGCTACATAAAACATCGACACTATTAGGAGGAAAGACAAATAATATAAGGATAGAAATATAAGCAATGAAGTATTGGGGACATATCCAAGGAGGAGACCCAACACATCTACTGAAGAAAGCGCTAGTAGTGAAGAGCAACAAACTAAAAATAGGGACACCATGCTCTGTGGAGAACAACAATTGAGAGGATCAGGATAAAAAAATGAACACCACAAAGAAATCGCAACGATTATATTCTACCACAATCTGAAACCGAGAAATCAGAAGACTCAGAAAAAGAAGATTCGAAGAAGCGGACACACAAAAAGAGGAGCATAAATACTCCATATTACGACACAACGCGGCAACATATTTCACAAAAATAGCCAGAAGTCCAGAACCAAAAACACAAAAAGGGGAGCTTAAATGCTCCCTCACGATACAATGCGGTAACGCATCTCACAAATGCCTACACCTCCCATCCCACATTCCTTTACCATTTTACCACGCGCCTTGTGGATCTGCCTGCTGGCAACAAGCATGACCCTAATCCAACCCAGCCTGGACGTAGCAAGCCGAGCTGTATAACCCTGGAAGTGGCGGCAATGCCTATCGCATGCTGGTAAATTAATCAATCGATCAAACTTAAAATTTCGACATTTCATGACATTCTGTCTATTTGAACAATAAAAATCATCAATTTTTTTGAATTACTAAGTATCCTTCTACTGGATGTGGAAGTAAAATAAAAATTCATACTAGGAACTTTTCATCGGAAAATTTTACTAATGAAGTTTATTTAGAATTGTGCAGAAATCGAAAATTTCATCATTTCATCATAATTAAAAAGTAATGAAATTTATTTTAAAAATGTTCAAAAATATTGTTTTAATGGTATGTTTAGAAAATAGACATTTTTTAAACTGTATTTCAATATTTTTT
>OW386285.2:199603318-199632721 GCA_936432065.2 Rutpela maculata | reverse complement strand
CACAAATGGGTTTATTATAACTAGTAAAAAACCTTTAAACTTCTCAAAATATGTTTCTATTGTTCTGGATTGCACTCCAGATGTTAGTCACATTGAGCAGCTCTAACAATTGTTTTCAAATTTGTCAACTTAAACAATGTCACAAAGAAAGTTGAAATCAGGCAACATTTTATAAAATTGTGTTCTGCAACTTATCAAACTGAGTTAGAATTATCTGCTAAAATATGTGTTTTGTAATCTAAAAAAATATACGATTTGCGGGGACAAGATTATGACAACGGAGCAAATATGCGTAGTGGATACACTGGGCTGTGACAAAAAATCTTGGAAATAAATCCTAGAGCGTTTTATGTACTATGCTGTGCGCATAATTTAAATTTAGTGCCAAACAATGCTGTAGATCGTTCTTTTAAAATAACTTTTTTTTTTAACTAAACTTGAATTTAAGTCCACATTTCTTGAGAAAGAGAATATATATCAATATGCGATTTTGAGGATCTAAGAGATAATTTATTTGTGAAACAGCGAGTTTTGCCCGACGCTTTTAATTTGAGTACATTACTATTAAGACAGTAAAATTAATAGTTGACCCGGAACAAATTTGTAACAACCTGATTTCTTAGGGATTGTATTCTATGGCTATTCAGAACTCTCTAACTGAAAATCTCAAATAATCCGCCTTGCAGAAATGAAGAAAAAATGCGCCGCCATGTTGAAATTAGGCACTTTTTTCCTTTAATCGGTAATAGCCCATACAATATATATATATATATATATATATATATATATATATATATATATATATATATATATATATATATATATGTATATATACATATATATATACATATATTTTTATTTATACATGTTTATAATAATGTTACCGTCTTTTTTTTGTTTTGTTTTTAAGATTGTACATTTAGGTATTTGTAAGGTAAACAGCTTCAGGCTGAATAAAGCATTCATTCATTCACATCTGAGCAAGTGGACAATAAGCTCATGGGATGTTATATCAAATGCCTTGCGGTAGTCGATCCAGGCCATAGAGAGGTTACGCTTATACTGCACGGAGTCCTGCGTGATACATCTGTCGATCAGCAGGTTCTCCTTGCAGCCAGCGACACCTCTCTTTGAGCCTCTTTGTTCATATATCCGTTCGTAAACCCGTTCAACTGCTTGGAACACCCGCATGTATAAGATGCGTGTAAACAACTTGTAGCATGCGTTTAAGCAAGTTATCGGCCGGTAATTTTTTGGGTTAGACAAATCTCCGTTCTTCGGGATCAGCACTGTCCACCCCTCGACAACCCAAGAAGAAATTTGCTACTCCCCAATTGAAAATTATGGCTAAATGGTGGTGGGTACTGGAAAACTTTTTCCACCAAAAGTTATTTATCCCATCGGGACCTGGAGCAGCAAAGTTCTTAGAGCCCTCAAGAGCTCTTCGAACCTCTTCTGGGGTTATCGGTTGGCACACCTCGTTTGGTTGTTGAAACCTTTGACAAAAGGCTTCAAAGTGTGCCAGGGCTGGAGTGTCTCTGTTGAGTGGGAGCTTCTGTCTGTAGAGCGTTTTCCAGAAGTTTTCCACCTGATCTACAGTCGGCGGATTCTCTACAACATGCTGAGGTGGTTCGAAAAGGAGCGAGGGCTTTTTGTGGAATAGATTGTTTTCTGCCAGCCCCCTCGCCCGCTTCACTAGTGACTTTTTACAAGTCACTAGCATCCGTATCCGATCAAGGCAGTGCTGTTTGGTGGATCGCAGCACTGCCTCATTCAGTGTGTGATGGACGGGTCTTAAATTGGCGGCTATGGAGACAATGGAGCTTTTAAAGACAACAAAATATCAACTTTACCAAGCATCCTCATATTAGAAGCAGTAATGTTCACCAAGCTAAAGCCAAAGTTATATAGTCACAGGAATGATATTCACAACTACACTACACGAAATAACACAAATATTCAAATAGACCAGTTCAACCTAAGTACTTTTAAAAACAGCCCAAAATACACCTGTAGCAATATATATAATAATCTCCCTCGGCCGTTAAAAGAGTTAGGTAGAGCTAAACTTAAAAAAAAATTACTAGAGTTACTTCAAATAGAAGCTTATTATTCACTAGGTGAGTACATTGATCAGGCGCACAGCACAGGTGGAATTAAATTTTTTTTTTTTATAAAATACTATTTTGTATATTTACCTTATATGTTATTGTCATTATATCACAAAATTATGTTTAAAATTATTTTACTTTATATTATACTTCATATGTTTTACTCTCCGATTAAAGAACTTATATCTAGATACATAATGGCTACCTTTTCTTCATATACCTTATTTGCTCCTAACATGGTTAGGTTAGGTTAGGTTGATATGTGAGTGGGCTAGTAACAGACCCTCCACCGCGACCATCTAGTCTATTGTGGCTCACTCCTAATTATATTTCA
Organism: Rutpela maculata; assembly: GCA_936432065.2. Classification (NCBI taxonomy): domain Eukaryota; kingdom Metazoa; phylum Arthropoda; class Insecta; order Coleoptera; family Cerambycidae; genus Rutpela; species Rutpela maculata. Next base: position 199,630,276 of record OW386285.2, on the reverse strand, counting down.
CCCAATAGGTTCAGCTTTTTGATAAAGTCGACTACCTTATTGGGTGAGAGGTTGTCCAGATCCTCTGGCAGCAGTTGCCCTTTGCCAAAAAGTGAGAATCTGGTTCTTTCTGCAGCAGGACAGGTACATAAAATGTGCGCTGCCGTTTCATCCTCCTCCAGACACAGTCGGCATTCAGCGTTGTCCGCTATTCCGAGTCTGTGTAGGTGGTGGTTAAGTCTGCAGTGCCAAGTGTATAGGCCAACTAGAGTTCTTAGGTGTAGCCTATTTAACTCTAATAGTTTTTTAGTTCTTGATTTCAAAGGGTATGTGATGAACTCCTTTGAATGAACTAATCCTGGTAGTTCTTGCCAGTACTGGAGGATTTTCCCCTCAATCCATGCCAAGATGGTTGTTTTCGCAGTGCTTGCCGATATGCCAAGCACTGGCTCCGGTCCGATAAATTTTGATACCGCACCTTCCCTGGCTAAGGAGTCGGCTACTTCGTTGCCCTCCAAGCCAGAATGGCCCGGTATCCAGACCAGAGTTAATTTGTTGTATCTGCCCAATCGGGCTAGAGCCTTTTGGCAATTCCAGATCAATTTAGAATTGCAGCGATGTGAGCCAAGAGCTTTAAGAGCTGCTTGGCTGTCTGAAAAGATTTTTATTGATCTGCGTCTAGGATGCATCTGTTCAAGCCTCCTTGTACACAGTTCAATGGCATGAACTTCTGACTGAAAGACAGTCGCATAATTACCCAGGCTCGAAGTGATTTTTACCTTTGAGTTGCGACTGTATGCTCCAGCTCCAACTCCCTCAGGGGTTTTGGAGCAGTCTGTAAACCAACAGATGTCTGCTCTTTGTAGGTCGGTTTTGTTCCGATCCCATTCGTCTCTTCCAGGAAAAAGGACGGTAAAAGGCAGTTCATAGTTGGTCGCGGTAGGCATCACATCTGAAAGCATTCCCAGGATGCCATGACACTCCATGTCATCTGACAGCCTGTTGCGTTCCATGATGCTAGCCTGTGGCATATTATTTGCCGCTTGTTGAAGTCTGTATGTTGCCCACCTGGCCTCTTTCTCCAAGTAGATGTGGAGAGGGGGTAGATCCAGGAGGATTTCCAGAGCTGCTGACGGTGTGGTACTTATTGCACCAGTTACTGCCAGACATGCTTGTCTCTGTAGACCAGAGAGTTTGGCTTTGGTCGTTTGTTGTAGCCCTTTCGACCACCAAACTATGGAGGCATACGCTACCATTGGTCTTATGACCATAACGTATAGCCAGTATATTTGTTGGGGACCTATACCCCAGGTTTTTCCACAAATTCTGCGACATGTCCACAAGGAGAGTCGCGCCTTGTGGATTACCTTTTCCAGATGGGAGTTCCAGTTGAGTGATTTATCTAGTGTAACCCCTAGGTATTTCACTTCCCCCGCAAATGGAATAGTTTCACCTGCTAAGGAGGGCGGCACTAAATTGTTCAGCCTCCTTTTTCTGGTGAAGGGTACTATTACAGTTTTATGGGGGTTCACAGTCATCTGCTCCCTCTCACACCAAATATGAACTGTATTTAGCACCTCTTGAAGGGTATTAGAGAGTACTTCTTCAGATTTTCCTCTAACCATAATGACTAGATCGTCCACATATGCTTGAATCTCGGCTTCCCACAGAGAGAGAGAATGGCCAGCAGATCATCCACAAGCAGTGACCATAAAAGGGGGGAAAGAACCCCGCCTTGTGGACACCCTCTTGCGGCCCTAAATCTGACCGTTTCTCCCTGTAGAGAAGTCATTATGATTCTGTTTTCAAGCATAGCTTGAATCCAGCCAGTTATAGTTAGCTCAACCCCTCTAGCAGCCGCAGCTGTATATAGGGAGTTGGGCAATGCATTGTTGAATGTTCCTTCGATGTCAAGGAATGCTGCCACCGCAATCTCTTTTTCCTCAAGAGATTGTATGATTTTCCCGACCAGGTTATTTAGTGCTAGTTCTGTTGATTTGCCGGGTTGATAGGCATACTGGTGAACATTCAGAGGATAGGTGCTCAGGATGTTTCCCCTGATATGTCCATCCAGAACCTTTTCTAGGCCTTTCAACAGAAATGATGTCAGGTTGGCGATTTGGGGTCTGGTTCTGTCCGACCCACTTTTGGTATATATACCACTTTTACCGCCGCCCAACTGGATGGGATATAGTTCCATACCAGACCAGCTCTGTATAGTCTGATGAGGAAAGGTAGCAGTATTTCCAGTCCGTTTTGTAGTAGCGCTGGTAAAATGCCATCCTCACCAGGCGATTTGAATGGTTGAAAGGATTTGATCGCCCATTCAATCGCTGGTGCTGTGATAACCTTTTTGGCCACCAGCCAGTCGTCTTTGTGAAGTCGTTTGGTTCGGCCTCCCGATGGTGGTGGTTGTTGGTTATCCAGGATCGAACTCCCTGGGAAGTGGTTCAGTGTAAGGAGTTCAAGGGTTTCCTTTCCAGATTCTAGTGCTGCTAGGTAAGTCAGTAATACTCTTGCATAACCTCCGCCAAGATTCCCTTTTTGCCCTTCTGATTTCTTTATTATAGTCCGTTAGCGCAGATCTATATTGTTCCCAGTTACCCGAATCTTTAGCTCGATTACAGAGGCGTCGAACTTCTTTTCTCATTTTATCTAATTTTTTGTTCCACCAAGATGCCCCTCTGTTGTCTTTTTTCGTTTTTAGTGGAGAGTTTTCAGCTGAAATAATTGCGCTCCGGGTCTGTTCCGCCACAATTTCTATTTCATCACGATTCCTGATTGTGGTGAGAGTGGATTGAAGGTGTGCCTGGAGGGATTGTTTATACTCACTCCAGTTAGTACACCTAGGATCCCTGTACGTCACCACAGGTCTTGGTCCAGTTTCTATGTTAAATGGAATGTGTCTGTGATCTGAACACGAGGGTTCAGAGGATACTTTCCAATCAGTAATCTTGTTGCTCACAAAGCTTGAGCTGATTGTTAAATCCAGTACCTCTCTTCTATTTCTAGTGACAAAGGTTGGTTTCGTTCCAATGTTATTCACAATTAGCCCTTCACCTAGTATGTATTCAAAAAGTGACTCACCTCTTTGGTTAATGTCTGCGCTGCCCCATGCCCTATGGTGGGAATTTGCATCACATCCAATAACAAGGTGAATGTTGTTCCTCTTGCTGTAGGCGATTAACGACCTAACCGCAGGTGGAGGAGGTTGATCAGCACCTCTGTCTCCCCGGGAAGTATGCAGAACAGGCTATTACGTCCATTTTGCTTTCCCCCACCGGTAGCGATAAGCGGATGGCTACAACATCCTGGGTGCAGTCACCTGAGAGTACAAAGTAATCAATGTTATTTCTGATCAAGATACAGGCTCTGGGTCTTTCTCCAGAGCCGACTGATACTATATTGCCAGAAGTGTTTCCTAGTCCGTTTACTCGGCCTGTATTGGTTGTCCAAGGTTCCTGGATAAGGGCAATGTCAATCTGCTCTTCCTTGCCAAGGACGTATGTGGCGGCCTTGGCATGTTGTAGATTCGCCTGTAGGCACCTGATGTGCATAGACTTCAGGTTGATTCCTTCTGCGACTACCTTAAAGGAGGGTTTGACAGTTTCACTTTCGCAGGGATTCTTTACCCGCTGGTCATGTGAACTGCCGTCGGACTGTAGATGTTTTCCCGTTTCAGTTCGCTCAGAGAAAGTTTGTTGAACCCTGTCCGGCGGCTGGTTGGTGTCACGTCGTTCCGACACTGACTGCAAGGCGGTTTCATATGGTATTCCGCTCTTGAGTGAACTGCTAAGGAGCTTTGTTGCAGACCTCCTTAGCTGTTCTTTTTCAGAGGAGAGGTTGTCCAAAGCTTTGGATTCCTCTTCCCCTGAATTGTCTTCTCCTTCGGTCTCAGGAACCGGCTTTAACAGCTCCCTTTCCTGATCCGACGGGATCGGACGTGCTTGTGGAGTGGGATTTATCCCAGTCTCCAAGGGTTCTTCAACTTGAAGATCGAGGGGTTTTTTAGAAGAGAGATTGCCCAAAGCTTTGGGCTCCTCCTTCTCTGATTTGTCCTCTCCTTCGGACTCAGGAATCGGCTTTAACAGCTCCCTTTCCTGATCAGGTGGTATCGGGCGTGTTTGCGGAATGGGATTTATCCCAATCTCCATAGGTTCTTCGATTTGAAGATCGAGGGTTGTACACCTCTCGTGTGGTTTATTTTTGTTAGTCGTTTTCACCATATGGTTCCCACGAGTAGCAAAGGAATGTTGGTCCGCCACAGTAGAGCCCTGCATTGCTGTGGTAAGGCAAAATACTCCGGAAGATTGCCCAGTTTTCCGGAGGCCCCGTTAATGACACCTTTCATCCCGGTGCCATTCAACCTTCGGCACGGGTTGCGTACACCTTGGCTTGGAGGATTTTATCGACTTACCTTGTCTAGATCCGCCGTGTTTAGCCGAACGCAGGGTCACCTCGGGCAGGATGCGACATTGAGCCGCGCACGGACGATCTTGAGAGAAGCTTCATAGAGGATGGCCATTTCCCCTCAGCTTTTTTCCTAGAGTCAGTGGCCAAGTAGCTGACTCCTTGACCCCTGCTTCTAACATAGTCACATTATATGCCCATTAAAATGGATAGATGAACATCACATCCCATAGGCAACAGAAGCGGGTATGTGTAGAAGGGAAAATGTAAAATATTGTACCTATTTTATGTGATAATTATTGGTTAACTTCTAGGAATATTAACGCAGATTGAAAAAATATAATAGGTAAAGATGTTTTATTCAAGGGAAATATGCATTGGAAGGATATTATTTATAATATTATTATTAAAACTGTAAACTGAACATACAGGCTCCATCTAGAACCATCCTATTATGGAGACTCTCCAAACTCAAGAGTCCACAGCCTCCCCGATGTCGTGGGAGGTATAGCCGTGGAACGGACGATTTAGTATGCAAACTCCTATTGAGATGCATCTTCTTGCGGATTCCTACGTCGAGTTGACGCAACTCTTCTTGAGTCCATTTCACTACTCCAAAGGAGTAGAGAAGGATCGGAATGGCAAGCATGTTGGTAGCAGACACCATGTTCTTCCCCGACAGCTCTGAAGACCAGATCTGTCGGATTCGGTGCTGATACTTGCCGCGGAGAGCGTTTTTCACTACACTCACTTCTTGGGTGGAGCGTTGCTCGACACCCAAGTAAGTGTACGACTCTCCGGCATCTAGATGATGTAAGATGCTTCCGTCCACGAGCTGCGCATCCTCTCCGTAGTTCCCGCATCGTCCTCTCTTGAGATGGACCAGTGCACATTTGTCTAACCCGAACTCCATGCCCACAGCCTGCGTGTAATCCTGTACCACCCTGAGGGACTGGTGTTCTTATTATTATTATTATTATCATTATTATTATTATTCTTATTATTATTTTCCTTCTGTAATCTTCTCTCGAATGAAAAAATACTTAATTTCAATATGTTTCGTTCTGCGATGAAATTCAGGATTTTCAGCTAATCTCACCGCTGCTGAATCGTCTACTTGGAGAATAGGAATTTGTTTCAATCCCATTATTTCACTAAATAATCTGCTCAGATAAATAATTTCTTTGGCTGCTTCATTTGCTGCTACTATTTCGGCCTCTGTGGTCGAAGTAGCTACCATTGGCTGTCTTTGACTTAGCCACGAAATAGCTACATCTGCGTATATAACAACTACCCCCGAAGTTGATCGACTAGTCCTTGTACACCCTCTGAAGTCTGCATCACTGAAACAATGTAGAATGCCTTTATCCGCATTATGATGGTAAACTATCCCCAAATTAATAGTGCCTGAAATATACTGAAATAAGCTAAGCATCAGGTACATCAATGCTCCGACTGCTTATCTATATGGAAAGTTATGTTTCTTGGTGTCATCTTTCCCTGTTCTTGAGGTTTTGGAATCTTTCAGTATCGGAGTTGAAATTGGCTTACATTCTGAAAAATTAAAACGTTCAAGAATTCTTCTTGCATACGCTTTCTAACTTATCTTGATTTTGCCATCTTCCTGTTCGATTTCAAGTCCTAAAAAATATACGGCCTTTTTTGAAACAATCTTGAATTCTGATTTCAACTCTTCAAGAAAAACTTCTAAGTCTTGTGGATCAGTTGCTCCAACTAAGCCATCATCTACATACAGAGCTAATATGAGCTTTCTGTTATTTTCCTCTCTAATATACAAACATGGATCAGCTTCACTGGCTCTGAATATCAGCTTTAATAGAAAATTTCCAAATCGTTTGTTCCAACACCTTGGCGCTTGCTTTAGACCGTACAAACTTCTCCTTAATTCGCAGACTTCTTCTGTGCCATCGTTATATCCATCTGGTTGTTTTATAAAGATTGTTTTTTCGAGTTCTCCATACAAAAATGCCGTTGACACATCGAACTGTGCAAGATATCTACTCGTTCGCAGCAATGCTAAAAATTGAACGAATCGTTCCCAACTTTGCTACTGGGCCCATAACCAATTGAATTATTGTAGAATAAACAATTTTAAAAATTATATTTTAACACTTTATTATCTAAAGTCACACATTAAAACATTACTTGATTAACACGAAACAATTTTGATTACCATCTAATTGCTAGTAGCATGTTAACTATAAACGCACACAAACAAAACATTCTAACGATAAGTAGCATCGTCTATGTGATTACCAACATTAACATAGAAAAGTTAACCCTGAAAAACTTCGACCTGGGTAATCTCCGATCATTCTGCTCAAACAGTTACATGGAATAGAGGTACAGTCGTTAATCGTAACAATATAGCACAAAGTTGCAAATTTCGAAAATTTAGTGAATTCTCTGTATCAGAATTCACTAAACTTTATACATCTGATTCAACATATTTTGAAATTTTCTACCTCAGTACATTTGATAACATAAATGCTGCCTATGAGTTTTTCTGGGAACACTTTCATTGGTGCATGGAAGCAGCATTTCCAATTTGCACAAAAAAAGTTATCAAAAACAATACTAAAAAAGTGAAAATTCAATTTACTCTTATTTTGTTAAAAAAACTCCAAAACTTAAAAGATTTGAATTATATAAGAAAATTATGCGATTGTGAGGAATTAAATGCCAATTATAAACTTTTAAAAAAACACGTCGAACTGGAGATAAAAAATGAAAAAAGAAGCTACTACACCAATAAGATACAACAATCAGAGAATAAATCACAAACTCTATGGAGTATAGTAAATGAAAATAATACAAAAAGAACCGAAAATTGTATTTCTTTACTACACGAAAATAAGTTAGTATCAGAAAAAAGCGAAGTAACAGAGCTTTTTGGAAACTTTTTTTCAACCACTGTTAACAGATTATATAGTCACTTCCATGGAAACTTATCTGAGATTTGTACAACATCTAAAAATGTAACCTCAAATATGTTTTTCACTCCTGTAACAAAGGAAGATGTTCAAAAAGTAATCACCAACCTTAATAACAAAAAATCCACTGGAGATGATGAAGTTTCAATTAAATTAATAAAGAACTGTCGAGACATTCTATCCGAACCTATCGCACATTTAATAAACTTATGCCTGTTACATGGAGAATTTCCAGATGCTTTAAAACTAGCTGTACTGATCCCAATACCAAAGATTGGTTGCTCATCAAATATTGAAAATTATCGTCCAATTGCATTAATTAGTGTAATATCTAAGATCATAGAAACGGTCATTTCTCAGAAAATACATGAATATTTAAAAACCTATAAATTGTTGAACGATTGTCAGCATGGTTTCAGGAAGTCTCATTCAACTGAAACTACTACTAGTGAATTTATCCAACAAATTAGTGATAAAATGGACATTAATGATATTGTAATTGGAATATTCTTTGATTTATCAAGAGCTTTCGACACCCTTCATGTAGACTTCGTATCAGAGAAACTTAATAACCTAGGAATTCGTGGCAACATTAATAAATGTCTTTCATCATATTTATCTAACAGAAAATTTTATGTCAAACATGCTGATGCAAAATCAAAACACTTTAATATTGACATTGGTACCCCACAAGGGAGCGTTCTTGGACCATTAATCTTCCTATTGTACGTTAACGGCCTTCCCGACCACCTAATTGAAGGTAAAGTCTTCTTATACGCTGATGATACATCAGTTGTTATCTCACATCACGATTCAAAAGAAGTAGAGAGCAAAGTTAGAACTACTCTATCTCAGTTCCATGATTGGTGTCACAAAAATCGGTTGATAATAAATAGTGAAAAAACAAGTCATGATTCAATTTCATAACAAATTTTAAAAAACCTACAATTTTAATTTCACTTTTGACAACAAACCTATTAAACTTGAATCTAATTCAAAATTTCTTGGAACCATCGTTGACAACCAGCTAACATGGCAAGAACAAATTACATTTCCCTCAAAAAAATTAAATAAGGCCTACTTTGCAATTAAACAATTAAAAGATAAACTTAATCCAGATTCTCTATTGCCAGTATATTATGCTTTATTTTACTCAGCTATTAGTATAATATTATTGTGTGGGGTCGATCCGCCCATGTACAAAGAGTGTTCATTTTACAAAAACGAGTTATTAGACTAATATATAACCTTGATAGTCGTACCTCCTGTAGAGAGATTTTTAAAAAGGAAAAAATATTAACAATTGCATATATATTAAAAATTTTAATATACAGTTATGAAAACAAAAATAAATTCCCATCATATGCTGACATTCACACTCATAACACAAGGCATAAAAATAACATATATATAAATCAACATCACCATGCTTTTTACAAAAATCACCCTTTTATGCAGGGTTCCATATGTTCAATTTACTTCCTGTAAACCTCAGAGACTTGCCTGCTCAAGACTTTAAGAAAAAGTTAAAAAATTACTTAGCAAATAAAGCATTCTACACCATTGGGGAGTTTGTGTTAAAGATACAAACTGGAGAAGAATTGTAATTTAGAGTAATTTCAATGTTTTTTCTTTTATTTCATTTTATTTAATGTAGCTTTTGTAAGTGTTTGTTATTAGTGTACCTTTTAATCTGTATGTATGTATATATGTAGTTTTAACTTTTGTATTTTACTATATTTCTATTTTTTAATTTTTTACATGATGACATATCTTATCTACAAATACTGTAGCCACAAAGACAAATAAAGTATTCTATTCTATTCTATTCTAAACTAACACTTTAATTCGCTTTAATAGTACACACACTAAATCACATTTTTTTCATCCCCTTTAATAAAGGTGTGGGGGCGGTAATGGGGGTGGCCAATTTTTTGAGACCTTAGCTTCTCTTGTATATACTAAATACCAATTTTATGGACTCTTACCTGCTTGATTTACCTATTTACCCCCCGAACCCTTCGACGGTGTAATATGAAAATATAATCTAGTTCCAGATATGTGTACCTTTCAAGTCAATATCTTAAACGGTTCCAGAGTAATTGTGCGCATAAAAAAAAGTTACAGACAGACAGAATTTTTTTTTTGCTCAAACTTAAAATCTCAACATTTCATGACATTCTAAGCCTATTCGAATAATAAAAATTTTCAAAATTTTTTTTGTTACTATACTTCCACTGGATGTGGAAGTAAAAATGTGTTACAGTGTAATGAACTACAATACAACCTACTTTCTGTTAAAAGAATGGAGCAGCCTGGCTTAAAGATTATTTTTGAAAATCAGACAGTAAAATTTTATAATAAAACAGATTTAATTATTAAAGGATATTTACTTCACTCAGTGTCTCTCATTATGGTGTGAATATTGCTTCAACTGATCCAGATATTTTACCCAGAAGAATGGGACATTCATCTTTATATCCACCAAAAAATTTAGGTATGTGAAGTGTGTATTATTAAAAACAAACTCGTAAACAATTTAAAAACATCCCAGAGGAGAAGAAGGCCAAGAGAATTCTAGAAGTGGTATTCTCAGACGTGGCAGATCCGTTAGAGAATGCATTGGTGGTTGTGAATTTTTTTAAATAATAATAATAATAATAATACATTTATTTTACTCAAAGTAAAAATGGTACAAATTGTACTGTAGAGCTCTTCTTCCATTTGCCCAAATACAAATAACCTAAATCTAAGATTATAAAAATATAAAAAAATATTAATACATATAAACCTAAAATTTCAAGAAAAAAAAAATAATTATTTTATTTTTTAATATTCAGTAATGAATTGTAATCTAACAAATGTTATATTTTATAATAGTAACAACAATAATAATAGCAGCAGGAGCACTCAGACATGCGAGCAGACAAGGGGAACGAGCAGACTCCGCGAAGCGAAGCAAAAAGGTTAAAAGTAAATCAAATTATATCAGAAAAGAAAGAAATATACGCGCATCCGCAACGCAGCATCAAGTCTCCTGCCTCTGATCAGCCAAAATGTAATTTTTGAGAACTTTAATAAAAATTTTTTTTGATTTATATTGTTTATATTCCTTTGGAAGTTCATTCCAAAGATGAGATGCAAAATACGTAAATGATCTTTGAAAAATCGCAGTTTTATGCTGAGGCACCAAAAAATGTTGTATTTATCTTGTATTATGCAAGTGATCTCGTGAAATTAACTTATTTCTTAAGTACTGAGGTTCGTCATTATGAATTATTCGCCATATAAGTGTGAGCATGTGTAAACGTCTGCGATTTTCCATGTTTAATATGCTATGTTTATTTAGATGTGGTGATATAAGTTGTCTATATGGGATACTGTAAATATAACACATACATGAATTTTGAAGTTTTTGAATTTTCTTTTTTGCTGTCGCCGATAATAACTTTCCATATACAACATCACCATAATCAACTAAAGATAATATGAGTGAATCACAAAATTTTGATTCACACTCTCTAGATATGTCTTTCGCAAAACTGTATAATTTTTTCAGTCGACTGTAAGCGAATTTCAATTTGGATAAAATATGTTTTTCAAAGCCTAGTGTTGAGTCTAACCAAAGCCCTAAATTTTTTGCCTCATTTACAACAGGAAGGACTTTATTATTTAAATTAACATCAAATGAAACTTCTGATAATTTTTTTAATGCGACAGATGTACCTATTAGCATTACTTGCGATTTTTCAGGGTTTAGTTTTAAATTGTGGTTAGAAGAATACTCAAAAATTTTTTTTAAGTCCTGGTTTATTAGTGTTAAAACATCTCGCCATTCTTGGAAATTAAAAGATCTGTATATTTGCGAGTCATCTGCATACTGATGTAGTTGACAACTGGTGACTACATCTGAAATATCGGAAACGTACAAGGTAAACAACAGTGGTCCCAAGATTGAACCTTGAGGAACACCTGAATTTAAGTTTTGCAAACGTGACACATTTCAAGAACCATCATCTATAACCACAGCTTGTTTTCTCCCATTTAAGTAATTGCTCATGAAATCTGTCACAAATTTAGAAAAACCAAGATAATGAAGTTTTGCCAATAGCATAGAATGGTCTAAGGTATCAAAGGCCTTTGAAAAATCTATCAGTACCAAACATATACATTTTCCACCATCAATGTTTCTAAGAAAATCATCTACTAAATGTGTTAACACTGTTGATGTGGAATGATTTTTTCGAAATCCCGATTGTATGTTTGAAACTAATTTATTTTTATTTAAGAAGTCAATGATTTGGTTATAAATATGTCTCTCTAATATTTTAGATATAACAGATAGCAAGCCGATTGGCCTAAAATCAGAAAAATCAGTGGGATTATTGTTTTTGGCAACAGATTTAACCAATGCGTGTTTCCATAATGCAGGAAATTTTTGTTGAATTATTACTTAGTTTATTATGTGCAGTATATGCGGAACACAGTACGGTATGCACAATTTAATATCAACTATTGAGAGACCATCCACCCCACTAGCATTAGTTTTTATGGAGTTAATTATTCTAATCAATTAAATTAAATTCTAGTTCACTCTCAATATTCGGATGAATATTATTTTCATAATAGTTTAGAGTATTGTCGCTTAATGTTGAAGGCAAGTTAGAGGTGGAAATAAAATAATCATTAAACAAATTGGGGTTCCTCAAATTTGTAGGCAATTGAAAATTCGGTAACTGAGTTACATTAAGTTTCTTGGCTGCATCCCACAATTTTTTTGAGTCCTTTTTTAAGCAGTTAAAATACGAACACCTTTCTCTACGTATAGCACACTTAGTGTAATTTCGCAATTGCTTGTCATAATTTAAATTTGCTTCTATTTTATTTTTTTCACATTTTAAGTGAGCTTTATTTCTAAGCTTAATAAGTGTCTTTATAGTGTCTGTAATCCAAGGAGTGTATGGTCTCTCAGTGATAGATTTAGTTAGGATAGGCGCATGCGCATCTAATAAACTTAAAATTAATTGGTTAAAGTGATAAATTTTTTCATCAATGTCATTTGATTCATATATAACATTCCAATTTATGGCCCTACAATCTAGCTCAAAATACTGTAGATTTATATTTTTATAATCTCTGTAAGTAATAGTTTTTTTGGGCGACCTAAACTTAGGCATATCTAAAATAGCAAAAACTAGTTTGTGATCTGTGATATTCCCTGGAAGACTAATGACCTCTGTATTAATCACTTTACATGATATTTTTACAGCAATTATATCTATTAAGCTAGAACTATTTCTATAGTTATCCTCCCTAGTAGCAGACTGAATTAACTGTTTCATGTTGTACATATCCAGAATATTTGTGAACTCTTTTTTTTGCTCAGAATTTTCCAATAGATTTAAATTTATATCGCCTAACAAAACAACATTTGTAAAAATAGCATACACCATAGAAAAAAATTCATCCAAAAAATTCATAAAACTGACGTTATCATTATTAGGTGGACGATAACAAACGCAAATGGCAGTTTTTTGTTTATTTATTATAATTTCTATGCACATTGCTTCGATATTATTATAATTTCTAATATTAATTTGACTATATTTTATAGATTTTTTCAGGTAGAAAGCTAGACCCCCACCCCTAGGGGCCCTATCTTTTCTTATAAGATTAAAACCCGGTATGGCATATAAAGAACTATCCATATCGAGATTTAACCAGGTCTCTGTTACAGCCAAAATATCAAAATCATAGTTATAAATAAACTCTGAAAATTCATCAAAACCAGTATTTAGCGATCTTATATTTATATGAGCTACTTTAAATTTATTTTTGCCAATAGAAACACCAGCGCTATCCACTTCGCACAGAGGAAAGTAAATTAAATGTAAAAGTTATGAAAAAAATGGTTAAAAATTATTTTGCGATAATTGAGTGTGATACAAGAACATTCAGAAATATTGTTGGAAACGCAGAAAGCAGGCTTTTTATAGGCTGTAAATCGTGTCGTTGCTTTGAATATTTTAGGATTTTAAGATGCTACAATTGCAATAGATTTAAGCATAAGTCTAATGAATGTCAGAATGATAAAACGTGTGGTAAGTGTACAAGCTCAAGCCATCAAACAAAAGACTGTCAAACCGAAAATACTAAATGCATAAACTGTGTTATTAGCAATGAGAAGTTCAACTTAGGATTGGATATCAACCATTCGGCCTTTGATGTAAAGTGTCCAACATATATACACTTAATAAATAATGAGAGACCAAAAATTCAGTATAATACGTCCAACGAATAGCAATCAGCACTAGAACAGTGTGTGATAAGTAGAAGATGTGAAGAAAATGAAGCCATCGGAAGAATAGGGATTCTTCATCAAAACATACAATGTTTACATAATAAGACATTAGAAATAGAAATATTTGTTAAATCCATGAAATTAAAACCTGATCAGCTATGTTTAACAGAACATTGGATGGAGAAAGATGAACAAAAATACATGAAGATACAAGGATATAAATTGTTATCGATATTTTCAAGAAGCAAATTGGAACATGGTGGAGCGTGTATTTATGGTACAATGAACTTTGACTTTGAGGAAGAAAATTTTATTGTAGAATGTAGTGACGAAGGAAATATTGAATGTGCGTGTGTAGTGTCATCTAAATTAAAAATTATTGTTGTTTGTGTATACAGAAGAGGTTTAGGTATTTTAGATACGTTTATTGAAAAGATGGAACAAATTTTGGAATACATCAAGATAAAATACATGAAATATAAGCTTATCATTGCAGGAGACTTCAATATAAATTTATTAGTAAAAAATGCACAAAACAATTCCTTTTTAGATCTATTTTATACTTACAATTTATCTCAAACTATTTTTGAACCAACTAGGGAAATAAAAGATTCATCTACACTTATTGATAATATTTTTGTTAATTTTGAAGGTTCGGAGAGTGAAGTTTTACAATCTGCTTTATCTGATCACTATGCTCAATTAATCTGTTTTAAAACTGAAAAGTCAGAAGTTAAAGAAAGTGGATTTTATAACAAAAGAGTCTTCTCGAGAAACAAATTACTACAATATAAACAAGAACTAAATAAATTAGATTGGGATTCTGTGTTAAATTCGAATGATGTAAATGTAGCCTATAATAATTTTGTTAATAAAATAAAAAATTTAATGGATCTAGTGATACCTTGTAAAAGATATAAAGTAAAAAAACAGCATAATGGGTGGATAACAATGGAGTAAAAATATCTTGCAAAAGAAAACGAAATTTATATAACAAAAAAAGAAATGGGGAAATTAGTCAGGAAGAATTTAACATATACAATAAAATATTAAGAAATGTCATAAAAGAAGCAAAAAAAATTTTAAATACTAGGTTTATAATGAGCGCAGAAAATAAAACTAAAGCTACATGGACATTAGTTCGACAGATTACAGAGGAAAATAAAACAACTACTATGTTAGATAATTTCTCAGAGAAATATGAAGACTCACTTTTAACCCTTAATAAATTGAATGAATACTTTGTTAATGCATGTCCAAATGTAAATGAAAATAATGATGTTAATCTAGAAACAGTTGTAAGATGTGAAAAATCAATTTTTATGAATCCAACAAATCCATTGGAAGTTTTAGAATGTATAAGGGATTTAAAAAATAAAAAATCAGTAGGAGAAGATCAAATTCATGTTTCATTATTAAAAGAGTGTGCTGAAATTATTTCATGTCCTTTGTCTCATATTATTAATCTTTCTTTAACTACAGGTGTATTTCCGGATTCGTTAAAAATAGCACAGATAAAAGCATTACATAAAAAAGGGGAAAAAGATGACGAAAAGAATTACAGGCCGGTGTCAGTTCTATCAAATATAAACAAAATATTTGAGAAAATTATTTATAACAGATTTATATCATTTTTCGAAAAAAATTGTATATTATCAGAACAACAAAATGGATTTAGAAGAAATAGGTCAACGGTTCGTGCAATATATCAAGCTATATCCAAAGTATTAAATTCATTAAATAATGATAATGTGACGTTGGCAATGTGTATAGATTTATCAAAGGCTTTCGACTCAGTAAATCATGAACTTCTTTGCAAAAAACTGGAAATTTATGGAGTAAGAGGTATTTCATTACAGCTTGTAAAATCATATCTAGCAAATCGAATGCAGTATGTGGGAGAAACTGATAAAGATGGAAAGTTACTTAAATCAGAAAAAGTTCGAATAAAAAAAGGTGTACCGCAAGGTTCAATTTTAGGACCTCTATTCTACATAATTTACACCAATGAATTACCAACTGTATCAAATGATTATATGGTTTTATATGCCGATGATACTACACTTATTTTTAGTGAAAAAGATCAAAATATCTTATTACAAAAAGTCGTAAATACAGTGAACTCATTAAAGGAATATTTTTCTGCAAATGATCTTTTACTCAATGTTGGAAAAACACAATCATTACTTTTTGGCAATAGAAATCAGGAAAGTTTAACTATACACTATAAAAACGACCAAGTTGTATCAAGTGAGCGTGTTTTATTCTTGGGTGTTAATATAGATAGGAGATTAGACTGGAAGCTGCATATTGACTCACTAGCTCAAAATATTGCAAGATATTCATATGCACTGCGGGTAATAAAAAATAATGTCAGTACAGAAGCTGCGCTCTCTGCATATCATGCTTACATTCATTCGAGAATTAGATATGGAATCATTTTTTGGGGAAATTCTAGTGATGTACAAAGAATTTTAATAGTACAAAAAAAGTGTTTAAGAGCCTTATACAATATGAAGCAAACTGATAGTTGCAAAGAAGTTTTTATTACTAAAAAAGTTTTAACAATAATAGCTATGTATGTTTATGAATCTGTGATATTTGTTAGTGAAAATAAGGATCTTTTTGAGGACTGTGACAGAAAACATGAGTACAATACAAGACTGAAAAATGATTTAATAGCGGATAGATGTAAATATGCATATATTCAAAGAAATGTACAGTTTAGTATAATAAAAGTATATAATAAATTCCCAATAAATTTTAGAAGTCTCCAAAAGAACAAACTCAAAATTTTATTAAAAAACTATCTTTTCAATAAACCTTATTATACATTACAAGAATTTTATGATGACAGTGAAGTAGGTAGAATAATGGAAAACAAATTTAAGTAAAATATACTATTTTTCATGAGTTTTTATTAGTTATTATGATTTGTGTTTTTAAATGTCTTTTTCAGTGTTAGATATAATGATATTATCTTTCTTTTATATATACAAATATGTTTAGTTGTAAGAATGTTTTTGTTTCATTGTGACATGTTCCACACCCGATTGGGTTTTTATATGTAACTTTCCTTGTTACGGAACTAATAAAGAATTATCTATCTATCTATCTATCTATCTATCACACTCCTGCCCACTTCGCGAGTCGACCTCTCCCGATCGTGTCTGCCCGCACATATAAGTGCACCGCTGTTTTTCATTATTTATCAATTTATTAATTTAAAAAAAAAAGAGTAAACTTAATTCTAATAAATTAAATATATCCACACTACAAACATACATACTAATTCCCACCATCCATTAAAAAAGTATGTTCATATATTTTGCAAATAGTATTTGAAGTGTTTTTTAAGGTATACAAGGAACATTACAGTTGTAATTGGTAATGCAATATTTATTATATGCGTAAATGCGTAATGACTTGTTAATAAATTAACCTACTTGCAGTAAATATTAGTATTGCAAACATTTAGAGCTGAAAATATTTGATTTCGTAAAGTATTAGGTTAAGGAATTATCATTCGTTAACAAAATTAAAATTATTTAACATAAAACAAGATCTCAAAAACAAGGAAAAATGTTACACCAATTATGTAAATATATCCCTAGAATGCAACTTTAAATTGAGTTGAGTATATACTAAAAAATAATAACAAAATTGAATTGTTTCATATACATTGCATTGCAATATCTTACAGATATCTACAATTTCTAATATAAATAATCATTTAATTAAACATACTTAATGTTGATAGTAAAAATAAAAAGAAAAAGTAAGTAAAAATAACAATAGCTTTCATATTATAAACAAGATTTATACTTATTTTTGGTGTACTTATTATTGACACTTAGCTATATATATCAGTCTTCAAATTGCACTTCAGGAACAAAATAGAATGGATAAAAAGTTACCTGTCTCTTATAATCTGTCTTAGGTGTTCCTCACTTTCGAGTCGATGTACTACATCACCACACTTTACAAAAATATTACCATTATGACACCAAGCACTTTTTTTATCGAACTTCTCAACTGCACTCTGTAGAAGGCATAGCCTATGTTTGGTTAGGTCTTCTTGTATTAAAATTCCTGTTGACTTTAACTGCTTTCTGTTTTTTAAGACTTCCGACCGTTTGTTGTCACTGATAAATCTAACAAGCATTACTGTAGGCCGAGGTTTATCTTTGTTTGGAGTTTTTGCGTTGACTCGATGTCATTTTTTTAAATCTGTTTCTTCAACATTTAGCTTCAACTTTTTCTGGAAAATTTTTAACACCACTTTACTCACAATTTCATCATTTTCCTTATTAACTCCAAATATTCTAATATTAAGCATACGCGAATGTTGTTCTTGGTCATCGCACATTTTATATAACCTTTTGTTTTCGGCCTTCACCTCTCTTATTTCACTACTTAGTTCATCAATCGTTTGGTTTTGATTTGCAATAATTTTTTCATATTTTTCACCAATTTTTTTCATAACATTTGCAACCACCTCATCTAGGAAATCCTTATTGAATATACTTTTTGACTCTTCTACGAATTTCATCCAGATCTCTTTTCGTGAGACCCATGAAACTTTGAAGGTTCTTTAATTGCAAAGTAAGCAAAAATATCAAGTTTTCTAAACACGCTATACTACATGTGCACTTTATAAACAAGAATGTATGTAAATTAGTTATTGAAAATATACCTAAATGCTTTAAATTGTAAACTATTTACGGAGGTAGGAACACACGTGTACTACTCGTGCGCCATTTTCTACTCCAATATGTGTGGGAAGTTTTTATTTAACGTTTTTATTCTTATGATATATAAACAATACACATAAATATACATGCACTCACATCTATATCAAAAAGCCATCGACCGAGGTACTTCAGCCTGTCTTTTTTATAACAAATAAGCCATTTACAAAGTTGTTGTCCTAATTATAAATACATACTGTATATTGATTGATTGATTTACCAGCGGTAAGCATTGCTGCCACTCTCAGGTATAAGGCTGGGCCTGCTACATCCACTCTGGGTTGGACTAAGGTCATGCTTGTTGCCAGCAGCGAGAGCCACATGGCGCATGGTAAAGGAATGTGGGATGGGAGGTGTAGGTAGCTCCCTTTTGTGTTTTTGGTTCTGGACTTCTGCCTCTTCTTGGTCTTCATGTGAAATATGTTGCCGCGTTGTGTCGTGATATGGAGTGTTTATGCTCATCTTTTTGTGTTTCTGCTTCTTCGAGTCTTCTTTTTCTGAGTCTTCTGATTCCTTGGTTTCCGATACTAAGTTGGATTTGGCTCATGCTTGTTGCCAGCAGCGAGAGGCACATGACGCATGGTACAGAAGTGGGGGGTGGGCAGTGTAGGTGTTTTTGAAATGCGTTGCCGCATTGTGCTCGTGATATTTAATGTTTATGCTCCTCTTTTTTGTGTTTCTGCTTCTACAAATTTTCTTCTCCTTCTGAGTCTTCTGATTACTCCTTTTCTGGTTCTGGTAGAGTATATACAGTGCATGTAATTGCCGATTAGGCATGTACATTCACGCAGCGCGAGAGACATGACAACACAGCAGCAGCAAACTCGCCCGTCGCCGAAGCATCCCAGCTCTGTTAATTCATTTCAGCCATATGGCACACGCGATGTTGTAATTCTTACTCCCTATGCCTAGCCCGCCACTAAACACACTGTATCTGCGTATATTGGGGAAATGCAATGCCGCATTGTGCCATGATGTGGAGTGTTTATGCTCTTCTTTTTGTATTTCTGCTTCTACAAATATTCTTCTTCTATGTATTCTGATTTCTCGGTTTCTGGTTCTGGTAGGATATATATCGCTGTGATTTCTTGGTGGAATTCCTTTTTTCTCCTCACTTTTCTTTCCCAGTATGTTTGGTCCTTTCCTAGTTTGTTCATGATCCTATCGGTTGTTGTTTTCCACGTGTAACCTCGTCTCCCTGTTTTTAGTGTAGAATTTAATGTAGAATTTTTCACTTATCAACGAGCGTAATTTTGACCAGAAAACCTCATTTGATAATTTACTTAAGAAAAATATTATTAAATCAGATTTACAATACTATATTGTAATACCCACAACGCCAAAAAACATGCAATACCACAAAACTCCTATTAAACTAAAGTCAAGAGTCAAGATCAACAACACTTCTCTGTGATACCTCTCCTCCCCCATTCCCCTTCCGCTCTACAGCACCACACCAAAAACATTGCACCTAGCTCTTGATCATGTACAAAACCAATCACCACTCACAAATTCATCAGTCCCGAGGTATGCATCAACCCTCAGCTAACTCAAAACTGTATCCTTCACACCCTGTATCCAGACCAAGTGATGTGTTTTCTCCTTCCAACGATGACCCAGCGCTCACTTAGAGGGTTGATGTCTTGGTCTGGTAATAAACAGATATTGCTTTATTTCCATATTATGATGACGCTTGGTGAATTTAAGGATAGCTCTTTTAATCTTTCGAGCATAGGCTGAATATTTGTTTTACTGTAAAGCAATTCGTTTGAAGGATTTTGAAGTGGATTTGTGGACAATGGACAATTTTTGATATATTTCATGGTTTGTCTCACCCTGGTATCAAAGCGACTAGAACATTAGTTTCTACAAATTATTTTTGGCCTAAGTCATTTTAGGCCAAAAATAATTTGTAGAAACTAATGTTCTAGTCGCTTTGATACCAGGGTGAGACAAACCATGAAATATATCAAAAATTGTCCATCTATAAACGATAGGAACATAAGGACGAAGTTTAGGGCGGGAAACGTCACACCAAATAAACTTGTCAGAAAGTGGAATTCTAATTTTTTTTAAATGAAAAGTTCTCTTTGTGTTCGATGAAGCATCTGATAATAAAAATTTAAGGTCAGAATCATCTTTCTGAGCTTCGCTCAATAAATTTAAGTCAAAGTTAATATCAACTAGATTAGACTTTTGGGTTACAATGTTATTTTTCCCTTTGATATGTCGGATTTCACAGGCAAACTGAGCAACGAATTCTAAATGTCTAATTTGCCTGGGAGATCTTTCAGTTTTAGTGAATAATGCTTTGACCAAAGGTTTATGGTCAGTAAAGCAAATAAATGTGCGACCTTCAAGTAAAAATCTGAAATGTTTAATCGCTGTAAATAAAGAAAGAAGTTCCTTGTCAAAGGAACTGTATTTTGCCTGTGCCAAGGTAAGCTTTCATGAGAAGAAGGCTAATGGGGCAAGTACACCTTCGTCATTGCGCTGTTCAAGAACTGCCCCCATAGAGACATTGAAACAATCAACAGTCAGCGATAAAAACGAGCTATCATCACAACGTGGATGTGCTAAAAAGGTTGCACCAGCTATAGCAGCTTTGGCTTTGGAACAACTGTCAAGACAGTCGGTAGGCCAATCATTTATTATTTTAACTTTATTATGCAGTAATCTAGTACAAAGTGCATGTAAAGGAATTGAGATTTCAGCGAAAGAAGGTATGAAACGATGATAAAAGTTAACCATACCTATGAAATGCTGAAGTTGCTTGACTGTAGTAGGTAAGGGAAAATTATTTATGACATTAACACGTTCAGAAGAAGGTAAAATGCCGGCTGAAGAAATATTGTGTCCTAAAAATGTCAAATGACTAACACCTAATATGCATTTTGACGGTTTAATATTAATGCCGTACAATTCTAACCTCTGAAAAACAAGTTTCAAGTGCTCTAAATGTTCCGAACTAGATTTACTTGCAATTAGGATGTCATCTAAATAGACGAAAATAAAGGGTAAACCTACTAAAACTTCGTTCATGAAACGTTGGAAAGTTTAACCGGCGTTACGTAAGCCGAAAGGCATATGACCAAATTCAAACAAACTGAAAGGAGTAGTAATCGCCGTTTTAAAAACGTCACTTTTTGCGATAGGTATTTGGTGATAAGCACGTACCAAATCTATTTTTGAAAAAATAACACAATTATTATACAACTGCTATTTGAAAACAACTAATACAGTTTTGTGACCAGTGCTGTGTATTAAGAAACGAAAAGAGCGTAATTAAACAAACAACCCAAGACCGGCAAAAGCAAGATAAGTACCTCCTTTTTCATTTTTAAGTACCTTCCCAGACAAGTATATTTATATACAATTGAGGGTTTAGGCCCATCACCCTTGAAGAGTCGACATTGTCGACAAGTTTATGGCAATAAATTAAAGCATGGCATGATATCTCTCTGTAAACCTGTAAATTATTTTTTTAACCATTATAAAAATATTCAAATGAATTTGATCTGTCTGTAAAGTATGGTCATATAAATTTCTTTTGTTAACCTTCAAATAATCTTTTTTCATAATTATTAAAAATACTCAGGCGAATGTAATATAAACTGAACCTGTAATAATCAAACGGATATGGTCATAATATTCTCTTAGGTAAAATATCAAGTGAGGGTTTTCAGGTCGAAATTCTGCTCATTGTCAAGTGTAATAACTTAAAAATAAGTCAATAAACAATCCTTTCTAGCAAATTTACATATGAGTCTGGCCAGGGGTGTGCCCCATCAGGGTGACAGTACACCGTGTGGAATTGAAGCAATTTAAGAATATAATGGGAATTTGGATGGAATTGGAGGCCATTGGCTTGGTTTCGGTGCCATTGGAATTTGGAAAGCCTTATCCATGCTATGGAAACATACAAATTGTTTATGCTTCTGGTGCGGCTAGGGTGGGACTGAGAAAGTTTATTGAAAAGTTTAAAAAGGTTAGGACCATAATAGTGACAAGCAGTGGGTAAACGGGAGGTAGTAGCTCTCCGGAACGCACAAGAATGATGTATCTACTGCGGAGCGCGGGAGCGAGGACACATTGGCTACTGGTGCGAGGGATCAACGGCGACGGGAATTGTCTGTGTGGAGTGCTGGGCCATCGTTGGAAGGAGAAAACATAGAAAACACATTCCTTTTTGTGTGCCATCACTTGGATAGATACAGAGTGCGAAGGATACAGTTTTGAGTTAGATGAGGGATGAGTGTTTGAGGGGTGATGCATACCTCGGGACGTGCGAATGACGATTTTGTGAGTGGTGATTGGTTTTGTATATGATCCAGAGCTAGGTGCAATGTTTTTGGTGTGGTGAGGTAGAGCGGATCAAAAGGAGAGGGGAATGGAGGGGAGGAGAGGTATCACAGAGAAGTGTTGTTGATCCTGACTTTTTGTTGGTGTCTAGTTTAATAGGAGTGTGTTTTGTGGTATTGCATATTTTTTGACGTTGTGGGTGTTACAATATAGTGTTGTGAATCTGATTACATAATATTTTTCTTAAGTAAATTATCAAATGAGGTTTTCAGGTCAAAATTACGCTCGTTGATAAGTGAAAAGTTCTACATTAAATTCTACACTAAAAACAGGGAGACCAGGTTACACGTGGGAATCACAAAAAGGATAGAAATATACACAATGAAGTACTGGGGACACGTCCAAAAAAGAGAACCAACACACCTACTGAAGAAAGCACTAACACTGAACAGCAGCAAACTTAAAATGGGGAGACCATGTTACACGTGGAAAACAACAGTCGAGAGGATCATGAACAAACTGGGAAAGGACCAAACATACTGGGAAAGAAAAGCGAGGAAAGAATGAATTTCACAAAGAAATCGGAGCGATATATACTCTACCAGAATCAGAAACGGAGGAATCAGAAGCCTCAGAAGAAGAAGAAGAGGAAGACTTGTAGAAACAGAAGTACAAAAATAGGAGCACAGATAGCAGCGCCACAACGCGGCAACATATCTCACAAGAAGACCCAGAATAGGCAGAAGCCCGGAACCAAAAATCCAAAAAAGGGGGCTTAAACGCTCCCTCACGACATAATGCGGTAACGCATCTCACAAATACCTACACTTCCCATCCCACATTCCTTTACCATGCGCCATGTGGCTCTCGCTGCTGGCAACAAGCATGACCTTAGTCCAACCCAGCGTGGACGTAGCAGGCCCAGCTGTATAACTTGGGAGTGGCAGTAATGCCTACCGCACGCTGGTAAATCAATCAATCAATCAATCAACTGCGAGTTAAAGTCATGGAGGTGGGGCAACGGGTATCTGTCAGGAACAGTAATTGAATTTAGACGACGATAGTCTCCACAAGGCCTCCAGTCGCAGCTCTTTTTTTCCACCATATGCAATGGTGAGGATACGGAAGAAGAAGAAGGTACACAAATACCTAATGCTACCATAGAATTGAATTCATCCTGAGCTATCTTGAATTTAATGCTATCCAACCTACGTGGAGGTGAGAAAGGTAAATGACCTTCTGTAACAATATGATGCTCAACGGAATGTTTAACGGGCAAATTGTAATTTGGAGAGCTAATTAAAGTTGGAAATTGAAAAAGTAATGCAGTGAATTCATTTGATATGGTAAATAACTTGTGACGGACCATTGTTTGAAAATAAATATGTTGACAAACTAGTCATATTGTCGATTAAACATTTATTTTTCATATCAACAACTAAGCCAAAATGAGCTAAAAAGTCTGCTCCGATAATGGCGACATTAATATCTGCTATATTAAAAACGAAAGGAAATAACCTACGTAAGTTTAAATCAATTTTCAAAAATTTCTTCCCGAAGGTATTTATAACTGAACCATTAGCTGCTGTCAGTACAACATCGGGGTTTCTCCTAGTATTCGTTAACAGATTCCGAGGTATAATTGATAAATCAGCGCCCATGTCAATGAGAAATTCTAATTTATTAGTATTATCAAATATAAAAAGACGAGGTTTACTATCCGAAATTTTAACGTCAGTTGTCAAAATATTATTGACATTTAGTCATCTTTGATTGTCGGTTTTGACATCTTTGGCCAAAGTGCACCAATCCCTGAGACACTTAAATGCTTTACGACCATAAAGTTGATGGTAATAGCAAACTTTGGTATTAGATGGATTATATCTAACGCTGGTACCACTTCGACTGTTAGAACGGGGCCTCGAGCCTCTGCGATTTCTTGAGTCGAGTCGACTTCTACAAGTATCGCAATAAGTTCCAGAAACTGTAGGAGTAGTGGAAGGTATTGAAGAAACTTTAGATTCAATAGCAAGTAACTGAGATGTAAAGATTTCTTGTTTGTGTAACATCTGATTTAACGTGTCTTGAAATGTTGCGATCAAATTAGATGTAGAAACTGTGGGATTGACGTTACAAATCGAATTTGAGGTAAGGGAAGTCATAGAATTCTCACACGACTCCCATATACGATCGGCGATGTCAATTAACTCTTTAATTTCGGTTTTCCCGGATATGGTGATTGCGATGAAAAGGGTTTTAGGTAATCGCCGCTTCCATAATTTGACCAGGAGCTCCTGGCTCACCACATGGGAACCTCTGACTGTTGATAGCATCAACCGGTAAAAATCTGAAATCTGAACCAGAGAACAGGTCTTCTAACCGCTTTTCCTCGCTTGAGGTCAAACAAGAAATTAGAATATTTTTCAAGTTATCATATAGATCTCCTTCCGGCTGATTAGTGACAACGTCATACACCGTCGTAATAATTTCCGGGGGTAAACTGGCAATGACATAATCGTATTTTTTTCGATCGCTAACAATCTTGTGAATAGAAAATTGCGATTCAATTTGAGTAAACCATATTTCTGGTTTAGATACCCAGAAAGGTGGTAATTTAATGGTCGCGACGTAATTACCATGAGATGTCCCTGCACCTGATGAAATTGGTATGTCATCTAATAAAATATTATCTGTAGGTGGTGCCATTTTTAAAAGAAAGAAATAATAAATCGATGACTAATTGATTGATTGATGAATTGATTGAATATAATTTGCTATTTGTGATGTTTTTGAATGAGATGTTTTTTGAGACGTCAACGTTGAATGACTGACTGATTCCCTTTAATAACGAAGAAATAATGATAAATGGCAAAACAATTCACTTACTAGATAAATAAAGTTTGCTGCTTCGCCGTCTAGGATTAAATTAAATCAATAAAGTTTTGCTTCTTCGCCGTCTAGGATTGATTAGGAGAAAGCCGGGAATATATTTACTTCCAAGTCTATGAATTTGAATTTGTCTTCCAAACTTCCAGGTTTTTTAATAGAGTTTTCTTGCTTGATGCTCTCATTTCAAAATATCCTCAAACTTTTAGAGTCTCTCTAGGACTGTTTGTTGGAGCTCTGATGTTTGGATTCTGTTAATTAACAATTCTGGTCTATTTCCAAACCAACAAAAATTTTTCTTTATGCTGCATACTCTTCGTTATAGCTGATATGAATTCAATAAATAAAATTTAGTAATATTATATATATATATATATATATATATTCGAATAGTTTCTTTAAAAAATAACATTATAGCTGATATGAATTCAATAAATAAAATTTAGTAATATAATATATATATATATATATATATATATTCGAATAGTTTCTTTAAAAAATAACATTTTAAAATAAAATACATATTATTGTTATTCGATAAAATTGTTATTATTATATTATTTTTGTTTTTTCTTCCGGGTCCTTGGTTACATGAGCCTGGGGTGTGTGACTTATATTTACCCAGCAAGTGAACTGATCGCCACACCATATGTACGTTATTTGTATCAAACATGGTAAAATAAATATTATTATTATTATTATTAAATATAATAAAAATAAATGATCATCCAGCATTATACACTAATCTTTTTTGTATGAATTTTCAAAATCTTAATATACAGGCTGGTACACTTTACAGACTTTTAAATGATAAAAAATATATGAAATCAATATGACTGGTCCCTATTATATTACACAGATATTAATAAAATACTTGAAGTTCACGTTAAAGGTGACAAATATTGAAATATTGTAGATATAATTTCAACATAATAGTACTAAAAAATAGTAAACAGAATCTTCCATGGTTGATATTGAATTGAAAGATATAATTAAACAAGGAGATCAAGCATATCAATGATTTAAAAAGAGGATAAATCCAAAAATAATGTCGAAAACTTTAAAACAATTAATAAAAGGGAAGATCATAATTTTAATATTAACTTGATAATCTAGAAATTTCAAATATATATATATATATATATATATATATATATATATATATATATATATATACGTATATATCTTTAAGGTACTAGTGGGCATCCGGCCATGTAAATTTTACGGTTCACTGGGACTCCGAGGTCACTGGGCCTCCAGGAAAATGCCAAGAAAGGTTATAAATATAGTTACAAACGTTTTCCCGCCAAAACTTCACGGAGGCCAACTTGCCTCAGTTTTGGATGCCGTATAAAATTCAGTTCAGCCGTTTGCC
>OW386285.2:199379114-199603118 GCA_936432065.2 Rutpela maculata | reverse complement strand
TGAGAGTATGTAATTAAATACTTCGTGTATATAGGTGAAGTTTTGTTAGGCCATATATATATATATATATATATATATATATATATATATATATATATATATATATATATATATATATATTATATATATATATATATATATATATATATATATATATATATATATATATAAATATAAGAAAAAGAAAAGAGCGTAAAATTCTGAGTCAAAAACATGTAGGATGGGTGCAAACGGTTTGCAAGAACCGTTATAACTTTCTTCGTGTAAAAGATCCTCATTTGCTTCTTGGCACATAAACAGAACACAAGGAGAACTAAGTTCTACAACTGAAATAAATTCAATAATATCATACCAAGTGTTCCGTTTTTTCGCGTTACATTTTGTCAACTTCAAACCGCGAAAACTTGTTTAGATCAAATGGAACACCCTGTATTTTTTTACGTCAAGTTGTGTAAAATTGAATTCCCTTTTTTCTGATATTAGCATTGTGGGGTTAAAGTTTTCAATTTTTTGAAATATTTGCAATTTTATTAGAAATTCATGAATTGTTGTAATCATTTCATCAAAATAGCCATGATTAGAAACAATTAGTCATTATCTTATGTCAAAAAATGCCAGCACGTTTAAATTACACCCACGAAGACTTTTTAAATTTGTTTATTATTTATGGAGAATGTGATAAGGTAATATCAAGAACTTGCAGCACATTTGCTAATTGATATCCAGAAAACGGAAACCGTCACCAAACACTGTAAAACGCATACTGAAAAATTTTTAAAATTATGGCTCCGTCAAGGCAAAAATGAAAAGAAGAAAGCCTATTGTTGATGATGAAAACATTGAAATAGTCATTCTGGGATATTTTCATGCATTTCCAAGGATGTCATTAAGACAAGCTGCTCTGGAATCGGGACTACGTAAGGATTCAATTAACAGAATCTTATTAAAACATAAGTTTCAGCCGTTTTCATTCCATATGGTTCAAGGATTAAAAGAAACAGATTTCCTAAGAAGACAGAATTTTTGTGAGTTTATTCTAATAAGGTCTGAGGGTGACGATTCTTATTTGGGAAATATTATATGGACAGATGAAGCAAAATTTACTAAAAATGGACTTTTTAATAGACACAATTCGCATTATTGGAATGACTCAAATCCTCATATGTTCAGAGAGCGAAACGATAGAGTGGTGGCATTACAATTTTATCAGGAAAATTTAAATGGTAAATTAAATTTACTCTTCTACTAATATGTATAGGTAAATTTTTTTTTAGGTGAAAGATATCTAAATATCTTACAAAATTTGAATAATGACTATTTAGAAAATTTACCTCTCGCCGAACATAGAAACATTTTTTATCAGCACGACGGTGCCCCCCCCCCCCCCCCCACATAACGCATATTTAATTAATAATTATTTACAAGAAACTTTTTATGATCAATGGATTGCCAATAATGGACCTTTCTTATGGTCTCCTCGCTCGCCCGACTTATCAGTTCTGGATTATTTTATTTGGGGAACTATTAAAAATAAAGTTTATGAGAGCCCATTAACAACCATTGAAGATTGTATGCAGAGAGTAAGAAATGCATTTCAAAACATATCACAGGATTCAATTAGAAGAGCTACCCATGAGGAACTAATCCGAAGGTGCGAAAAATGTGTCGAGGTTCGAGGGCGGAATTTTGAGCAATTATTAAATTAAAATGGAATCATGTTTTAAATTGATCTTATCTCTGCTATTTTAGTTCATGCTGTATCTTCAATTCGATTAATACGCATGTTACAGTGTTAGTGTTATTTTCCGTTTTTCTGGATATCGATTAGCAAATGTGCTGCAAGTTCTTGATATTACCTTATCACATTCTCCATAAATAATAAACAAATTTAAAAAGTCTTCGTGGGTGTAATTTAAACGTGCTGGCATTTTTTGACATAAGATAATGACTGATTGTTTCTAATCATGGCTATTTTGATGAAATGATTACAACAATTCATAAATTTCTAATAAAATCGCAAATATTTCAAAAAGTTGAAAACTTTAACCACACAATGCAATATCAGAAAAAAGGGAATTCAATTTTACACAACTTGACGTAAAAAAATACAGGGTGTTCCATTTGACCTAAACAAGTTTTCGCGGTTTGAAGTTGACAAAATGTAACGCGAAAAACGGAACACTTGGTATGATATTATTGAATTTATTTCAGTTGTGGAACGTAGTTCTCCTTGTGTTCTTTTTATGTGCGAAGAAGCAAATGAGGATCTTTTACAGGAAGAAAGTTATAACGGTTCTTGCAAACCGTTGCACCTGTCAAATTTTCTATAAAATGTCAAATATCTCTGAAACGGATGGATTTAGGCATAGAGTATCCTACATATTTTTGACTCAGAATTTTACGCTCTTTTCGAAAACCCTGAAATATATAGGGTGTTCCATTTAAAATAAGCAAGTTGGTATCGATTTCCGGTATAAGCGGAAGTGCCAGCTGCTTGTAATTATTTTAGTTGGATTGGCCACACTGACTTTAGTAACTCACAAAATTTTCAAAAATTTCTGATGCGTACTTTTCTCTATATCGATCAATTCAGTTCCCGGTGAGACACCCTGTATATGAAGTGACGGTGAGAGGTAAACTCTCATATGGTCAGATGCTACTATACGTCGGACAAATGTCACTGACGTATAGCGACTTGCTTTTTTGCAAGTACCAAGAGGCGACCTCTAGCCTTAGTGGGCTATACTCACTGTTTATGAAATCAGATTTGAAGGAAACAACTACTCAGCGGGCAAATACCCCGACCTGCATTGAATTATACCTTCAAATCGTGATCAGTAACCAACTATCATTTGTCTGTTCCTAACCAGACATAGACCGGTTTCGAACTTATTATGTTCTCATCAGTATGCCATAGGTCATGGAACAGACAAATGATAGTGGTCAACTTGCTAGTCTTATACAAACTGAATCAAATGAAGTGACGGTGAGAGGTAAACTCTCATATGGTCAGATGCTACTATACGTCGGACAAACGTCACTGACGTATAGCGACTTGCTTTTTTGCAAGTACCAAGAGCGGCGACCTCTAGCCTTAGTGGGCTATACTCACTGTTTATGAAATAGGATTTGAAGGAAACAACTACTCAGCGGGCAAATACCCCGACCTGCATTGAATTACACCTTCAAATCGTGATCAGTAACCAACTATCATTTGTCTGTTCCTAACCAGACATAGACCGGTTTCGAACTTTTTATGTTCTCCTCAGTATACCATAGGTCATGGAACAGACAAATGATAGTGGTCAACTTGTTAGTCTTATACAAACTTAATCAAATGAAGTGACGGTGAGAGGTAAACTCTCATATGGTCAGATACTACTATACGTCGGACAAATGTCACTGGCGTATAGCGACTTGCTTTTTTGCAAGTACCAAGAGCGGCGACCTCTAGCCTTAGTGGGCTATACTCACTGTTTATGAAATCGGATTTGAAGGAAACAACTACTCAGCGGGCAAATACCCCGACCTATAATTCAATGCATCTGACCATATGAGAGTTTACCTCTCACCGTCACTTCATATATATATATATATATATATATATATATATATATATATATATATATATATATATATATATATATATATATATATATATATATATATATATACATACATACATACACATGCCTAACACATAGATACGCCTCCGAATATAAGGGTACCAATAGCCGACGCCTCCGAAATCGGAGGCGAAATCGAAAAAGTGGAGGCGAAAACGAATGCCCATGTATATATGGTTTAAAATGCTATTTACCATTCATATGTCACGTACACGGATTTTAGCATGGAGTCGAAAATAACCCCTACATCTCTAGACATATACATTTTAGTATACATCATCTCGCATTAGAAGGCGCGACTGTTTTTATACTAGATACGCTGAAATGTATCGGCCAGTTGTATTGCCTCCTTATACTTATAGTGCGTCATTGCCTCATAATACTGGCAACGCTGTACGTAGTGGATATATTTTATTAAGATTCGAACTATAGAATAAGACTCTAGCATATCCTGCGGGCTTATTAAGTCGGTAATCAGCCTTTAGTCATTTATCACAATTGGTGGAGAATAAATTTTGAATGGAACTGTTTATTGTTTTAATTTGTTTTACGTTTAATAAAGGTGCTATATGCACTTTCGGATTAAATCTGTCCATAGCTTCTTGTAAAATTTTAACAATTTATTTTTCAACATTGAAATTTTCTGCTATTTTCCTTTTATCTACGGTCCTAGTAATTGTATCTCAAAAATAAAAATACCAAGTTTTTCGCAATAAAACTTTGAATGAGACTAAGCTGATGAAAAAACTTTATAATGATTTGTTAATTTAAAAAAATAAAAACCACAAAAAACTGCATTTCTTCAGAATTTAAAAAATATAACATAATAATAACGTAATTTAACGAGAGTTGGTGAAACCATGCCCTTTATTGAACTAAACCTTAATGCCAAATTTTAGTGAAAAATATTTATCCAATGGGCAAAACCAATAAAAATTTCGAAATTTCCATCTCTTATTGTTTAAGGAGGACAGTTTTTTCAAAATGTAGGTTTTTACAGTGGTATTAAGAGAAAAATTGTACCTTTATTTAAACCGTTTTATTTGAAATTTGTTTATAAATTTTAAAACAATATTTATAAACAAATTCGAATAACTATGAATTTTTTTATCAAACCAAAAACAACAACAAAAAAAAGGAAATATGAAATATTTAACATTTTTCTAAAAAATTTAATCTACTTGCAGTTGGGCCCGAGATAGGTCAGTTTTAACGTTTAGGTCACTTTTAAGACTGGTTGTTCTCCAATACTTATATTGTCTCTGCTATTTGAAAATAATCCAAAACTACAATTTTTATAATTACATCGTATAAGGCATTGAGAACATATCGCACATTTTCAATTTTTTTGTAACTTCCTTAATTCTTGTCGCGAAAAGAGAAAACCAATCTAACCTGAACATCTATCCTTATGTACATGTATACAGCTTTTTAAAACTTTTAATATTACTGATACAATAAAAAAAAAGTTTCGCGATCTGGATTTAAATCCGAGACGTCCGCATATTGGAATAAAAAGCGCTAGTCGTCCAAGTCCAACAAAACTTCATTATTTATTTCTTACAAATCAAATCAAATCAAATCAAATCATTTATTCATCAATAAAGTTACACTATATATATACAAATATAAAGTTAACTTATCTGACTAGTCAATACAATGAGAAGTAAAATACATCTTAAGTAATTATAAATAAAATTGACAATACACGAGAAAAAAAAATTTTGTAATTGAGACAAACATTGAGATATAATAACAGATTAAAATTGATAGTTTAGGAACTCATCCACCGAGTAAAAGGCTTTCTCTTTTAGAAATATGAGTAATTTATTTTTGCAAATAGCAATAGTATCCGTGCTTTTAAAGAAATTTATTTTATTATAGCATTTAATGCCCATATATACAGGGACATTCTGAGTCGTATTTAGTCTTGCAAAAGGTTGATGTATCATACTACAGTTTCTTGTATTATAATTATGAATATCATGGTTTTTGCTGTAGCTATGTATATTCATTCTTGTATGCATTATAAGCTGGAATATATATAAGCACGGTAATGTCAGTATTTTAAAATCTTGAAATAATGGTTTGCAACTGTTTAAGGGTGGTACGCCAGCCATATGTCTTACTATCCTTTTTTGAATAACAAATGCTTTATTTAAATGTGCCGAGGAACCCCAAAAGAGCAAGCCATATTGTAATGTAGATTGAACCAGTCCATAATACAGTGTTTTTAATACCGACTCACACACTGTTTTCCTAAGGTGAAGTATTATATAATTAGCTTTGCTAAGTTTTAAACAGACAGCGGAAATATGTTCTTCCCAAGTAAGCTTGTGATCAATTGTTATTCCCAAGAACCTAATATTATCAGTCTTCTGTATAGATTGATTGCATGATCTAATCAATAGGCTAAAGTCCGGATTAACGTTTTTTGGCAGGAACTGCATATAGTGTGTTTTTGTTACGTTTAGTAGAAGGCCGTTATCACTGCACCATTGCGAAAGTTCAGTGGAGGCTACATTGGATTTTTCAACAAGTGTGTTAATATTTGCTTGGCTCATAAGAATGTTTGTATCATCTGCATAAAGAATCATTCTATCGGAACTTAGACATGTATCTGTGATATCACTGGTGAATATTATAAAAAATAAGGGTCCAAGAATTGAGCCTTGTGGAACTCCAAGGTCATTATTTGTAGTTTGTGATTCAATTCCTTGTATTGTTACGATTTGTTTTCTATTATTTAGGTATGAGGTGGCCCATTGATGACATATTCCTCTTACACCAATTCCATATAGTTTATCTAGAAGCAGCTGATGATCAACGGTGTCAAATGCCCGACTTAGATCATAGAATAAAGCTAATGTATGCTCTTTTTCATTTAATGAATTGTATATCGACTGCAGACAGTCAAAGACAGTAGAGTCGGTGGATTTACCACGTCTAAAGCCATTCTGAGCTGTTGGAATTATTTTATATTTGTCGACAAAGTTAGTTAGTCTATTTTCATAAGCTGCTTCAAAGATTTTTGCAAACTGACACTGCAAATGAATTAATCGATAGTTGCTGACCTCGAACCTTGATCCCTTATTTTTATATACTGGAATACATTTTGAAATTTTTAATGTTTGTGGAAAAACACCCGAACAGAATGATTCGTTTATAAGATACGATAGTGGACCAATTATGCAACTTCTTACTGTTTTCAAAATATTGCCTCTTATATCGTCTGAACCTGCAGCTGGTTTGGATGCTGTTTTTAAACGAGATAAC
Organism: Rutpela maculata; assembly: GCA_936432065.2. Lineage (NCBI taxonomy): Eukaryota > Metazoa > Arthropoda > Insecta > Coleoptera > Cerambycidae > Rutpela > Rutpela maculata. The sequence goes on along the minus strand of OW386285.2, from coordinate 199,596,216 downwards.
CTTAAAACTGTGTTGTTGTTGTTTTTATTGTCCTGAGCTTTTTACTGTATTAAATTGGAATATCATCTAATATATACCTAAATTCTAGACAAAAGGGTGATAAGTGTTAAAGACTGCAAGTGAATATAAAAGTACTGCCTGAAATCAGTTTTAAATTTGTTTTGGTATGGATATTACTATTTACGAAAATTTGAGGTTAAGATGATTATTAATTGTAAAAATTGTAAAGAAGAAATTGGAGAATTGGGGACATTTGCATGTGATGTTTGCCTTGGGAAAGTGCATAAAGAATGTTCAAATTTAACAGCATCGGAGATAAAATGTATGCCATTAAAAAATAGAGGGTTGAAGTTTGTATGTTCGGAATGTCTAGTGAAGATAATGGATGTGTCAGCAATGTATAAACTTATTGTGGAAATGAGTAGAGAACTTAAGGAAGTGAAAAATCAAATGCAAGAACTTAAACATAATGTAATGAAGGCGAAGAGTGAAGATAAAAAAGAAAAAACATATGCAGATGTATTGACAAATAAAGAGGTAGTGATTGTGCAACCTAAAGAGGGTCAAAATCTTCAAGACACTAGAGAAACGTTACAAAAAGAAATTAGTCCTAAAGAAATTGCTGTAGGTATATCAAAAGTAAAATCACTGAAGAATGGAGGAGTAGCCATAGAATGTAATAATAAAGAGGAAATTGGTAAATTAAAGACTGAAGTAGAAAATAGACTAGGAAATAGATATAAAGTGACAATACCGGAGTTATTAAGACCTAGAATAAAAATTGTTGGTATGTCTGAGTTATTAAATAAAGATGAACTAATTGATAGCATTATTAAGCAAAATAAGAATATTAATGTAATAAAGGATGAGTTTCAAGTTATATGTATCAAGCAGATGAAAAAACGGTATATGGCAATTGCTGAGCTGAATAGTGAAACATTTGGGCAAATAATGGAAGATAAAATATTGAATATAGGATGGGATGCATGTAATGTATATGAATATTATAGTATCAGAAGGTGCTTTAAATGCGGTAGATATAATCATAAAATTACAGATTGCAAAAACAGAGAGATATGTTTCAAGTGTGGTGGGGAGGGACATAGTACGGAGCAATGCATGAATGATAGCCCTGAATGTATTAATTGTAAAGAAGCAAATGAAAAACTAAAATTGAATCTTGATATAAAACATAGTGTTGTAGATACTCAATGTCCAGCCTATTTAAGACAAGTTGCATCTATAAAATCCAAAACTAAATATATATAGCAATCAAATAACCAAATCAAACCACTAACGATCTTATATATGAACTGTCAGAGCTACTTACCACATTATGATCAAGTAAACAACTTAATTTCAAGTAATAATCCTGACATCGTTTTATTGTCGGAAACACGTATCACCAATGATATAAGTGAACGAGAAATTTACATTGAGAACTATCAACTATATAATGAGCAGTCACAATCAAGATACAGTGGTGGAGTAATTGCCTATATTAGATGCCAGTACAATTGTGCTGTATATTTAAAGGAACATGTAGAGAAGAAGTGGTGGATCATTATAGCTAAGGTAACAGTTGGTACTTATTCCATCTACATTGGGGTTATATATAGGTCTCCATCTTCAAGTATGGTTGAATTCTGTGACTATTTGGAAAACATTTTGGAACGGGAAGCTCTAATGAGTCGATACTTCATTCTGACAGGGGACTTTAATATTGATGTCAAACAAAATTCATTTTATGCTAGGAAAATCAAGACAATTATAGATAGGAATCAAAAAACTCAATTAGTTCATTTTGCTACAAGAACCACATTACATTCATCCACAACTATAGATTTAGTAATAACAAACAAAGAGCATTATGTTTCTGTACGAGCACTTGATACTAGAATTTCTGATCATAGTATAATAGAATGTAAGATGGAAATAGGTGTACAGAATAGAGATAGACCATTGAATAAGTTTCGAAGAAAGTGTGGAGCTGATCAGCTTGACGCATTACAAAATGAGCTAATGAAGACAGACTGGAATTTAAATTGTAGTAATGTGAATAGGAGCTATGATGCATTTGTGGAAATATGTAATAATGCTATAGACATAACGTGTCCCATTGAAGAATTAAAAATAGCTAAAAATAACAAATGGTATGATAACGAAGTTCAAATATTGAGTAAGGAACGTGACAAAAACTATAAAAGATTTCAATACACCAAGAATAAAGACGATTGGATTAAGTATACGACAGCTAGGAACAAACTAACTAACTTGTTGAAGAAAAAGAAGAGATTATATTATGAAGAAATGATTGACAGAAATAAAATGGATAGTAAGAAAATGTGGAAAACCTTAAAAGATGTTCTGAATGATAAACCTAAAACTGTTATACCTAAAACGATGGAATTTCCTGATGGCAGTATTACGAATGATGAAGAAAAGGCTAGAATGTTTAATAGATATTATGTAGAGAGCATTAGAGAAATTATTGAGAGTATACAGGGTGATAACATGGATAGAAATATAATAAGCTATACAGAACATAAATTGGATAAGTTTCATATGTTAACTATGCATGAGTTAAGTGAAATAATAAATGAGCTTAAATATACTAGTTGTGCTGATGAATATTTAAATATAAACATTTTAAAAAATATTGCAGAAGTGTGTGGACATGTTATACTGGACATAGTAAATACGTCTATGGGGTATGGTGTGGTACCTGACAATTTAAAAATGACAACCATTCTGCCTATACCAAAAATGAATAATACAAATAAAGTGGAAGAATTCCGTCCAATTAACATACCCTTAGCGATAGATAAGGTCATTGAACGAGCTGTATATAATCAAGTAGCAAGTTACTTTGAGGTTAATAAACTATTATATAACATGCAGTCTGGGTTTCGAGCTAGTCATTCGTGTGAAACTGCACTCCAAACCGTTATAACATCCTGGAAGGAAGCGATTGATGATGGACAAATAGTGGTAGCAGTCTTTATAGATTTGAGGCGAGCATTTGAAACTGTGGATAGGGAGATATTGTTGGAAAAACTAATCGCTTATGGTGTTACTGATAAAGTGTTAAAATGGTTTCAATCATTTCTAGAGGATCGAAAACAAAAAGTCAAGGTTAACGATGTTGTATCAAGTGAGATAATAAACAATTATGGGGTTCCTCAAGGCAGTGTTCTTGGGCCTCTGTTATTCTTAGTGTATATTAATGATATATATCGAATACTGAAACACTCAAAAATATATCTGTTTGCTGATGATGCTTTACTGTCACTTCAAGGTACAGAGTATTTAAATATTATAGAAAAAATGAATGAAGATCTAGCTAGATTAGAACATTATCTTTGTACCAACAAATTAAAAATTAATATAAATAAATGCAAATCCATGGTGATTGGTAATAAAAATAAAATTAAAAACATTAATATTGATGGTGGTGTGATCATTATAAACAATGAAGTGATAGAATTTGTACCTGAATTTAAATACTTAGGTGTAATTATCGATTGCTCACTAAGCTTTACTAGTCATGTTGATTACCTTATAAAGAAAGTTTCAAAAAAAAGATATTTCTTAAGTAGAATTAGTAAAGATCTTTCATTATATGCAAGAAAAACTGTATATAATTCAATTATTTTACCGCATTTTATGTACTGTGCGACGATATTATTTTCTGTCAATATTACGAAGTTAAATGAGCTTCAAATTGAGCAAAATAAATGTCTAAGAGTCATATTAAGATGTAATAGGTATACACCAATATCAGTAATGTATGATACGTTAAGGCTCAACAATCTGAAAACTATATCGTATGTCCAATGTATGGTGTTTGTATATAAGATGATCCATAAACTTGTCCCTGATTATTTGAGTGGGACAATACGTTTTGTTTCGGAGTTGCATGACTATGATACCAGGCAGAAAAAGGATTTATATGTGGTCCCTGTAAGAACATTAAGTGCGCAAAAGTCCATAACAAATGGTGCAATGATTGATTTTAATAAATTGCCCAAATATATAACTGATTGTGATACTTTAAATAAATTTAAAACGGCTTTGTATAAATTTATTAGTTACTCTGATATTAATTAACAAAATGTTGTAACTTTATTTAAGCTTATGATTAATTTCAATCTATATTTTTACAAAACTTGTCTATTAACCATTGTAATTTGGTTGTAATAGTATTATTATACTAAATAAAGGTCTTATTATTATTATTATTATTATTAAAATAATATCATTTATTTCCTCTGGTGTTGTTGGGGACAGATAAAAATTGTGTTCATGATTTATTATTTTAGCGTTTTGATTATTAGGTTTAGGACAGTCATTTGTTAAGCTGCCAAAGAAGTCGCTAAATATATTAACAATTTCTGTTGTATCAGTTATTGGGTTGTCTTTATCATTTAGCTTTATTTGTATTTGCTTATTCGTTACATTACCATGTCTAGTCTCATTGATTATTTTCCAGCTTTCGCGCATCATATTGTTAGACCGAACCAATCTACTATTATTTATATGTTTTCTATGATTGTAAATGCTACTTTTATATAATGTCTTAAATTCTTTATATCTGGCAGTATAAATGGGATTTTGTAAGTGGCGTGCTAATTTTTCCATTTCGCAAAGTTGACTATGCATAGCTTTAATTTCAGGTGAAAACCACCTTTTTTTTGTTCTATGTTCCTTTCTTTCTACTATTGGAAATGCACCATTGTAGTGATAACAAAATTTTTCATAAAAGCAGTCAAATTTGTTTAAAAAATTTTCAGCCATGTACATTTCATTCCAGCTTTCTGCATTAAGAATGTCTATAAACATCTGAATATTATTTGCACTGAAATTTCGACTATAGATATTACCAACGTTATATGATTTGCTTGTATTTAATATGAATGTACAAATCTGATATGTGTGATCAGATAAATAAGAGTTGTGTACCTCCGATTTAGTTACCTCACAATTTGAGAAGATATTATCTATGCAAGTTTTAGTAGATTCTCTTATTCTAGTCGGTGCATTTATATGGTGTACGATACTATGTGCGGCAAAAAAATGTATAAGAGTTTCTTTTCTGTGAGAATTTATAAGGAAATTAATATTTACATCACCACAAATAATATATTGATATTTTGGATTATATATTTGGTGCAACATTACCTCCAACTTGTGAATGAATACCTCAAAATTACTATCAGGAATCCTATATACTACAATAATGTATGTTTTTAAACCATTATTAGAGTGAATGACACCTGCACACATTTCAAAATGTTGTTCTACTGAGTAATTTAGCTGTAGTGGAGTTAAGTCCAAACCATCTCTTGCAAAAAGGCACACTCCTCCCCTTCCTAAGGTTGTACTGCAATAACTAGATACTAGTTTATATCCTTGGATAGTTGAATACTCCATATCGGCTTCCCGACACCAATGCTCTGTTACGCAGGCAACATCTATACTATGTTCGGTCAGGTGTATACCAAGCATATCACATTTATCCCCCAGTCCCTGTATATTAAAATGCAGTATGGTTATGGGTTTATCACTGGAGATAAAAAATCATCACTGGTGGATTCACTGCATACTAGGCTATCTTACATACTAGGTTATCTGACGAGTAAGGTCTGATTATTAAAACTATAATATATATTGTTTATACCTATTTGGCTATTATCGAATCTCTAACATAATCGCGGAAGATCTGACTTTCAGACATCTATACACTCTGTACTTCTGGATTATTTTCAACTAGCTGAGGCAAAAATATAAGTATTGGATAATAACCAGTGTAAATTTTAAGAAATATCGATTTGCTTATTTATAAGCAACTGAGACGCAAAAACTAACGTATCTCGGCCCCAAATGCAATTAGATCATTATTACTAAATGACAGATAGTAACGACAAAAAAAATTTTGAAAATTTTTATTGTTCAAATCAGCTTAGAATGTCATGAAACGTCGAGGTTTTAAGTTTGAGCGAAAAAATGTCTGCCTGTCGGTCTGTCTGTAACTTATTTTGTGTGCACGATTACTCTGCAACCGTTTAAGATATTGACTTGAAATTTGGTACTAGTATGTATTTTAATGTGATCTGGAACTAAATTATACTTTCATCTTATTCCATTGAAGGGAAGGGGGGTAAATTTGGTAAATGGGAGTAAATAGATAAATCAAGCAGGTAAGAGTCCATAAAATTGGTATTTGTTTACTTTGTACACATTTCCATTTTATAAACACCTAAAATATTCATACTCGCACTTTTATGCGGACGATACACAAATATATATGTCATTTCTTGAAAGTGATTTACAACTGGCGTGCACGAACTTAAACTACGACCTTGATTCCTTGCTAACAATTTCCACAAAATTTTGTCTTCAAATAAATCCTTCTAAGTTTAAGGTAATTTTATTTGGGAGAGATGCCGCGCGCAAGAGGTGTTCAAACTTAATTAATATACAAGTAAATAACCAAATACTATCACAGTCAGATCATGAAAAAAATTTGGGTTTAGCAATAGACAATCGTCTCAAGTTTTCACAGCATGTCACAATGATCACGAAAAGAGCATTTTGCAATTTAAAATTAATTTACAATAATAAGAGCATCCTTAATAAAAAATGTAAAATTCTCCTATGCGATTCACTAGTACTATCACATCTCAATTTTGCTGATAGTGTGCATGGCCCAGCTCTTACAAAAAGCGACACTCAACGTCTCCAACTAATTCAAAATTCTTGTATTAGGTTAATCTGTGGTTTAGGGAGACGAGACCATGTTACGAACCATTTAAAAGAGATTGGCTGGCTCAATATAGAACAGCGACGAATACTGCACAGTTGTGTTCTTTTTCATAAAATTGTAACACAACATAAACCGCCATACCTCTACAATAAAATCAAGTTTCGCACAGACGTCCACAATATAAATGTACGTCGACGAGGTCATATCACAATTCCCCAGCACCGCACAGCTCTCTTCCAATCGTCATACTCCTATAACGTTGCTAGGCTATATAATAAGGTTCCTGATGAAATGAAACGGCTACCTGCTCCCTCGTTTAAAAAAAAAATTGAAGAAAATGCTTTTAAAATTTGAATTTTAAATTAGCTAAATTTGTTTTTAACTTGATGTTGTTAGGTTAGTCGTTCATTTCCGGTTTTGTGTTTTTTTTGTATAATATGTGTGTGTGTGGGTGTATGTACATGTATATATGTACATATGTAGCTGTGTATATGTATTATGTGTTGTACATGTATACATTTAAAGTTAACTAGATTTTAAGAAACTGACCCACCAAGGAAAATGGTAACAGACTATGTTCATGTAATTTATAATAGGTGCCCTAAACTTTTGCCATTATTCTGTTCCATTTTCTTCGGTGGGTGTTTGTGGTTGAGTGGAAGAGCGCAGTTCCTCGTACCCTGAGGAATAGCGAACTCTGCTTTTGATAGAATTAATTTATTAAATTTTGTTAATTGTTGTTTTCAGTCTATCAATAAAATCAATTATTATTATTTTTTTTTGTAAAAGCTAGTCACCCTTTAAACTCTGTGGCTCCGACACTCACAGAGGGGAGCTGATAGTACCGGTAGCCACTCCCCACACCCGTGGGGTGAGTGACTACTGGGTCCGCGAATCGTGTGCCCTGAGCAGACATAACGAACCGAGGATGACGGCCTTCTGCATTCTGCCGGCTAAGACCTCTGCCGAATTTCGGCATGCCGGTATGATCTTAAGTTCTGAAAGCAGTGTGTGTCTCGTTCCACCGAGGGCTCCTATAATCAGTACCACTATCTTAACAGTGTGGTCTGGATTCAGTCTGCGGAGTTCGAAGAGCAGATCTCGATATTTTGTCCGTTTTTCCTCCTCCTTCAAGACAATGTTGTTCTCCGCGGGAGCCGAGAACTCCACGACAAACATTGTCTTGAGTTGATGGTCGAGGAGTACTACGTCAGGCTTGTTGGCTTGTATTTGCCTGACGGTGGGAAAGGAGTAGTTCCAATAAATTAGACACTTCTCATTTCCCACAACGGACTCAATATTCCCCGGGGCATAAGGCAGCACTGGTGTCTCGTTTATCCCATACGAGAGCCTTAAGTGATAATAAAGCACTCGTAATGCTCCGTCGTGCCTCTGGATATAGGCCGAGACTGCATATGTCGGAAAGGCCGACAACAAGTGCATTAAAGTCTCTGGCGCCCTGCGGCAGGCCCTGCAGCTGACATCATGGACCTCTATACCCATGACACGACTTCGATAAACGAGAGTGTTACATACACCATCCTGGCAAGCCATTATGAATCCCTCGGTCTCAGACTTTAGCCCGGCTGACCTTAAGAAGGCAAAGGTCAGCCTTTCGGATAAGCCAAGATCTTCTATTTATTTATTTATTTATTTATTTATTTATTCGTTTGTATCAACAGTACATATGACCAATTACAGATACACTTAAAAAAAAGACTACATGAAAGCATATGTATGCAGACACACCTACACACATACATAATCATATAAACATACATATAAAATTGCCTTAACCTAATAACGCACACACATGAAATACATTACATTTAGCTAGCATTTTCAAGATGATTAATTACATCATGTTTAAGACTAGATAAACTAGTGCTTGTATACGTATTGACCAATGAACACATTCTAAACAGTGGACTGTTTTTGTACAAATTTGTCCTGGGAACATTTAAATAAAATAGGCTATTATTTCTTGTTATTATTGATGTACCTATTCTAAATGGAAGCTGAGCAAGGAAATTTGTGTTGTCAATTAAACCTTTTATTAATTTGAATACAAACATTATACACGCTACATATCTTCTAAATTCCAAGCTTTTATAATTAAAAATGTTTCTCAACTCTTCCTGATCATAACCTCTGGGTGGATAACTGCCATATACTTTAAAATATAGAAACTTTAGAAATTTTCTTTGTACATTTTCTAGTGCATTTATTTTTACTCCATACTGGGGGCACCACACAATACAGGCATATTCCAGTTTAGGAATAATGAATGCATTGTATAGCGCTTTTATTGCATCAATGTTATTGAAACCTCTAGAACTTCTTATTACAAAGCCTAACATCTTACATGATTCACTGACAACTTTATCAATGTGTTCTGTAAAGTTTAGTTTTTCATCCAGTACTACACCTAGATCCTTCTGAGACTTCTTTCTAGTAAGTGCATGATTGTTCAGTACATAGTCAAATGTAATCACTTCCTTCTTACAGGAAAAAGACATTACAAAACATTTTTGAATATTAATAGTGAATTTATGATCTGAACACCATTGGGCTCTATTATTTAACTTAGTCTGTAAAGTACTACAATCATCAGTGTCATTTATACTTTGAAATAATTTGAAATCATCGGCATAGATCAGCCCTTGTGCTTCTCCTAAGTTGCAACCTAAGCCATTTATTACTGCTAAGAATAACAAAGGACCCAGGTTGGATCCCTGAGGGACCCCCGACGTTGGTGTGTATCGAAAACATCTATATCCTTTGATTTCAACATATTGCTCTCTATTTAGTAAGTATGAAGTTATTAATAATATAATATTCTCATCAACCTCAAGCTGAATTAATGCCTGAACTACTTCATTATGACAAACTCTGTCAAAAGCCTTTTCCAGGTCTGTAAAGATAACATCCACCTGTTGATCATGTCTGAAAGCTTCATGCACATACTGAGTGAAGTTCAAAAGATTTGTAACTGTAGAACGCTTGGGAAGGAAGCCATGCATTAAAATTTTTCCCGATATTTGTTCAAATATTCTTTCATAAATTATTATTTCAAACAACTTTGCTAAACTAGAGCCAATACATATTGTTCTATAATTTGTTATATCTGTCTTAGAACCAGACTTAAAAATTGGAATGACTTTACTCAGCTTCCATTTATCTGGGAACTGGCAATTAACAAGACAACTGTTGAATAAGTATACTAGAGGACACAATAAAGCATAAGCACACCCTTTTATTATGTAAGAAGGAATACCATCTGGTCCCACTGATCTGCCTACTTTAAGCTTTTTAATAGCAGCACTGACCTCTTCACCAGTTATTGGCTTAAAACAAAATGATCCATTATAAGCTTTAATGTTATTTTCAAAAGATGAACGGTCTGCATATATCGACTTGAAATATGTTGCGAAAGCGTTACTAATGTTCTGTGGACCATGTATAATTATGTCATCAGCTAATATTGATTCTGGGATATCAACTGAACTTTTCTGGTGTTTAACATAGTCCCAAAAGAAATTGGGATTATCAGCTAATTCATTCTGAACATTGATTAAATATTCTTGATATGCACATTGAATCTGATTTTTTACAATTTTTCTAATGTCAACATATTTCCGCTTCCATTCAGTATCACCTGATTTGTTGTACTTAACTCTATACTGATGTTTCTTTTTAATATTCTTAATAATTTCAATATTATACCATACAGGATATTTCTCTTTAGAATGCTTTGCTACACAAATGTCAAACACGTTATAAATTTCATTATACAATCTATCAACTACTAAATTTACATCACAACTGTTATTATTGCTGCTGTCACAATTTTCAAAAATTTCCTGCCAATTAATGTCATGCATATGATTGTACAATAATGGAAAATTAGCTTTCTTAAAGTTGTAATGCTCAGACTCAACAAAATTTGACTCTCTCATTGAATTGTTGAGCTTGAAGGAGATACTTAGAGAAGGATGATATTCATCTTCTGGTAATAATGGGTCATATTCTCTATTAACTGTAGTTGATTCCAAATTAGTTAAAACTAAATCTAATAAAACATTTTTACTGTTGACTACATAATTACATTGAGTAAAATCATTAAAAGCTAAAAAATTTAATAAGTTTGAGACAGATTCATCAACAACACAATCAGTGAAGCTATTAATGTATCTTGGAATATTAAAATCCCCTACAATAACACACTGCTGACCAATCAACTGGTCTTCAATTGATTCAAATATATTCCTGAGATCCTCTTTATTATCACCAGGAGGAACGTAGATCACAACAAAATTAACAGTATTATCACCAAAATTTACTTTTACACACAGACAGTCAACTACTTCTTCAAATATATTTTCCTGTATGAAACTGTTTACTAATAGCTAGGAAAACACCCCCTCCATCAGATTTATGTGTTAATTCAAAATCCCTGTCCTTGCGGAATATGTTATAATTAGAACAAAATTCAGATGTAAAAATTGATGCATTCAACCAAGTTTCGGTCACTGCAATAAAATCATAATCACTGGCGAGGAGAGAAATTTTTAACTTATCTAACTTAGTTTTGATTCCACGCATGTTTTGATAATAGAGGCTGTACAATTTCTTATCAGTTTTTGGTTTCATAGTTATTTCCTTTCTAAAAAATGTTTTTCACTTGAATTGATATCTGGATTTCTTCTTGGGAATAAGAATGTGCTTACTAAACTACCTGGCGGCCAAAAATCTGAATTTGTGCATTCATTCTCCATTGTGATTGGAATTCCAACCTTAAAAGAATTGTAGGTATGCAAAGTACCTCTAGGTTCCATCCATTTGACTACATAGTCTGCTTCCTTATATTCATTAAAATATTGCAGTAACAAATCTGCTGTGATGGAGAGGTCTATCCTCGATACAAAATACCATAACTTCATAGGTACTGTGGCAAGCTGTCTAGAGCCTGAACCAACTATTGCTGAATTTGTTCTTTTTCTAAGTTTATTTCTTCTGTTATTTACCACTGTAAACCCATCCTCATCCTTTTCACTACTTATATGAGCTGACCTGTTATTGAAATCCCTTACTAGACTCCCACTTGCTGGCTTTTGGAGCTGTGGGTAATTCGACTCACTGTTGCTTATATGATTATCTATATTTTTCCTAATAAAAGCTGACGCAGTTGAGGTAGTTGGTTTTTTACCAACCATATTCTTATTCGCCTGTGCAGTCCCTTTATAATCAACAGATTTAGCTTGTTCATTGACTTCACCATCTTTTTTTGGTCCATGTAGTTTTCTTTTATATTCATCTGAAGTTAAAGTTCTTACCAGATCTATATTGGTTTCTTTCAAATTATTAACTTCTGTGTGAAGTTCAAGTATTTTATCAGTTAATTTTTTAATCTCAGCAAGGAAAATATTGATCGAAACGTACTTAACTATCTCCTTATCCACTTTATTTCCTTGACCATCTAACTTATCTGAGATGTCCTCTGAATACTCAATTTTATTTGTTTCCATGATAGAATCATCAAAATTCTGTTTAGGGTTGCAGCTATCACATAAAAATTCAATCAGTAGTCTAGGCTGACGTAATGCTAAACAGCGCATTTCTGTCTCTGATAATTTACTATATTCTTTACAGAACTCCTGAGAACATGTTTTACATTTTACCAATTTGCTGCCAGGCTTCTTCTTGCACTTTATATTACTGCACTCTGTCATGATTTTTAAGACTCGTACATAAAGTATATGCTGTGGGCTGAGCCTGACCTGTCTAAGTCCAGATAAATGTTTTTGTTGGTTTTTACAATAGTCCAACAAAAAATCCACTGATAATAAATTCTGACTATTTGTATTGATTGATTTAATTTTTCATACTAAACTTTAATGTTGTTGTAAACTTATTATTGCTTTTACACCAATACATATATGTTCAATGCCTCCAAAAATCACATTGGAACACAATTGTTATATATGCAACTATTGATTAGAAATAATAGTAATATATATATAGGAGTTTATGCATGTCAAGATATGACAGGCAATGTAAAATAAAGATATATTCAAATACATATAATATTTTGTGGTTTATTAGAAGACAGAATCTACGCGAACTAAACAGATACAAACATAACAGTGGCGACGAGAAATCTAAAGGTTATGTAAAAGTATAAAACTAACAGTGTGACATAAAAAAAAAATGACAGCAAGCGCTGAGGAACTTATTGCACAATTAATTCGAGTAATTCAAAGTGGAGGTAACAGTAATAATGGAAACATAATTGGAGGCATACAACTACAACCATATGATGATATACAGGAAACATTTACAACATATGTGGAACGTTTAGAAAATTTCATATTATTGAAAAATCTAACAGGAACAGCGGAAGAAATAGATAACAAAAAGGGACAAATATTAATAAACTGCATTGGAACAAAATATTATCAGCTACTAACAAGTCTCACAGCACCAGATTTACCCAAAACAAAGAAGTATATTGATTTAATTAAGTTATTAAAAGATCATCTAGACCCCATACCAAATGAAATTTCAGAACAACATAAATTTCTATTACGTATACAAAATGAAGGAGAATCGATAGCAACATTCTTTACTGAGCTCAAGAAATTAACCACATATTGTAATTTTAAATGTACAAGTTGTAATGTTTCAACTATTAACACCCATCTAAGATCGCAATTTATTCGTGGTTTGAGAGATAATGGAACTAGAGAAAAGTTATTACAGCAGAATAAATTGACATTAAAAGAAGCATATGAATTAGCATTAGCTATTGAATCTGCAAAAATAGAAAGTAAACAAATTCAAGGTACAGAAGGGAAAGGTATGAATCAATTGAAATCCGCAATGAAGAGAAATAATACAAACAGCATTAGCAAGCAGCATACGCCAAAAACGTACAATAACAATGACACCCAGGGAAAATTAAAAGGAAAATGTTACAGATGCGGTGACGGAAATCATATGAGTTTTAAATGTAATTTTAAAAATGCCAATTGTCACAAATGTGGAAGGACAGGTCATATATCGAAAGTATGTAGAAATGGAACAGTAAGGTCGAGGAAATATGACGGAAACTCAAATTCAAAAATAGCAGGAACAAAGTAGATTGAATACGGTGACAGTGAACTTGAAAACAGGGAACAGATGCATGAAATTTATAATATTTCAAGTAATTCAAAGAATGATAAATTTATGTTACAACTTTTCATAGATGGAAAACAACATTCATTTGAATTAGACACAGGTGCAGCAGTTACGTCAATTGGGATAAAGGAATTTAGAGCTTTATGCCCAAATAAGGAATTGAGACAGACACATGTTAAGTTACGAACATATACGGGACAGATTATTGAACCAGAAGGAGTTGCTACAGTAGAGGTTGTATATAAAAATCAGAAAATTTATGATGATATTTATGTATTACCAATGAAAGTTGATGCCGTTTTTGGACGCGAGTGGCTAAGGAAAATTCATATTGATTGGAAGGAAATTAAGAAATTGGAGACAGTAGACCAGCAGAACGAATTAAACAGATTGTTGGACGCATTTCAAGATTTATTTCAATCTGGAATTGGAAAAATATCTAATTACAAAGGTGAATTACGTCTTAAAAACAATATAATGCCCATTTTTGTAAAGCCGAGACCAGTACCTTTTGCTATAGTTGACAAAGTTGGAAATGAATTAGATAGACTGGAAGATGACGGCATTATCGAAAAGGTAGCTCATGCAGAGTGGGGAACACCTATTGTTCCGATAGTTAAAGCAGATAAATCTGTACGAATTTGTGCAGACTACAAAGTTACTTTGAATAAACATTTACAAGATGACAAATATCCTATTAAAAGAATTGAAGAAATCGTTGCAAAATTGAATGGCGGTAAATTATTTTGTAAATTAGATATCAGGAAAGCATATTTGCACATGGAGATGACAGATAAAAGCGCAGCTTTGCAGACAATATGCACTCACAAGGGAATGTACGAGGTCAACAGGTTAATGTTTGGAGTCAAGACAGCACCTAGCATTTGGGGACGATTTATGGATCAGATGTTGGGGAATTTAGATGGAACAACTTATTTCTTTGATGATGTCATAATCCAGGGTAAAAATTTAAATGAAATGATTTACCGATTGAAACAGGTTTTCCTAAAGTTTAGAGAATATGGTTTAAGGCTAAATAAAGGGAAATGTGAATTTTTGAAAACGTCAGTAAATTATTTGGGACATACCATTGACAGAAATGGATTACATAAAAGTGATGACAAAATAAAGGCGGTGATGGAAGCTCCATACCCAAAAAATGTAAATGAACTAAGAACACTTTTAGGTTTTGTAAACTATTATCACAGATTTATTCCAAGTATGTCAATGACATTAAGACCATTACATGATTTACTACAGCAAGGTATTGATTTTAAATGGACGACTGCGCAGAGTAGAGCTATGGAACAGATTAAAAAAGAAGTTGCAAGTGATCGAGTTTTAGTACCGTACAATCCTGAATATCCACTCATCTTGGCGGTAGACGCTTCACCGCACGGACTTGGAAGTGTTTTATCTCACAGGATCGAGGGAGTTGAACGACCAATCGCATTTGCTTCAAGGTCATTGACTAAAAGTGAAAAATCATACAGTCAGATTGATAAGGAAGCTACAGCTATATTTTGGTCGTTACATAAATTTTTCCAGTTTTGCTATGGAAGAAAGTTTACATTGATAACAGATCACAGACCACTCACGACAATATTTAATCCACAGAAGAATTTACCAGCTATGACAGCGACACGAATGTTACATTATGCTCAATTTCTATCTGGATTTGATTATGATATTGTCTACAGGAAAACAACGGAAAATAGTAATGCTGATTATTTTTCTAGATTTCCGTTAAATGCAACACAGAAGCAAGGTAATTGTGACGAGTATTCACTATTTCAATTAAGGCAAATTGAAATGTTACCAGTGACAGCAAAACAAATTAGTAAAGCTACAAAAGAAGATGCAGAATTGAAGAAACTTTATATGTTGTTACAGACAGGAAATAGTTTAAAGGGAACAGACTTTGCTGGAAAGGAAAATGAACTGACTATTGAGAATGGATGTATTCTACGAGGAATAAGAGTGGTAATTCCAAAATCCTTACAGCACATCATATTAGCAGAACTACATAGTGCCCATATAGGCATGGTTAAAATGAAAGGACTTGCACGTAGTTACTGTTGGTGGAAGAATATTGATAAATGCATTGAGGAGAAAGTTAAAAGTTGTACTAGTTGTTCTAAGTTACAAAAAGAAGAGGCAAAAGTTATTTTACATCCATGGGAATTTCCTAGTCAACCATGGCAACGCATCCATATAGATTTTGCAGGACCATTTATGGAACAGTACTTTTTAATAGTGGTTGATGCTCATTCAAAATGGCTAGAGGTAGTACCTATGAAGAAAATAACGTCAACAACTACCATTAGAGAACTTAGAAAAATATTTGCAAGATTTGGTTTACCAATAACTATAGTAACAGATAACGGAGCACAATTCATCAGCGAAGAGTTCAAGACGTTTGTAAATCTGAATGGTATACATCACAAGTTTAGTGCACCATACCATGCAGCGACTAATGGACAAGCAGAAAGATATGTGCAAACCGTAAAAAGAAGCATTAGATGTATGACGTCAGATCAAGGCGATATAGAATATAAAATATGCTTGTTCTTAATGCAACAGAGGAAGACGATAAACGCAACCACAGGTCAAAGTTCAGCAGAATTAATGCTCAAAAGAAATATTCGTACACGAATCGATTTGATAAGACCAAACATTATTGTGGAAATGCGTGAACACCAAAATCCTGTTAATTTAAATAAAATTCGAGAATTTGATATTGGAAGTAAAGTATTGGCCCGAAATTATCATAATAAGGATGAAAAGTGGTGTAATGGAAAGGTAATAGAGCGTGAAGGAAAATTACATTACAAAATATTGGTAAATGGAGTTGTTTGGAGGAGACACATTGATCAAATGAGAAGCGCATCAGTGGAGCCACGTATTGACAACGAAGTAATTTATATACCTTCAATTACTATGAACAGAGAGAACAATCACAATCCACACCTGGAAAGTCTGAACACGGCTGGAACTTCTTCAGGAGATACCGCACAGAATATCTCGGAACCAGAAATAAACGATGAACCACCTATACCAAAAAAATTAGAAACACCTACTAAAAGTCAAGAACTACAATTAAGGCGATCAAATAGAGTTAGAAAACCACCTATGAGATTTGGTTTATAAACTTATATTTTTGTATATGCATTATTGTAAAATTGAAATAGTTCATTTGTTTTAATTTAGTAAGGAGGATTGTTATATATGCAACTATAATATATGCACTATAAAATTCCATAAAACTGAGAGCACTATACACATACACATACACACAGTTAAAGTTCTATATTTTTATAGAAGACTCCATGCATTGGCTTATCCGTATGAAGCTGCAGAAAGATGTGTTCTGCAGCTTTAATTTGGGCTTTTCGTCGAGCAGGTTCCAACTCGGTGACAGAGTCGCGATTTACCCGCTCGACGTCGAAGGAGAGACCAAGTTCATCGGCTGCTCTCTGTGCTGCCTTAAACAAAAACGCTCCTACCCCTGCATTTTCATGGTCTCGGACCATGCAGAGGAGGGGATCCGAACTCCTGATAATCTTACAGGCTCCATCCAGAACCATCCTGTTATGGAGACTCTCCAAACTCAAGAGTCCACGGCCTCCCCGATGTCGTGGGAGGTATAACCGTGGAACGGACGATTTAGGATGCAAACTCCTATTGAGATGCATCTTCTTGCGGGTTCCTACGTCGAGTTGACGCAACTCCTCTCGGTTCCATTTCACCACTCCAAAGGAGTAGAGAAGGATCGGAACGGCAAGCATGTTGGTAGCAGACACCTTGTTCTTCCCCGACAGTTCTGAAGACCAGATCTGTCGGAGTCGGTGCTGATACTTGCCGCGGAGAGCGTTCTTCACTACACTCACTTCTTGGGTGGAGCATTGCTCGACACCCAAGTAAGTGTACGACTCTCCGGCATCTAGATGATGTAAGATGCTTCCGTCTACGAGCTGCGCGTCCTCTCCGTAGTCTCCGCATCGTCCTCTCTTGAGATGGACCAGTGCACATTTGTCCAACCCGAACTCCATACCGACAGCCTGCGTGTACTCCTGTACCACCCTAAGGGACTGGTGTAGGTCTCTTTCTCCGGAGGCATAAAGTTTAAGGTCATCCATATAGAACAAATGGGTGACCTTATGCCTCCTATCGCCGGGGGTACCGCAGTTGTATCCACGGGTTTTCCGGAGCGAAACGGATAATGGCAGTAGTGAGATGCAAAACAGAAGGGGGCTGAGGGAGTCTCCCTGAAATACTCCCCTTCTGAACGATACCGGCTCCGTCTGGACTCTATCGTTACCGAATGTTATAGTAAAGCGAGTCCTCCAGAGTGGCATCAGTTCTTCAATACATCTCACTACAGGAACGGGTACCGCAAGACATTGGAGCAAGTGTAAAATAAGCTCATGAGATGTCATGTCAAATGCCTTGCGGTAGTCGATCCAGGCCATGGAGAGGTTCCGCTTATACTGCACGGAGTCCTGCGTGACACATCTGTCAATCAGCAGGTTCTCCTTGCAGCCAGCGACACCTCTCTTCGACCCTCGTTGCTCATATATCCGTTCGTAAACCGGTTCAACTGCGTGGAGCACCCGCATGTACAAAATGCGTGTAAACACTTTGTAACATGCGTTTAAACAGGTTATCGGGCGGTAGTTCTTTGGGTTAGACAAATCTCCGTTCTTGGGGATCAGCACTGTCCGCCCCTCAACAACCCAAGAAGGAATTTGCTGCTCCCCATTTAGCCAGGCATTCAAAATTCTGGCCAAATGGTGGTGGGTTAGGTTAGGTTAGGTTAGGTTGATATGTGAGTGGGCTAAGTAACAGACCCTCCACTGCGACCATCTGGTCTATTGTGGCTCACTCCTAATTATATTTCACCCAACAGGTTCAGCTTTTTGATAAAGTCGACTACCTTATTGGGTGAGAGGTTGTCCAGATCCTCTGGCAGCAGTTGCCCTTTGCCAAAGAGTGAGAATCTGGTTCTTTCTGCAGCAGGACAGGTACATAAAATGTGCGCTGCCGTTTCATCCTCCTCCAGACACAGTCGGCATTCAGCGTTGTCCGCTATTCCGAGTCTGTGTAGGTGGTGGTTAAGTCTGCAGTGCCAAGTGTATAGGCCAACTAGAGTTCTTAGGTGTAGCCTATTTAACTCTAATAGTTTTTTAGTTCTTGATTTCAAAGGGTATGTGATGAACTCCTTTGAATGAACTAATCCTGGTAGTTCTTGCCAGTACTGGAGGATTTTCCCCTCAATCCATGCCAAGATGGTTGTTTTCGCAGTGCTTGCCGATATGCCAAGCACTGGCTCCGGTCCGATATATTTTGATACCGCACCTTCCCTGGCTAAGGAGTCGGCTACTTCGTTGCCCTCCAAGCCAGAATGGCCCGGTATCCAGACCAGAGTTAATGGTGGTGGGTACTCGGTAACTTTTTCCACCAAAAGTTATTCCCGTCAGGACCTGGAGCAGCAAAGTTCTTAGAGCCCTCAAGAGCTCTTCGAACCTCTTCTGGGGTTATTGGTTGGCACACCTCGTGTGGTTGCCGAAACCTTTGGCTAAAGGTTTCAAAGTGTGCCAGGGCTGGAGAGTCTCTGTTGAGTGGAAGCTTCTGTTCGTACAACGTTTTCCAGAAGTTTTCCACCTGATCTGCAGTCGGCGGATTTTCAGCAACACACTGAGGCGGTTCGAAAAGGCGCGAGGGCTTCTTGCGGAAAAGTTGATTTTCCGCTAGCCCCCTCGCCCGCCTCACTAGTGACTTCTTACAAGACACTAGCATCCGTATCCTGTCGAGGCAGTGCTGTTTGGTGGTTTGCAGCACTGCCCCATTAAGTGTGTGATGGACGCGTCTTAAGTTGGCAGCTACTCGCCGCACTTTAGGCGTAAAAGGCCTATTGGCTGCCATATAGTCCATCACACATTGAATACGGGATGCGTGTTGTCTCGCCGACCGGATCTTGGCTTCCATCTTCTGTATGCGCCGTCCCGCTCTTTCTTGTGGAGAGGTAGTATTTCGCCTCTCCACTTGAGACAAGCGTTGAGCGGCAGCATACACGGCACAATTTATGTGCCAGATGACAGCCTCTTCTGGTAGCGCTGCACGAAGTTCTGCATCCACTCTAGCCAGATCTTGTGGCCCGGGGAGTTTTATGTTGTGCAACCCCCGTCTGGTACTGAGACCCTCTGGTGTTGGTGGAACGATAGGAACCGCTTCCTCAACCGGTTCGTTCGGTGGCTGTTCGGCCACCTCATTCACTGGCTGAGGAGCGGCTCTGACATAGCCTCTAGCACGAAGGTGGGATACATAATCACGTAGGTTCTGAGGTGTGAAGGTGTCATGTTCTGGGTGGTTTTCACACCACAGAGCATGCATTCGCGCCATGTACCCCCTTCGGCCGGGCTCACTGCTTTCATAACAGTGCATCAGGTCGTCTCTCAGTTCATCTGTCCACCCAAAGCGTCCTTGGTTATAGCGGTCGTCATCAATGGGCATCCTTTCTTGTTGGGCCCCACCACCTTGCCCTTGACCCCTATCCGCACGGGGTCGATCATGGGGGCCCTGTCTTCGGCCAACTGGAACCAGAGGATCGGGCTTGTGGGTGGTTAGCCCAACAAACACTAAATTACAATTTCTTTCACCTCCTTTAATAATGAGGTGGGGTCATTAACGGGGGGGAGGTGGCTAATGCCAGAAATTTTTTTAGACCTTGTAGCTTGTCTTGTATATACTAAATAATAATAATAACAATAACAATAACAATAACAATGACAATGACAATGACAATGACAATGACAATGACAATGACAATGACAATGACAATGACAATGACAATGACAATGACAATGACAATGACAATGACAATGACAATGACAATGACAATGACAATGACAATGACAATGACAATGACAATGACAATGACAATGACAATGACAATGACAATGACAATGACAATGACAATGACAATGACAATGACAATGACAATAACAATAACAATAACAATAACAACAATAACAATAACAATAATAATAATAATAATAATAATAATAATATACCCAGACTACTCGGTCAAGATGATCGTCCTGATAATCGGTGTACTTGGTGGAATGAGGCCTACGCTGCTCTCGGAATTAAAGGCCATACCAGCCTGCCAAAAGTCAGCCGAGTGGTTGGCAGGCCAAATGCAGAAGGCAGTTATCCTGGGGTCCCTCCGTCTTCTTAGGGCACACGAATCTGGAATCTACAGTCACTAACCCTGCGGGATGCGGGGAGTGGCTGTGGATAGTTCGCTGGCGCTTCTCCCGTGAGAATGTCGGAGACACGGGAGAACTGTCCAGCATCGCGCACGCGAAAAAAAAAAAAATAATAATAATAATAATAATAATAATAATAATAATAATAATAATAATAATAATAATAATAATCGTGATGATAGTTGGTTACTGATCACGATTTGAAGGTGTAATTCAATGCAGGTCGGGGTATTTGCCCGCTGAGTAGTTGTTTCCTTCAAATCCGATTTCATAAACAGTGAGTATAGCCCACTAAGGCTAGAGGTCGCTGCTCTTGGTACTTGCAAAAAAGCCAGTCGCTATACGTCAGTGACATTTGTCCGACGTATAGTAGCATCTGACCATATGAGTCACTTCATATATATATATATATATATATATATATATATATATATATATATATATATATATATATATATATATATATATATATATATATATATATATATATATATATTTTTACAAGTCGAGATCCGAAACGGATCTCGACTTGTTTCTATGTGTATATCATGTTTATTCATTTAATATAGATGGTAGAAGTGTGCACGTGAATTTTACCTCGGATCTCCTTTTTCCACTTTTTATCCATTTTTATACACAAGTAGTTAAACCAAACGCACTTATGAGGGCGCTGCTGTGCCGAACTTGTATATAATATTTTATGAACAAAGCGAGATCCTGTATATCTGGCAATGCCGCGTCTTCTATTTGCAACAAAATCAGATCTAGTTAATAAGGTTGACCCACACTAGACTAGCTTTTCATTATTTTGGGTCTCTGCTTATTAGGTAATTAATTAAATATAAGTTTAATAAGTTTACTGTTAGTACAGTAACTAGAGGTTTTTAATTTCGGAATAATGTCATATGAATTAGACTTCGTTCATTTTTGTTAGCTTAATAGTAAATGCATCAAAGCAGAGTTTCTATATTGTGCGGCGGCTTACTAATTTATAGGGGGTGGATGCCACTCCTTTTCAGGGGGTGGCAAATAAAAAAAATGAAAAACATTGGAGCTGAAAGAGTATCACATTTTAAGAGAAAAGGCTCTATACAGTTTTTCATATAGATTGACAGTCTTTAAGTTATAACCACTTGAAAATTGGGATTTTTGCTTGAAAAAGAGGTATTTCAAAACGATTTTCGTCAAATAACTCGAAAAGTATTCCATTGAGCGAGAAAATGCTGGAGACAAGAAAGCTACTAAACTGAAGATGAATTTCGTTTTTTTCTAATCTCTAGAATTAATGGTTTCGGATATCCGAAAGCATAAAGACATAGTAGTATTTAGTTTAAATGTTAAATAAACATGAACATAAACACACCACAGATAGTAGACAACCCCCAAATCCAAAGCCAAGGCTGTCCGGAAGGGGGTTACACATTCGGAAAAACGCAGACATACATCCACACCACACCCACCGGTGTTGTCAATACCGGGGCTGGGGGTCGAACCCAGAGCGCGGTAGCGAGTCGATCAGCGTATTCGCCACTCAATACGCCTTAACCGATTGAGCTACCGTGCCGGTTATATCAGAAACTATGGCACTTACAATAAAATTTGTAATAACCAAAATGAAAGACCTTAATTAGGGTTCGAATGATTTTTTGATTATTTCTGTAGCATAAAAAACAAAGAAGTTATGACAGAAACAATTTACTTCACAGTTTTTTAATAAAAACGTCGATATTTTGTTAATGTAAGTAGTCAGTAATTAAAAAAATATATATGTTATCATATACCGTTCTCAAATTTTTTCGTAGGTTCATAGCACTTACTTTGGAAAACAACTGCATTTTAAACTACAAAGTTATTTTCTAAAAATCGTAAAGTTTTTGTTTCTTGGCAAATATCTCAATAAATATTAGTTTTAACGAAAAAAATATGGATACCATAAATAAAGCTTATAAACTGAGAATGAATTCGTTTTTATTTTATGTTTATATAGGATTAATAATTTCGGAGATATTTAAGTTTATAGACGGTATCCGAACGTTTATAGGGTTTAAATGTTGAAAATCTTAGAAACTATGACATTTCCATCAAAAGTTCTAATGGACAGAATTAAACAAAATGAATCAATCTTTAAAATTATTTCTTGTTTGCTTATAAAGAAGTTATGGCTTAAACAACGTGCGCTTTCACATTTTTTTAAACAAAATTTCGCCATTTTGTTATAGTAATTGTCTAGTAACTAATTTTTTTTTTCAAAAATACTGTTTTTGTTAATATACAGTACCAACTAGATGCTTAAAATTTTTGGTTTGTTTAAAACGTTTGTTTTAGGAAAAAATTCCGTCCGCCATATTAGAGCCATCATTTTCATTTTTTTTAATTTCAACTTCAGATTCGTTATCAACAATCCCAAAAATTAATGATTTTCACCTCTTGAGGATAAGAGCAAGTATCCGCACCATATAGAAACTGAAGATGATACCATTTACTACAATAATAACCCATGAAAATGATCATTACATATGAGATTATTACTACATATTGCGTATTTTTTACCCCTACGTACTGTACTATAAATGTATACCTAGTACGTGCAACAGAGTAAGTGAAAGTGCATGACGTAGATGATATGTCGCAGGGATATTGTAAAATTCTCTTTTTCGCAAAAATCCTAGGGCTTCTGGAAAGAACCAAGATATTTTATAATCAATAAAATGTACGCAATTTTGCTAGAAAATTTTAGTAATTTTTTTGAATTCTGAGATGTGTTAGTGAAAATATTTAAATATTTTACTTAATATTTCTCTTTTATTATACACTCCAGTCAAATAGGAAAAATTAGAGGGAAAAAATAGACAAAGGTTTGAAACTTTGTGAAGATGTTCATTAAAGCCTACCTACTTATAAATACACTAAAAGTCCCCAACTTGATCCCTTGCGCTCGCGCCATCATCTTGGAAAAATAGTGCTCCGATTCAGTTTTATGCTTGTCTTACTAATCATTAACGGTATCGAAATTATGCCTCCCATAAAAAATAAATCCTATAAAATTCTCTACAAAAAATACCATATACATTTTCTTCGTAACTATTACTATACTCTTCGCAGAATAGTATATTTATTTGATCAACA
Organism: Rutpela maculata; assembly: GCA_936432065.2. NCBI lineage: Eukaryota > Metazoa > Arthropoda > Insecta > Coleoptera > Cerambycidae > Rutpela > Rutpela maculata. The sequence continues at coordinate 199,571,871 of OW386285.2, read as the reverse complement.
CATTTCTAAAACCGTAAATATCACTGGTAGAAAAAATACAATTCATATTATTGTGTTAGTCATAGAATTCTGAATAACTTTAAAATGTCCGTCGTATGTCAGTCTGTCTGCTTGTCCGTCTGTCTCTCTGTTTGTCACGTTCTTGTGAGCACGATAACTTGAGAGAAAAAAAGTCCAGCTTTATTGAAATTTGGAGAGTATGTTACTTTTGGCTAGAGGAAGAACACTATTGATTTTGAAAGAAAATCTATCGGTAAATATAAAACATTTTATGAAGAAAATTCGCGTGAAGAATGTTGCAACGCCTTTGACAAAATTCTATAAATACAAAGATACCGTATAGTATATTAACCAAGGTTTCAAAAATCAAGATGGAATCATCGGGAGATGATAAAAATTGCAAGTATGGCAATTAAACCTTCAATATTATGAAAGATTATAACACTCTTCACCTGTATTTTTTTCATAAAATGTTTCATAACCTTTATATTTACTGATCGATTGCTTTCAAAATCAATAGGTAACAGTCCAGTAAACGAAGCAGTAAAAATGGTAAAATTTCCGGCCCGAAAACGATGAAAGAAATTTCCTTAATTTTTTTTTGCAATATGCTTTATAAAATACTTACATCAAAATCTATATTGTCGCATTACCTGCTTTTTATTATTACGGGTGGAAACGGGTGGAAACCCGTAATAATAAAACACCACACTGTGACTTTTTCATAATGAAGAGGTAATTCATAGATATTTTGTGGATTTTCAGAGGCCCAGTACCTGAAGTTCTGTTTATTAACTGCTCCATCTAAATGAAAATGAGCTTCGTCGTTCATTAGAAGCTGCAGATCTAAATTATCTTCCAAAATCACTTGCATTCTCGTAGCGAAATCCTCACGAGTTTCAAAATCTCTTTCCTTTAATTTCTGAACAATCTGTAGTTTGTAGGGGTTGAATTAAAAAAAAGAAATTAATTTCTTCCAAAAATCTTACATTTTTATTTATAGTACATATTGATCATTGTTATGTAACATTTTTCGTATGGCTGTTAGTAGGTACTGAAATGGCATAACATTACAAAGGTAGTAACATCGCATTTGCCCTCCTCTAACCGCGCTAAGCTCCATACTATGCGTTCAAAAAACATCCGGTTACCAATTGTCACCCTTAATTTTTTTACAAGCTTCATTTCGTTCTTATATCATGTTTTCATCAATCTTATAGTTTTTGACATATTTCAATTTTAAATACATAATTTTCTTGCATATGCGCTTAAGCGCCATCTTTTAAACTTTTATATCTCTTGCATAGTTTGTCGTAGGAAAATAAAAAAAAACAAACTATTCGTTTTTTTTATAAGCTTCAATTTGGTATTCGTACAATTTTTTTATAAAAAAATATTTTCAGAGCAATTTCCGAAATCCCGATTTTTTCCAAAAAATTATGAAAATTTTCATTATTGGAAATGGGTACAGAATGAAAAATAATTATTTTAAGAATTCTAAAAAATTTGAACATGTTAGTATTAATATGCATTAACAACATCTAGAAGGATTTAAAAAAAATTGAATAAGAAATTAGAGCAATAAAAATTTAAAAAAATGGCGCCTAAATTTTTAAATGTGCTACTTTTTTGTTTGTAACTTTTTTAGTTTTCATTATAAAAGATCGTAATACGTCTCAATCCAAAGAAAATTTTAATGCCTTTAATTTCTACAATAAAAATTTTCTCATAGTTGTAGATTTTGAGTAATTTTATATTTTAATGTCGTATATTTTTTCTGAATATTTCGGCGCCATTTTGAAAATGCCATATTTCCAAAACTAAACATTGGAAAAAATAAAGAAAAAATAATTCGATTTGTTTTCGTAAAAGCTTCGATTTTGTACCCTTGCATTTCTTTATTAAAGTCCACATTTTTCGAGTAATTTAAAAAAAACGTCTAGGAATACTGATTTTAGGGGGTGAAAATTGCAATTTTCAATTCGGAATATCTCGAAAAATATGCATTTTAGCAAAAAAGTTAATGACTTTTCTTTCTTATAATTTAATTCTCTATCAGATTATGTGTATTTCTTGTTTTTTTTTTGCGACAACCCCTAAGAAGGGGTGGGAACCACCCCTAATCAAAAAGCAGGAAAAATGAATATAGATTCTTATGTACATACTTCATGAAGCATGTTGAAGAAAAAAAATTGGAAATTCATTACATCGTTTTCGGGCTGGGATTTAAAAGCTTCACTTACTGTACTAACTGACTTATTGTCCAAATTTCAATAAAATCGGACTTTCCTTAGATTATTGTGCTTACAAGAAACGTATCGGATGGAGAAACAGGCAGACAGACATTTTGAAAGCCATTCAGAATTTTATGACTTACACAATTATATGGCTTTTTTTTTGAGATATTTACTGTTTTAGAAATGTGCCTACAAAATGGAATATACTCTACGTTTTCGTACTTGCAAAGAGTATAGTACTAGATGCAAAAAAATGTATATAACATCTTTTGTAGAGAATTTTATAAACTTTATTTTTTTATATGAAGCATAATTTCGATTCGAAGATAGGTTACGAGACAAGCAAAAAATTGAATTGGAGCACCATTTTTTCAAGACAGCGCGGCGGCTTGAGCGACATACTAAAACCTTAATTAAATAGAACATAAAACATAGAGAACATAAAACTAAATGGCAGTAGGTGTACAGAATGGTTGATTTTGGACAATTTAATGTGGAAATTATCCTTAATAAAAAACTGAAGGTCCATACCTGCTCCTGTTTTGTAAGCTTTTCTATAAAGTATTTTTTTTATTTACATACCAAAATTAAAACTTGGCCATTTAAGAAAAAGTTTCGGTAAGATAATTAACCACTTTTAGGAGAGATTTAATGTTTTAGTGATATTGCTATTTTTCTTTACAGCGTGTTTAGATAAAGCGAAAAATTCACCAAAAGTGAATCTGATTTACGCAATCGACTTTTAGTAGTTACCACCCAAACACATGGGAGACACCCGTTTTTATTGCTTTTTCTTGGAACTATATTTACTATGTAGGTACCTTCTTCCAATAATGTCAGTTTATGACCATTTTAAGAATTCAGTCCAAACTTATAGATACACTTCTATTTTATTTTACGAAATTAAGACCAAATTTGTGATATAATTTTGGCGCTCTGAGATGGTCGTCTCGCTGCCTCACCTCTCCACTCTGCTCTGATTTTCGTTCAAGTTATTTTTAAATCAATATCAAATTTGCACACATAGCACTTTCATTTATAAAATTTTCAGTTGTAAACTTTTTGCAAATTATATGAAAAGTAACACATGACTGCTAAAAACTGTACTTTCTCATATTTTTAAAATTTCATCAACATGAAAAATAAAAAAACTAAGGAGGGGACATTGTATTATGTAAAAAAATTGAGGAAAATAAAAATTGAAATATTTAATTGAAAAATTTGAAAAAGTTATTAGTATTTCTAGAGTAATATGTACATTTTAAAAGTTTTTCATAACTCCCCTCTTGTGTACAATCAGTTGTGGTTGATTTTACATCCAAAGCTAAACATACTAGTTTCTTTCCACGATTAGACATTTTTTCAGCAGTTCATGGTCACAAACACTTGTCGAATGTTAAAAACCGCGCAAGGTGCCCTTTGGGCTCTTTGAGATATGGCGCGCTTTTATCCAAGAAGTATGACAACATCGCAGGATCTCATCTTACACTATATACATCAACTTATACATTAGTGGATCTCGACTTGTTTGGTTTTTATTAAGGATCTCATTTTGTATAAATTTTATCACGAAAAATTCAAAGGTTGAATTTGTTTCCCCTGTGTTGGTTTATGGGTTAAGAGCATAATGAAGCAAGTTTCTATGAAAAATATACTCAACAAAGTCTTTCTGTTGTGATGGATCTCGGGTTGTCATAAATTTATTCGGATCTCGACTTGATATAAAAACATGAAATGAAATGAAAAAAGAAAGTACAATGAAAGAAAGATTGATGTGAATAAGGGAAATCCTCGCGAAATGTGGAAGATATTAAAAAGAATTATCCCCAACGATAAAGCTGTAAATAACATGATCTCGCAAGTAGAATTTGACAGTAATGACATTATTAATGATACAGCAGAAATCCCTAATTTATTAAATGTGTATTATGTCAGAAGTATAGAGAATATTTGGAACAAAATTGTTGCGATAGGTCCAGATTTTCCTTTTAGTAGCAGGATAGTTGATGAAAAGTTTCATAGCTTTTCTTTATTAAGTGCTGATGAATTGAAAAGTCTAATTTTTGCTTTGCCCAACAAAAACAGCCCTGACGATGTGAGCATAATATTAATTAAGAATTGTTATGAGAATTTATCAACTCCTTTGTTAAATATGATAAACTTGTCACTTTTGGAAGGTAAAGTACCGATGGATATTAAGGTTACTACCATTATACCTGTTCCAAAGATTCCAAATTCAATAAAAGCTAGTGATCTGCGACCAATTAACCTGATAAATGCAATGGGGAAAATTCTTGAAAAAGTAGTCTGTGAACAACTAGTAGCTTTCTTGGAAAAAAATAAAGTATTAACAAGCTTCCAATCTGGTTTTCGTAGCAAACACAGTTGTGAAACAGCCGTACAATGTGTGTTGCATGAATGGAAATTAAGTCTGGAAAAAAATCAAGTTACCCTTGCAGTATTTCTAGACTTGCAACGTGCGTTTGAGACGATAGATAGGGCAAGGCTGTTAATTAAATTAGAAAATATAGGTATTGATGGTATTGCATTAGTATGGTTGACTGACTATTTGGATAATAGATGGCAGAAATTAAAATTAAATAATATAACATCTTCTAAAATAAGTAATAATACTGGAATACCGCAAGGCAGCGTATTGGGGCCGCTATTATTTTTGGTGTATATAAATGACATAGTGGAGGTTATAGATAATTGTAAAATACATTTATTTGCTGATGACACCCTAATCTATGTTAGTAGTGTAAATAGTAGTGATTGTTTCACAATAATAAATAACACACTGGAAAACGTTAACAGGTACTGCTGTATTAATCTACTCAAGGTTAATTCACAAAAAACTAAGTGGATGCTTATTGGAACAGGAGCAAATTTAATAAATAGACGCGTAATTATCATTTAAAGATCACACTAAATATATATGTAAGACGATAGGATTCAAAATAAATTTCTTAAGCAGATGCAGTGGTTTTTTGAGCTACTGGACCAGACTTACAATATATAATACATGCATATTGCCCCATTTTAATTACTGTTCTTCAATTCTATACCTTTTAAATAAAAATGAAATGGGTAGACTTCAAAAGCTTCAAAACAGAAGTATGAGAATAATTTTAGGTTGCTGTAGACTGACACCTATTAGATTTATGTTAAATACACTAAGATGGCTTTCTGTAAAAAATTATGTAACATTTTTCACTATGGTGTTTATATATAAAATTAAAAATGACTTAACTCCCGAATATCTGCAGGATAAGTTAGTTTATAATACAGATATTCATAGTTATAATACTAGAAACAATCTAAACTTTCACTTGCAAACATACAGGAAAAAATCCACCCAAAATAGTTTATTCTATAAGGGATTAAGTGAATATAATAATCTGCCACTTAGTATTAGTAACAGTCCCACATTAAATATATTCAAAAGTAGACTTAAAAAGTATTTGTTGGATGAGTAGCTGCTTGTATAGTTTGTCAAACCTCCCAATTAAAAACTGAATTAACTGCCTTAATCTTGATGGGATATCGGTTGCTGTACTACTATTGTTATTCTAGATGCTCATTGTGTAATTTTATAGTGTGACGTATAAAATTTATCTGTCTGATGATTTGTTTTATATATATATTGTTTTATATCTATATGATGTTTCTATGTATTCATGATGTATTAGTCTTTTTGGCTAAATAAAGGATTTATATACATATATATATATATATATATATATATATATATATATATATATATGTGCATTTGTATCGTGTCCGCCTCCTTACAAATTTGTGGCGCCCGCACCTCCACTAGAAATAATATAGATAGATTAGTTCTGTTTACATATACATAACCGCCAAATTTCACTTACCAAGGGCACGCGGAGAGGGGAAAGGATTTTTATCTTTTTTTACATACACTTTTTTGTTCATACGATTGGTATGTTTACACCTCGTTATATAAATAGTACCTCTCTGACTCAATGTATTTAAAACTGTTATATATAACGGTAGACTTTGCCTCCTTCGAGGTTGCCAGACTTCTATAGTGTAAAATGCTCTAACGCTTGCGCAATTAGTTGCGCTATGCAATCGTGTGCGTTTGTTATTATGATGATTCATATTGTGTAAGTTATACTCTATCAGATTACATTGGTGTTTTACCCGATAATGTGCGATTATCTGTTTTAAAATGAACCGTTCACGCTAAATATCTATTGTAGAATAATGTATGTAATTCAAAATATGTTCTTAAGGGAATTATTATTACTATTTAAAATGCTTTTCAAAAGACATCACTGAATCAGTTCAATTTTGTAACACAATTGTTACATATTAGTCCACGTAAATTAGATATTTTAGAAGAAATAATTTATAAAGTAATAATATTTGGGATGCGTAATCTAGATAGGGTTCGAAATAGATACCCGAATAGCTCCCCACAATTTAGGGGTGAAACGTCTGTAATGATTATGAATAGAGCTGCTTCGGCCATATTACGGGGACTTAACGCCGGTTTTTCACTTTTATCTTGTAAACCGTTCGTCGAAAGAGAAAAAAGTATAGGAAATGAAAAAATCGTCATGTTAAATTCTCCATAAAAAATGTACTATTAACCTTGTAGCTTATCCTCACCTATTTCGCGCTAACAGCGTCCGAACAGAGGCGTAGTTTGGGGCGCAGAGGTAAAAATCCATCCTATTCCAAGTTTGACTCCGAATATCTTAAAACCGGTTACTTTAACGAGAAAAATGCTCAGGAATGAATTTATTGAGCAGAATTTTCTCTATTAGATGCATATATAGAGGGTTTTGTCGCAAGTAGTTTATGTATTTTCCCCTTTGCAATTATATTAGAGGATAATCTGTACTGTTCACACAAAAGAAGATTTGGAGTCATATTTCAACTCTGAGCTTGCTTCAATCCCACTTCTTCTCTTCAATAAGAAAGGGTTAATGAGGAAAATTAAGAAATCGTCTGTATGATATTTTCAATGCTGTACCAGAGAGGCCAATAGATTTTTCCGATTGCCAGTTCATTGTTGATGGCGGCAATTTGATTCATCGTGTAGTATGGCCGAAGCAGCTTTATTCGTAAACATTACGGCCAAAAAGTGACTGTAGTGTTTGACGGATATGCTGACTGCAGTATGAAGAGCATCGAAAGCCAGCAGCGTCTTTTGAAACGCATTTCACCGGAAATTGTTTTTCATGAGATGAGAACACGCCACTGACTGAAACGCAAAATAAAATGATAAACAATCTCACAAAAAGGAACGGTTTATTTCGCAATTGGTGGAGAGATTTAAAAACGAGGGAATCAAAACAATTACTGCTGTAAACAACGTTGATGTACTCATAGTTCAAACCGCCTTAAACGAATCTCATGAAAACGATACAGTGGTCATCCTCGGACAAGATATTGATCTTCTCGCATTGATTATCGCTCTCGCATCTGAAGATAAAGATATCCATTTCTTAAGAGAGGCTCAGAGATAGATAAAAAATAAAGATTACAGTTCTCGTGACTTGCAGTCCTCGGAAGTTTTAAAAAGCTGTATGGCCACACGTTCAGTGGATGCGATAACACTTCAGCTTTCTTTGGTAAAGGAAAAGTGCAAACGGTGGAATGCGTCAATAAAAGAAAAGATCTCGAAGAGGTTGTCCGTATATTCAACAACCGTAGCTCAACGAAAAAAGAAATTACATCTTTGAATCATCAAAGATTCATTATCTTCAATAAGTTAGTCCGCCAATCTAGTACTACCGGGATTCTACGAAGACTGCCAGCAACATCCGAGGCATTACGTCAACATTCTTACAGAGTATTTCTCCAAATTCATGTTTGACGAGGAGAAAACTTGGAACCAACGGAATGCAGAAAAGCAGAAAATAATATAAAATATTTCAAAGAGATGATATACTTAAAGAAGTAAAATGTTCAAAACTTAATCATTTTGGAGCAAAAATGTAAATATTTCCCTCCAGAAGAGAAAAATTTTTGAATTGTTTAAAAATTTTTGAAAAGCATTTGAGATGACTCCAACAAACTATCATTAATTAGTATAGCAAAATTTATAATTAACCAACAAATTTATTCTAGAGTTTTGGTCTCGAATGCTTTTTAAAACATTTTTATTTCTTGCTAGAGGGAAATATTTACATTTTTGCTCCAGAATAATCTAGGTTTTTAAAATATCTTTGGAAGGTGGAAGATTACACTGGTCAACATTCAGTTTGAAAAAATACACCGGACTCTACCTAGGTACCCAGGGGTTTTGGGGTCGCTGATTCCATTGCCGAGATCGGTTAAGCTCTATCACGTCAGGTTCAAGGTCATTTGAAGGTCAACCTAAGAAAAGGTTTTTGAAAAAATCTAAAAAAATTCACACATAGGCTCTTGGGTGGTCTCTGAGTCCGAATCCGATGTCGGTTGACCTTTATCACCTCATGTTCAAGGTCATTTGAAGGTTAAAGTAAGAATAGGAGGTGAAAAAAATTAGAAAAAATTTATACGAATGCTCACCTGCCTACTTATTGTCTGTTTATCTGTCTGCCCTTATACCTGCACACCTGTTTGTTTGCTTGTTAGTCTGTATTTATCATCCGCCTGCATTTCTGTCAGTAATTCTGTCTGACTGAATGACTAAATGTTTCTATCTGACAGTCTGTCTGCCTCCTTGTCAGTTTGTCTGACTCAGGAAACCATTAAATTACTTTGACCCTGACAGGATTGAGCTCAGGGCCGGTTTTAGGTAACCGGAGGCCCTAAGCTCTAGGTATGTTTTTCGTTGAAGCTTTCTCTTCTAATAAAATAAACGTGCATATCTGCGTATGAAATCTGAGTTCTGAGGCCCCCTAAATGCGAGGCCCTAAGCTGGCGTTTACTCAGCTTATAGGCAAAACCAGCACTGATTGAGCTCCAAGTGAGTGAAGCCAACGCCCGTGGTACTCTTTACTTGCATGTTCGCTCTGCTTCTGCAACTATACCTAAAGGCCATTCTTTCACAGAAGAAAATAGGTAGGTGATTCATTGAGTTAAATATATTTGCACTGAGATAGCCGAAGAATCTTCATGTGCAGCTAAAGCTGGCGGACGAATGCCGGCCTGAAATAACCTCAGAATGACCTTGAAATGACCTCTGGATGCCTATTTTTTAAGGGTAAGCGAACAATGGATTCGGACTCAGCGACCCGAAAAACCTGTGTGAATTTTTTCAGATTCTTTCAACCACCTTTTCTTACTTTATCCTTCAAATGACCTTGAAATTGACGTGATAGAGGTCAACCGACTTCGAATGCAGACTCAGCGACTCAAAAAACCTATATATAAGTTTTTTCAGATTTTTTGACAGCTTCTCCTCTGTTTTTCTCAAATTAACCTTGAAATGATCTCCGGATGCCTTTTAAGGGTAAACGAACACCTATGCGTGAATTTTTTCAGATTTTTTCAATCACCTTTTCTTAGTTTGACCTTCAAGTGACCTTGAAACTGACGTGATAGAGGTCAACCGGCATCGGATACAGACTCAGCGACCCAAAAACCCTATATGTAAATTTTTTCAGATTTTTTAACAGCTTCCTCTCCGTTTTTCTCAAATTAACCTCCGGATGCCTTTTAAGGGTAAGCGAACACCGAATTCAGACTCAGCGACCCCAAAAACCTATGTGTAAATTTTCTCAGATTTTTTCAACCACCTTTTCTTAGTTTGACAGACAGATGTCCTTGAACCTGACGTGATAGAGCTTAACCGACCTCGGCATCGGAATTAGCGACCCCAAAAACCCCTGGGTACCTAGGTAGAGTCCTGTGTATTTTTTTAAACTAAATGTTGACCTGTGTTATTATTATTCTTTTATTTTCTGCTTTTTAGCCCCCCCCCCCCAATAAAAATCGTCTTCTAATTTTTTTTTACTTTTACTATATAAGGCCAGCAGCAGTGACAAATAGTGGATTAAGGGCAACTAGTTACGTTAAGGAATGTTCGTGTCCTGTTAATAAATACCTTAAACAAATACCTTTTTTAATTTGCTCTAAGCTATAAAGGGGTACAAAAATATTTGTTTCTGAACAAAATAAACGTTTTTTATTCCCAAATTGAAAAAATTTAAAAACCCATTGATCTCTAGAAAGTATTATTTCTGTGTATAAAAGGTATTTATATTTTTAGTAAGATAATTTTAGTTACAATATCTATAGATGTATTTAGGAATAGTATGCCTCTTTACTATGTTACCAAGTTTAAGAGGCGATATCGCTACTTTATTGTAAGGAAGCATTTAATACCTATATACATCAAGTGTTTAAAACAGCAGCGCCACCTGGTAAAAAATATAGTGGACTACGGTGTATGTTTACATATGTTTATAGGTATTTTCCGCCTCCAAAAAAAGTGTCGTTAAATGCTTCTATCTCTCTATTTCTTCCCTTTTTGTCATAATCTTATATGCGCACCAATAAAGCTGATCATTATTGATAATAATGAGTCATGAATTTACTAATTATCAAGACATTCGTGATGAAAACAACACAAAACGTCTCCGCCTCCGAAATCGGAGGCGAACACCACCTAACCATATAACATTCGGAGGTGTATGAGTACTAAATGCATATATATATATATATATATATATATATATATATATATATATATATATATATATATATATATATATATATATATATATATATATATATATATATATATATATATATATATATATATATATATATATATATATATATATATATATATATATATATATATATATATATATATATATATATATATATATATATATATATATATATATATATATATATATATATATATATATATATATATATATATATATATATATATATATATATATATATATATATATATATATATATATATATATATATATATATATATATATATATATATATATATATATATATATATATATATATATATATATATATATATATATATATATATATATATATATATATATATATATATATATATATATATATATATATATATATAGGGGGATGAAGGTAGTGTTGTATCTCATTTTTTTCCCAAACTGTATTAACACCTACATGAAAAATCGAAAGCTAGTGGTAAATTGTAACGATTGTAGATTGGATATCCATAACGTAACTATGGTGTACACTAGAATATTATGTCCTTAGTCTATCAGTTTTATTATGTAAATAATGTTCGTTTAAATTTTAATGTTGGTGTTCTTATCTACAACTGATATGTATGCCATGTTATTTTAACATAAATACTTTATGAAATATGTACCTACTCTAATGTATACCTGAATTGTTAAATGTACATAAATATGTATCAAGAAATTGGTAAATAAATATTCTACTCTATTCTATTCTATGCACGTAATTTTTGTGGATTCTGAAATAGCTGAAGATGAGAGGAGGATCCAGGGCGACCCCCAGAGACCTTTACTGTATCCCAGTACTGCTGTATTATCTATTGGATTCAGGGTATCCGAGGTATGTACTGCATCAAGATTATATAAATAATTTAAAATAGAAATATTTCTGTTCTGGGTCAAAATTTCAAAGATTTAGAGCCTTTTCTAATTTCATACACAAAGAAAATTGGAAATATGTTTTTACTAAGACCAAATTTACTACTGACTAAATAAAATATTTTACAAGTTTATAAAAATATTATGAATGAATAAATTAAAAAAATACAATTAATGAAAATACAACATAGAACATTTAGACATCATACAAAAGCCTCAATACACTTAAACTAATACAGGGTATCTGAAGTATATGTTCAAATATTCTGCATGAATATATTGGACCCAAAAGAAGCAAGAAGTTTTGCTTTAATTAAATATTTTTTTATAGTACAATATTTTCAGTCCAGATAGTACCTATAATATCGTCTAGGTCAGTATATCGCTGGACAAACTAAACGAAGATCAATGTCTTTTTGCGACCTACATCTCCCTTTTTATTATGTTCATTGTATCGATAATGAGAAATCAAAAATCTGTAAATGTATTTGCACAAAACTTCCATATGGCATCTTTTAATTATTAATTATTTTTTCTGTTACTAAAAATATATCAGTTTTTTCTAGGCAATAGTGACAACTCTGTTCCCACTATTATTTTCCTCAATCGTTTCTTATTTTTTAAAAGTGACCATTATGTATATTTTTCACTAGAAGTATATCAGGTTACCTCCTCGGTAACTGTATCAACCATACTCCAAATATCATTTCTTTTGAATTTATTTATTATATCCATAGGTAAAATTAAACTTTAGATTCAACTGACATGAAAGATTATATTATTTATTTATTACACAGCCTCACAAAAAAAAGTGGTCTATCCGGCAGACCAGACCAGTGTATCCTTACCGCTGAATCCGAATTCGAAGTCAGAATTTTCAGATTGGCTTGTTCTTCATCCCTAACCCCAAAAAACGTCTCTAAAATACAACAAAAATGTGGTCTGTCCGGCAGATCAGACTAATGTATTCTTATGTATTTTGACCTGCTGAATCCGAATCCGAAGTCAGAATTTTTAGATTGGCTTGTTTTTCATCTCTAACCTCAAACAACATCCCTAAAATACAACAAAACTGTGGTCTCTCTGGCGGATCAGACCAATGTATTCTTATGTATTTTGACCTGCTGAATCCGAAGTCAGAATTGTCAGATTGGCTCAGTTTTCGTATCTAACCTCAAGAAACACCCGAAAAAACAGTTTTTTCGCCCTTCACAGAGTTATGGAATTGTAGGGTTTTGGGGTTACAGTGATACATTATGAGGCTATGGAATAAACATATTTAAAAAAAATTCTAACTACTCATTTGAGTGTGAGAGGCAAAAAACTGGCTTTTTGGGGGTGTTTTTTGAGGTAAGACATGAAAACCGAGCCAATCTGACAATTTTGACTTCTGATTCGGATTCAGCAGGTCAAAATACATAAGGATACGCTGGTCTGGTCTGCCGGACAGACCACTTTTTTTGTGTTGGGGGTATGTTTTGGGATTAGGGATGAAAAGCGAGCCAATCCGAAAATTCTGACTACTGATTCGGATTTAGCAGGTCAAAATACATAAGGATAAATTGGTTTGATCCACCGGACAGCTCCTCATTTTTTCTTGTTTTAGCCAATCTGAAAATTCTGATCTCGGATTCGGATTCAGCGGATCAAAATACATAAGAATACCCTGGTCTGAGCCGCCAGACAGACCACTTTTTTTGTGGAACTGTGTTATTATTTGACATTAACATTACCCTAGATATAGTGTCTGTTATATACACCCATTAACAGTAAAGGTGAAAAACCATTAATTAACCTAAACAAAACTTTATTTCAACACTTTCCCTTGTTAATAAAGTTTTTCACTTATTCAATATAATCCTATCACAATATCAGCAATCTTGCTTTCGGCTTTCGGTAATGCTTTGATTTTGACTTAGCCAAGAAATTATTCTTCCAGCAAAGTTTATGACAACTCTTGAAGTAGATCTTCCAATGTTTGTACAGCCTCCAGTTGGCATCGCTGTAACATTCTAAATCTCTTGTTAATCCAGAATGATAGGTAATACTCAGGAGAGTGGTACCCGCTAGGTATCTGAAGACTCTTTTGAGCCTTAGAATATCTTCATAAGAAGGATTTTCAAAAGTTTGTGATAAAACTCCAACACTGTAATCAATATCTGGTCTCATACCGACCATTAAATACATTAAGGCACCTACTGCTTGCCGATATGAAAATTCGGAGTGTTTAAATTCTTTCCCTGATTTTAAAATTTCTGTCATTTTTTCCATTGGAGTTGAAACTGGTCTGCAGTTATCGAGTATTTTTCTAGCATAAGAAGTTTGACTAATTTTTATTTTTCCCCCAAGGCAAGTTTCTATTTCCAAACCCAAAAAATAAGTAGCTGATTTTTAAGTAATTTTAAATTCTTTCTTCAATTCATCAATAAACTTAAATAAATCTTCTTTACACGGTTGCGGCAAGCAGCCCGTCGTTGACGTACAAAACAATAAAAAGTTTGTTGTTATTTCTTTGCCTTACGTATAAACAGGGATCAGCTTCATTTGATGTAAACCCCAATTTTTGTAGAAAAGAATTCAGACGTTTATACCAGCAACAAGGTGCTTGTTTTAACCCATAAAGGCTACGACTTAACTTGCAAACCATTTTGTTTCATTTTTATAACCATCAGGTTGCTTCATGCAAATGGTTTCCTCAAGTTGTCCAAAATGAAAAGCTGTTGAAACAACAAACTGCCTCAAATACATATTTTCATATGCAGCAATGCTTAAGATTGAATGTACTGTGGCCAATCTTGCTACTGGAATGAATGTTTCAGAATAATCAATACCTTGATGCTGGTTAAACCCTTTGATCACCAATCTTGCCTTGTATATGGCTCAATAGTCCCGTCTGGATTGGTTTTAATTCAATATACACATTTACAAGGCAATGCTTTTGATCCTTCTGGCAACTTTACAACTTCCCAGGTACCATTTTCTTTCAAAGAGTTTATTTCACTATCCATTGCTTTTTTCCATTCTTTTATTTCTTTACTATTTAATGCATAAGTTTCTGGTATTTTGATTGTTTGATCTAATTCTTCAGCATTTAGAACAACATCATTAAGAAATAAAGGTTTCGATAGTGTATATTGACTTCTTAAATTGTATCTTGAACACTCACTTTTTCCTTCTTCATATTCTGAATCTCCGTCTTTTTCTTCACAATCTTTTTCAGTTTCAGTTTCACAATGAGTTTCTTCAAGTTCATTTAGTATATTGTGATTTGTATAATCTTGGATTTCAAAATTATTTTTCCCGTATTCTTGAAGAAACTTGTTCTTCACAATCGATTAATTTTTCAAGGAATTTGATAAAATAACTTTTCTTTCTTCTTTTAACCATATTCTGTAACGTTCTTCTCCATCATATCCAATCAAATATTCTTTTATGGCCTTTTTGTCCATTTTTCTTCTGGATTGAATTGGAACATGTGTAAAACAGGTAGATGCTATGATTTTTAGGTGATTTATTCTAGGTTTTTTACCAATCCACAGCTCATATGGACTTACACCTTTCACAGATGATTTTCCTGTTCTGTTTAATATGTAAGTTACTGTGTTTACTAATTCTGCCCAAATAGCCTTCGGAAAATCAATTTCAGAATTGGAATATTTGAAGGTTGTTGCCATTTCTACTATTGTGCCATTTTCTCGTTCACTGGCGCCATTCTGCTGAGGTGTCTAGGGTGTTGTTAACCCTTTTGCTCTTAAATTGGATCTTACTTCTTCAATGTCAAATTCGCCTCCATTATCACTTAGCAATTCCTTAATCTTGTGACCCATATACATATCTGATTGCAGTTTTTTCTTCCGATTTTTCTTTCAGAATATAACCGTAGTAGCAACATTTCGTATAAGCATCCTTTTATGCAAGCAAATATCTACTTTTTTGAAACGCAAATGTCAGGAGACACTAATTCTCCAGGTGCAATTGCTTTATCTCGGGTTCTGAAAGTCAAATGATGAGCTTTTCATTATATACCTACAAGGTTCACGAATTTGTCTCTCGAGTTTTACATTAATATTTAAATCTCTCAGAAGTTTTTCTTGAACAAATCGAATATCCTGATGTCCCCATTTTTCATGATAAAGCTGCAATAAGGAACTATCTGCAATAGCAACATTAACATTTGGTTTCTAAACTGATTCTGATACAACTGGTTTAATTGAACTTCTAAATGAACTACCTCCTAATTCTCTGGTTCCGCTGATTACAGGTTTTCCATGACATTCTAGTGTACATTCTGTAACTGTTGACTTAAAGAAGCTATTCAAATTTCTATGCTGAGCTGCTAGTATAGAAAATAATTATCTCGAAATTTTTGGTACATACCAAACATCATTCAGGATAATCTTTGTAGTTGAATTATTTTGAGTTGTCAATTTGATTTCAACAGTACCTTTTTCGTTTGCTTGAAGAACCTCTTTTCCTGCTGCTTTAATTTTACAAGATGGTTTAAGTTCTTCATATTCATAGTGTACAAATCGTAGGAATTAGGAAGGAATTAAAGGCATTTCGGAAGGAATTATTAGGTATTAAGGGAATTACAGGGGAATTTGGAGGAAATAAATATTATTACGAGGTATTAGAAGGGAATTAAGGGAATTAAAAGGTATTAGGAGGGAATTAGAGCGTAAAAATATTGAAATAGAATGTTTATCTTGAAGAATTACATACCAATTCTTATATAAAGGACGTCAGTGTTGTAAAAACAGCGCAGAGATTAGCGCTAAAAATATCTAGTAAAGAAAAACTATTTAATTTAATTAAACTACTACTATGGACTTCTAGTTCAGTAATATAACGATTTATATCGGACAAAATTCATAAAGATTTGAAAATTGGTAGAAATGTTACGAATAACATAAGAATTACTAAACCGAAATGTTCCCACCACTAAATAATGTGCTTCATCCCCTAGGACGCCGTTTCCACCCCCATTTTGGGGTTTTCTAGATTATCTCGGGAACGATGCACTTTTTGATCAATTATTCCTTATAAAATTCTCTATAAAAACCGTCTCTACACTTTTTTCCTAAAATTAATAGTACCGTGGGAAATAAGGCGCACACATAAGAGTTGGTTCCGGTCAACACAATAAATTGTAATCTTTACTATAATCTACTTTAAAGTTCAATGCTTAAAGCTAAAGCAGTAGCTACTAAACTCCACCTAAAATTATAATAAATGTACCACTTCCATCTTCTCACTTCTATAAAATAACGCGATTTTTAAAGAAGCGAGAATATTGTATATTGTACTTGTTTCCACTCCACCCTAGAGGTAAAGTACTTGGCGTGTGGTGTCCCTTGTAGGCCGAATCCACTAATTATCAAAAGGTTACCTACGTTAATTAATCTTCATAGTCTTCCATAGATTAGACATTCATGCATGCTTGTCCGTGGTAATGGTAACACATTGTGGAGCATCGTAAGCCTGCTCTTCTGCAACTGCACCTGTTTTCGCACCCTAATTTGCATGAACAAGAAATTAGTGTTGTAACAGATTCGGGAGCCGGTTCTTTTGTTGTATATACTACTGTCATGACACACGGGTTGCCTGCCAAGCACACTGAAACTTTGACCCTTAATGCATATGTTTATAAGGCGACATTTTCGAAGATAGAAACAGAGCCTAGAATTTTATTTTATTTCTCTTGTCTAATAAATATTTAAGGACTTCTAATACCCATTTCACATTTAAGAAATACGTTAAAATGTATATATCCATATTTGATTTATAAAAACTTTATTTTAGTTTCATAATATAGTTTTTGTAATTCTTTATACTTTTGTATATTTTCTTATACCTTTTGCATGATAAATGGTAACTGAAAGTTCTTAAACATTTCTTCCAAGGGAGAAATAAAATAAAATTCTACGCTGTTTCCATCCTCGAAAATATCGTCTTATAAACATATGCGTTAAGGGTCAAGTTCTGTGGGCTTGGCTGGCAACCCGTGTGTCATGACAGTAGTATGTAGAGGTTGCATAATTATGTGACGTCACACTAATACGGTCCATCAGTAGCTTCTAGCGCAACGTTTTTCCATGTTTGAATTTGGTAAAAAACGCGATATGAGTGTTGCCGAGCAGCAGCTGAAGTTGTTGGTAGTTTTGATAATATTACAGTGACAAAACGCTTTACCAACAAGTTTGTTAAAAGTCATGAATCTACATGAATATACAACTAGACTTTTTTCTGCGGAGGTAGAGTTGTATAAAGCTAGAACAAATCGCTCTCCTACGTCTACAATTTCTCCATGACTAGCTTTTTCATTATTAAAACTTTGCACGATGTCTTGTAATACTTCAGTAATATAACAGTTAAAATTGTAATATATTGGACAAAATTCATAAAGCTCCAAAAATTGCGTGCTTCATCCCCTAGAGGACGCCCATTTTGAGGTTTTCTAGATTATTTCTGGAACGGTGCATTTTTCCATAAAGAAACCTATATACAGAATTATTCCTTATAAAAGTCTCTATAAAAAACTTCTCTAAACTTTTTTCTTAAAATTAATAGTACTTTGGTAAATGAGGCGCAAATGTAATCAGCGCAGGTCATATAATTCGCTGAATATCCGTATAGCTATTTCCAAAGCTGTCTTTACGTGAACAAAATATAAATATCTATACACCACCACAATGTAAAAAATTTCAATTTCTCCCACTACATCTCACACGACCCAAGGTCACTGCATTATTTTAGACCTTGCTGTAAACGATGTTATTGTTCAAGGCTGCCAATGTGCGGGATTTTACGCAAAAACTGGGTATTTTAAACCCACTTTCGGGTAAAATCGAAACCGGAAGTCGGCCATTTTGGTTCTTTACATTATATAATTGGAAATTATATCACATATCACTACACCAAATTTGGAAAAATCCATTCGCCCATTCAAAAGTTACAACAGTGTCCCTATCGTCCCTATACAATAGGTGAATATTTGAATTATTCATTAAGCAACAATTGAGATTTCTTGTATCAATAATTTTAAAAGTGTTTAAATTTTAAATTTGTATGTCATAAATTTTACTATTTTACTGTTTGTGAAAGTATACAACTATTTTTATTACTGGCATGTATTTCATGTATTTTTTTTAAGCTTGTAATTTGATGATACCATGTATATTCTGTATGTGTGTGTACGTATATGTGCGTATGTATATATGACATCTATACTTTGGTAAATAAAGAACTATTCTATTCTATTCTATCGGCTGAGCGACCTGGTATACAATATTCTCGCTTCATCAAAAATCGCGTTATTTTATAAGGGTGAGAAGAGTTTATTATAATTTTAGGCGAACTTTAGTAGCTACTGCTTTAGCGTTAAGTATTGAACTTTAAAGTAGATTATAGTAAAGATTACAATTTATTGTGTTGACCGGAACCAACCCTCATGTGTGCGCCTTATTTCCCACGGTACTATTAATTTTAGGAAAAAAGTGTAGAGATATTTTTGATAGAGAATTTTATAAGGAACAATTTTGTATATAGGTATTTTTATCAAAAAGTGCTCCGTTCCCGAGATAATCTAGAAAATATTAAGGCATTAGGAGGAAATAAAGGTATTTGAGGAATTAGGGGATGTACAAGGAATTAAAGGGGAAGTAAAGGTTATTTTTCTAGAATAGGAATTAGGTGTACAAAATCTCCCCAGCGGTTGCCCCCTTGATTAGAGCTATGCTAGTGATTACTGCAGGTTCTTTTAAATTTTGTTTATTTTTAGGGTATCCATTTTCTGCAAACTCTTATCCAATGACCTTTCTTTTTACAATAATTGCACACAATATTTCTTTTTTAATCATTGCTCTCTGCTTTACTTGGCTTTTCGCCTTGCTACCTTTTGTCTATTCTTGCAACTAGGGATTTTTGTGCATTTCCTTCTTGCTTTTCATTCTTAGCAAAGTTTCTTTCAAACATGCATAACTGAACAGTAAGCTCATCAAGTGTCTTCTCTTTGTCTTTTGTCAACAACATCCAGCTTGATCGAACATTTTCAAATTTGCCAAGAAGTATATGTCTTGTAAATTATCATTAAATCTGAA
Organism: Rutpela maculata; assembly: GCA_936432065.2. NCBI lineage: Eukaryota > Metazoa > Arthropoda > Insecta > Coleoptera > Cerambycidae > Rutpela > Rutpela maculata. The sequence goes on along the minus strand of OW386285.2, from coordinate 199,551,981 downwards.
AGGGTATTTATAGCGTTATCGCTATAAATAAAATTAAAAGTTGTCGGTAAAGGGAAATTATTAATGACTTCGACTCTCTCAGTTGATGGTAAAATATCTGATGAAGAGATGTGATGACCTAAAAAGGTTAAATTGTCAACTCCTAAGATACATTTAGATGGTTTAATGTTAATTCCGTATGTGTCTAATCTCTTGAAAACCTTTTCCAAATGTTCCAAATGTTGTACATCTGATTGACTTGCGAAAGGTAAATTGACAAGTACTTCATTCATAAAACGTTGGAAAGTTTGACCGGCATTGCGTAGACCAAAAGGCATGCGGGAAAATTCAAACAGTCCGAATGGAGTTGTTATAGCTGTCTTATAAACGTCATTTTCAGCGACAGGTATCTGATGGTACGCTTGCACTAAATCAATCCTGGAGAAAATAGTGCAGTCGTGCAACTGAGAGCTAAAGTCGTGGATATGAGGTAATGGATATCTGTCTGGAATGGTAATCGTATTTAGTTGTCGATAATCTCCACAAGGTCTCCAGTCATTCTTCTCTTTTTTCGCCACTAGATGGAGTGGAGAGGAAACTTGAGAAGATGATGGTTTGCAGATACCTAATTCTACCATGTTATTAAATTCTGTTTGAGCTATTTTAAATTTAAGATTGTCTAATCTACGAGGTCGTGAAAAAGGTAAATGACCTTCAGTAACTATATGATGTACAATAGAATGTTTAATAGGTAAATTGTAATCTGGTGAACTAATTAGATTAGGAAATTGTAAAAGTAATTTGTTATATTTATCTGTCAAAGGAAATAATTTAAGTGTATCTAACCTATAATTGTCTAAAGGACTATTTTTAATAAAACAATTAACTGACAAATTAGTCTTGTTATCAATTATTCGAGCTCCTTTAAGATCGACAACTAAACCAAAATGAGACAAGAAATCTGCTCCGACTATCGGTATGTCAATGTCTGCTATATTGAAAACGAAAGGAAATAATCTACGTAAGTTTAGATTGACTTTTAACAATTTCTTACCGTATGTAAAAATGGTTGAACCATTAGCCGCGGTTAATATCGTATCGAAATTCTTTTTTAAATCTGTGAAAGCATTGCGTGGCACCACAGATAAATCGGCCCCAGTGTCGATTAGGAAGTTCAGGTTGTTAGATCTATCGTAAATAAAAAGTCGACGACGTTTGCTGTTAGAAATGTCAAAATCAGACGTCATAAAATTATCAAACTTCAGTCATCTTTGAGAATTATCAGATTTTTTACAATTCTTACTGAATTTGCACCATTCACCTCCACAACGATAGGTATTGGCACCATAAAGTTGATGGTAGTAACAAATAGTATTGTCTGTACGATCAAATTTATTGGAAACATTATTACGGCTGGGTGAACGATTGCGATTAGTGGTACGAGTTTGTGAATTGCTTCTACTTTTGCAATTGTTGCAGCATGAAGTAGAAGGTTGAGGCTCGAAAGATTGATTGGAAAGTCTGGATTCTAAAGAGTTTAATCGAGAATTAAAAATATCTTGTTTTTGTAATACTTGATTAATTGAATCATGGAAAGTGATTGAAAAATTTTTGATAGTGGTAGTTAAATCTGATAACGGGGTTGACTCAGAGTCAAGAGGATTTTTGGAGTACGATGCAACCATTGAATTTTGACAGGACTCCCAGATCCGATCCGCAATATCTAGAATCTCTTTTGTGTCTGTTTTCCCTGAAGCTGTAATGGCAATATATACTGTTTGAGGCAAACGTCTTTTCCATAGCTTTATCAATAAATCTTGACTAACCATGCTGAATCCTCCAACCATATTCAGCATGGATCTACAGAAATCTGAAGGCTTCAGATCGCCCATTTGGGAACCTGATAACAGATCATTCAGACGTTTTTCCTCACTCGATGATAAACGTGAAATTAAAACTTTCTTTAAATTTATATAGAGATCCGTTTCCGGGGGATTAGATATTATATCGTATATATTATCTATCACATCTAATGGCAAATTAGCTATAACCTGATCATACTTTTTCTTGTCATTGACAATTTTTGCAACAGAAAACTGTGATTCGATCTGGGTAAACCAAATTTCTGGTTTTGATTTCCAGAATGGGGGTAGTTTGACAGACGTGACATAATGGGTTTGAGGAAAATTCTCGTCTGAAGGTTGTGTTGGCATAACTAATCGATTGTGATTGATTGATTGATTGACTACTCTCTCAGATAAAAAAGGAAATGTACTTAAACTCACTCACCGACAGATGACAGTACTTGTAATGTACAACTTCAGTTGATTGAATTAGGAAATTACCATAAATTATAGGAACATCTATTCAAATTTGGAACCTCTATTCAAAATTCATCGGGAAAATTCTTCTCTTCATAAAATGGTCAATTTATAACGGTAGTTGATATATTGAATCTCTTCTTGAAATTATTGATAATAATTGTTCCAAAACAGGAAAGTGTTATACTTCGATAATTATATCTATCACGTTGGACATAAAATTATCACATCTGGCATATATTTATGACGTTGGACATAAAATTTTCCCTTCTGGCATATATTTATGACGTTGGACATAAAATTTTCACCTCTGGCATATATTTATCACGTTGGACATAAAATGATCACGTCGGGGTCACCAAATTTATAGCGTTATCGCTATAAATAAAATTAAAATCGAAGTTAATATACGTATATTTGTTTTTAATACATGTTCACATTTTATGTGATATTAGTATTTTTAAGTATATTGATATTATATTTTTATATCGAATGTTTTTTTATTTTTCTTAGCGACTCCATGGAAACTTCTCCATTATGGATCGAGTTTTCCTTTTTGTTTCTTAGCGACTCCATGGAAACTTCTCGCTTTTGGAAGTGAGTGAGTCGCTATAGTCGCTATAGTATTCTCTTCTTTTGTCTTTAAACCAATGTTTAACTCGTTAAATAAACGTTTTAGCATAGCAATATGTGTAGAAACATCTTCACCGAGTGTCCAATTAAGCATAAAGAAAATAGTACAAAGAAGAAACTTCAAACTGCCGATTTAAAGCTTGCTATGCATCATATGCTGTTTCCTTATCCATGATTTTCTGATAAACTCCGTCACTTACAGCACTAGATATCATAGATTTAACCTATTTGCTTTACGATATAGATCAGAATTTTCTTTATGTTGCTTTAGCTGAGCATCTGAAGCGGAGTTATCTAAGGGATCGTTTAACAAGCTTACCTTCTATGACATCTAAAATTCGTTCATGATAGTCTAGCATGTCACGCATCTTGTGTTCCATATCGGCCAGTCTACTTCACCATTTAAATGTTTCATATGACGAACTAAATTCATCTTGACACTTAGAATAGGTACTATCACAAAGTTGAAATAATCTTATCAGCTGCTATCTTTGCTAACATCTACGGAAAGTGGTTAGGATGTCTGGGCCCATAACCTCTTGAATTTATTTATTATATCCTTAAGTAAAATGAAACTTTAGATTCAACTGACACGAAAGATTGTATTATTTATTTATTATTTGACATTAACATTACTCTAGATATATTGTCTATTATATATACCTATTAACAGTAAAGGTGAAAAAAACTTTAATTAACATAAAACAAAACTTTATTTCAACAATTTCCACCATAGCAATATGTGTATTGCTATGTATTATTTCTTGGGGTGACAACCTCATATATTTTTCCTGTTTTTCCTGTTTTTCTTCCTTGACAGTTATATTAACTACACGCTAAATAGTATTGCTCTCTATCATATTGTTTTCATACGAAATATTATAGTCCTCCGAAAAAAATGTTCCATTAATTATTTTCTTGGGTGTTCACCCTGTATATTTTCCACTAAAAGTATGACCTAGTTTTTCATTGGAATTAGCATCAACTACCTACTAAAGATTATTCTTCTCCTTCAATTAGTTTTGTAAATATAGCGCCAACAGACAAACACCAGACCGGCAGATAGACTGACAGGACTGAAAAACTTTAATTTTTGTAATCTACATAGTTTGAAAATCCGAGGAAAACTCAGAGACTAACTTTTTCATGATTACAATACTTCCCAAAGGTAAGTGAAGGAAGTGAAAATGTAAAGAAACGCTAAATATTGTCTAAACGTTGGTTGTGGCATTAATCAATGAAGGACCTTACTCAAAATTAAACAAGGATCCCACAAAATCAATTGAGAGCAAAATATATAGAACTCTATTCAAGTATAAAAATAAATTTAATGACTAGGCTCACACCGCATCATAGCAAGCCACCTCATTTTTATGGTTTGCCAAAAATACAGGCGCGCAGCCAGGGGGGGGGGCATGGGGCCCGGGCCCCCCCAAGCCATCTTCGATGACCGAAAAAATAAAGAAGCAATATCATTATTAGTACAAATAGTGCCTTCAAATTAGTAAATGTTTAAGAAAATTTTCCCACAGTTATGAGACCTGTAGAAAGTGAAGTATTTGAGTTGTTTAAACATGATTTTCACCCCCCGCAGTTCTAAAAAAGGGGTGGTTTTTGAGAAATATATACATATATATATGAATTCTAGCGTTTTTTCATCTTTTTCTCTATTTTGAGGAAAACTATGCATTTGGGTTAAAAATATCAAAAAAGCAAAGTAGTAGAGCATAAAATTTCCTATAACTTTACTATAACTCTACCTTTTTCGAATTCCGCTTAGTTTCGCCGCTAGAGGGCGCGAAAGAAATAAGTATACATATAGACTTTTGAGCCTTTTTTTAGATTTTGAGCCAAAATTATGCATTTTTATGAAAAATTACATGAGATCAAAGTTGTAGAACTAAATTAACTGTTAATAGCATAATGGAACTTCTAACATTATGTATAAAAAAGACTTACTTTCAGTTTGAAGGTGATTTCTATTAGCAAAACTTTGGTATGGCAATGGTGTCTCCATTGTCACCAGTTTTAAGTAATATATTTATGGAGGACTTTGAAACGAAACATATTCAAAATTGTATATATAAACTGGTGGAGATATGTTGACGATGTATTTGCAATTTGGCCCCACGGAGTCGATTTGCTAGATAATTTTTTAGAAAATATAAATAATAAAGAACCATCTATTAAATTTACATTAGAAGTAGGAAATAGAAATGAACTACCCTTTTTAGATGTTTTAATTAAAAGAGTAAATAATATGGTTGAAACAAGCATTTATAGAAAACCAACACACACCAACAGGTATTTGAATTTTAACTCAAATCAGTCGATGCATGTTAAAAAGGGTGTCATAAAATGCTTATATGATAGGGCCAAAATAATTTCTTCTAATGAAGAAATATTAGACAATGAGAAGCGCTTTATAAAAGAGGTTCTTATAAACAATCAATACCCTGAAGCTTTTGTTGATAGAACTTTCACATATATAGAAAATAATAATCATGTATGACAAAAACCTGAACAACGGTACACGACGTTAATTCCTTATGTACACGGATTATTTGAAAAGCTACGCCGTATTGGCAATAGATTTGATATTAGGACGATATTTCAAACGGGCAATACATTGAGATCTATTTTAACAAAAACAAAACCGCTAAATCATGAGCAAAATTCAAAAAACTGCATTTATAGTATTCCGTGTGAGTGTAATAAACATTATGTGGGTGAGTCATCCAGACCATTCAGTGTTAGATTGGGTGAGCACAAGGGTTACATTAGAAAAAATGAGATTCAGAAATCGAAGATTTGCGAACACGCTTGGGAGAACGAACATAGAATAAACTGGGACTCGGCAAAAATTTTAACAAAAGAGGCAGATAGCAAGAAAAGAAAATTTAAAAAAGCGGCTATAATACTATTGAATGAGGATAAATGCGTGTCGAATTGTTCTGTAGATGTTTGCACAACCTGGCTGCCGATGTTAAAAGAAGAACTTAACAAACTCAACATTGTTTAAAATAAAACTATCAATTAGATATATCAACAGTTCTGTGTAAGCAGTAAGTATCTATGGATACTGAATATAACAAATATATTCTTAAAGCTGTGTATTTAATATACACAGCCCACAAACATTATAATGAGATGAGATGAGATGAGAAAGGAAACAGATTCGTTTTCCGAAACGTCAGCAAAATACGTCATTTTCATATTTTTGTTCTTATTCATTATTTGTTAAAACCACCCTCTAACTGATCCATTGACGTAAAAGTCACAGGCGTAGAGGTTATTTTCCAGTAAAATACTGGTTAATTGTATTATTTTGTAGATTTCAGACATTGTTTAGAAGAATACATGTGAGAGAGCATCCCAATAAGAATAGAGAAAAATAAAGAAACGCTAGACAACTGCTGCCCGACCTGTTTGAATATTGCCGCTGTATTTTATATTAAAGATTCCTCCGCTGTCTGCACCAGCGGCTTAAAGACACATTTCATGTGTTTTTCATTTTTGTGTTGTTTAGCCATAGACTAGGCTGCTGCACTGATCATACAGTGATTTATCCAGATTTCAGATTTATAGCAAAAATAATAAAACTGGATGTGATGAACAAGGTGATGAATTAAGTGTTAATGGAAATGGTAATGGTAATGGAAATTAAATTTAACATTATTAATTTAATCACTACAGTAGTTAAACAATTTTCAATTATAATAATTTTAAAAATAGTAGCTTTTATTCTCATCCTTAAAATATATATTTTGCAGACACTAAATTGCTGATATTAGTGACATTTTTTCAACAAGATACAAAGAACTTCAACAAACCAACCTGGACAGCTTACCTTTTTTTTTTAATAAAACTTACAGAATAATTGTGGTGTTAGTGAAAAAGTACTAAAATGGCAATGAGTAAATTAATATTAAATGTCAATTAGTGTTTTCAATTAAAAACTGATTAAACAAGGTAAAAGCAAAGTCAAAAAGTGGACAAGCAAAAAAAAAATAAAAGAATTTTTTACTTCTTTTGAGCAACATATCATGTAAAATATTTGTACGTATACCTCAGACAACCTGTATAAATCAATAAATCAAGAACAAGCATACCAACCTCAGAATTGCTATCAATTATATCACACTCATTATCTTGATCATTTCTTTTTTGATTCTGAAGATTCAATTGATACTGTGGGACATCTACTGAACTTCTACGACTGCTTTCATTACTTTCAATGGATGCATTATAGTCATCAGTATCAGAAATTTCAGACATCAAATCACTTCTATTGTATTCATTGATGTAATCTTGTATTGGATTTTCAGGTGTATTTGTAGTCTCACCATGGCGTGTATCGTGTCTGTCAGCCTGATGAGCATGCAAATAAAATTATCATGCAAATCTACTTTAGTTAACAGTGTCTAAATGAATTAAAGGAGAAAATAGTATTTAACATATTAGTTTTTGGTCAATAAATTTCGATTTTGTAGGTCTAACTTTTACAAATACGATTTTGATGAATTACAGACACAAAAAAATTGACAAAACAAGACACGAGTTTAGGAAAAATCTAAGTGTTATTAGAAATATCTGTTATGTATTTGTGCATAATACACAAGAATTTATTATAAGCAGAGCACATACTACAACGATAAATAATATCAAAACCAGGAATGGCTCTAGGTGGCTCTAGGTGATGCGACAAGTAAAAATTTTCATGCCTATATGAAATAATTTTTTGGATCAATCCTGTAACATCACAACCAATCTCAAAAGTAAATGTATATTACTAATATTTGTTTTAAAGGTGTTGGAGTTATAGTCCAATCAGCAGGTCAAAAGCGTGTTCTTGATGCAAAAAAGAGCAAGTCAATTTTTATTTTTAAAACTGTTCCAGCGTGCCACCTGAGGCCAAGTTGCCGAGACGATGGTGGTTGGCGTTAGCCACCATCTTGGAGAAAAGTCCAACTGAAAATATCTTGCTAATCCTTTGATCCTATAACAGAAATGGTAAAGACCTTTTTTATTCAACACTAAACTCTATAAATGTACCAATTATTATACACTTTATTACCATTTTAGCTATTGTATATTATATTGACATATCTGATTGTGTAATTACACTGAAAAGACAAATAGAGAATTTGAATTTGTAGTCAAGCTCCCCATTGCATTATAATAGTTTTTGGAGGTAAAGAAGTATTTAAAAAAAATTAGTGAAATAACTGTTTATGATCTGGTTGCATTAAGAAAAACTTTCTTTACACTAGACATTAGTTTATCAAGATAGGATAGAATAAGGTAGAACTCCTATTAGTATCAGCCCATGTGCTAAGCATGTTACCAAAAGAACATTCTGGTACGTTTTCTTCAAAATTCTTTTAGCAGCTTTTATATAAAAAACTCCCTCGACAACAAATAACAGCTTGTCTCTATTTTCTGTAGTTTTGTTGCACCATGCTTCTTTCGGGCATGAATGTATTGCATCAGCTATAGTGCTAGAATTTGTAGATTTTAGTACTTTTGATGTTATCAAGAATCCACGCAGTGAATAATTTTCCTCCAATCCACCCACTCAAACCTTTATTCGCAAACATTACTGGTTTTGTCCATGCTAACCCAGATGTATTTCCCATGCAGCTCTGAGGAAATTTTTTGTTTAATACTTGAACATCGGAACACTGACCACTTGCAAAAATTGTTTAAAAACTGGATTATCTAGTCTCATCTACGCATGTTAAATCCAACCATCACTTTCACTAAATCTAAATTAAAATATTTTTGCCTATCACTCTCAGTCATACCACACAAACACTTTTTATAAATTTCTGAGGAAATGTATGCTTTAACTTTCACAAGAGTATTTTATTACGGCGTCAGCAATATAGTTCTGTCGAAATCAGATCCACAAGTTCACTATATTCTATAAAGAAAACAAACGAAACATTTTAAAAACATTATCCATTATCATTTTAATTCCGTGCTGCTAAGTACCTGTTTAATATTCATAATCATATGTTATAAACTGGAGATCACGCCTACCTGCTTTGTTTTTATGAATTGATCCGCTTTTACAGGTAGGTAATATTTCCAATATTGCCAGTTTATTACAATTGTAATAAATCTATACTGTTTTTATTTCAGTGAGTAAGTTAGTACACTTTTTAAACTCAATTATGATTTACGATAATACCACTTTAGCTATTCTAAATGCAACACAACAAATTGTTTTGTTATATGTTTGCCAGTGGCGGTTTGTGGAATTCTGAAATGAGGAAGCAATTGGTGTAAGTAAGCAGGGGGCGAGAGTGTTTCATAATGCACCCCAGGTGAAAATTTTTCAGAAATTTCAAGTTCATCGTATTTTTCTAGCAATCTAAATTCCTGTAATGCTACTTCCTGTCAACCAAGAACATTTGTTATACCAGCTAACATTGAATGTCCAATTTTGCTTTACAGAAGAACATATTAGGGATGTTAAACTTGGCTGTGTTAATTTAAAACTTTTTACAAATAATTTTTTATCGTAATTTAATGTACTAAAAGGAACTTTTAATAAAAAATCTACTTTGTCAGCACAAGATATTAATTCACATTCACTGTAATTATTATTTTCCATTTGTGTGTAGTGTAAGTATATATTATATTTAATAAATTTATAACATATAACACCCATCACCTGTTAAACTTGTTTTGACAATCTGCCTGCAATGATAAAAGGGCGAAGTTATTTCACTAATTCAACTTCTATAACTGAGAATGCGCTTGCTTAGAATGAATTGGTCATTTAACGTGCCAGAATATCATTGACCAATCAGCCGAAGATGAGACTGGACTCTGTCACGTGATATATTTGCTGGTTAGTGACTACGTGTAGACCAAGTCAAGTGTATTTGAGATTTCCATTTTCTTTCTACCATGATACAATTGCAGTGCTGACGGAGAGTGCTTGAGGCAAATATGAATTAGTCTAACGTCTCCAGTCCAATACAGAATTGTTATTGACATTTGCGTTCTGTTGGCCCATCGGCGTTAGTCTATAAAGCGCCTATTTAAAATTAATTTAAACAAGTGTGGGATAGGATAGCGCCAGAATGCAAATAAATAACACAGGTCTGCAAGGTTTTGTTGCTGGGCAGCTGAGGGTTATTTCCGAAGTAATTTTTCGCGCTGAATCCGAATCTGCCCTCAGAATTGGCCCACCATGTCAGGATTTTGAAATATTTGAGGTTAAGTACTCAAAAAATGGCTTTTTTGTCTACTTCTGAGGTTATGTATGGGATTTAAAAATTTTTTCAGATTATTTCTAATAAATACATCATTTGGTACCATCCTTTCTCTTTAAAATAAGCTTTTGAATAGTCATCTACAATGTTTCCTCGCAAAGTTATAGCCATTTTAAGGTGACATGAATTTGAAACCATGATCCCCTACAACTCAACAATCTTAACCAAACGACTACAAACGAATCAAGATTTAAAGCTAAAAAGAAAAAAAATCTCTCGCAAATTCATGTAACCTTAAAATGGCTATAACTTTGCGAGGAAACATCGTAGATGACCGTTTGAAAGCTCATTTTAAAGATGAAGGATGGTATTAAATGATGTGTTTTTAAAAAAAGGCTGAAAAATGTTTTGACTTCTATACATAATCTGAAAAGTTGCCAAAAAAGCCATTTTTTAAGTACTTAACCTCAAATATTTCAAAATCCTGACGTTGTGGGCCAATTCTGAGGGCAGATTCGGATTCAGCGCGAAAAATTACTTCGGAAATAACCCTCAGCTGCCCAACAACATTCATTCAACAAACCTTTATTTGCGTAATTTACAAGTTATGATCATGATTTACAAGTTATGATCATGATTTACAAGTTATGATCATGATTTGTTAGTCAAATATTGACCCTATTATTAATAATATATAAAATATAAAATCTGATACATTGAATATTTTGACCTAAGTTATCTTGGCTCAGCCTCCGTTGCCCCCACTGAGAAACAACTACTCTTGTTACTACATTTTTATAAAATCTGTCAACATTATTAAGTTAAATTACCAAAATTAAGTTTTTATTGCTAACCCTGAATATTTATCATTTTGGTGTTTCAATATTGCTTGCTCTTCTCTTTCACTAGGTCTTATAATAATATATCTACGTTCAAGCCATCTCTAGACTTTATCACTGCGAAACATGCTCTGTTTATGAGTATATATCAAATTCCAGAACTATTTCGAAAGTATGCCAACAAAATCGAAATTCTAAACCCCTTTAAGGGGGTTGTAGCTCTTAGAGGAAGATTAGTTTTTTTTTAAATTATATGATCTGATATGTAAGGCTTTTACTTCTTTAAAGATCAAAATTAATACACACAAAATAAATAAGTAAGTAGGAGAAACTTTATGTACACATTATTATATATAGGTTTCTTTTATAAATAAATTCACATAATAAAATGAACTAACAAAAGTTATATAACTAATCTAGACTTGACTATGCATGGCCCAGATAACAAAAAGAACAGGTACCTAATACATTAATATACTAAATCAATTTATTTTAAATATTCATTCAAAGCTCTCTAAAGTGTACTATACTATTTTTTTTTAAAGTACTTGGTAAATTGTTAAATTCATTTAAGAGTGAGCAAGGCGACTAAATCCAGCACCAGCGATTACTGCCTAATTTGTTCTCTATATGTTTAGTATGCTATCTGTATTTTCTTTGACAAGATAAGATAAGATGATTTATTAGTGTCATTTATACAAATAGTATTTACACAAGTCAAGACATTATAAGAAATACAGAACACAATAAAATTTATAAGGCACTAATAGCGCATAAAATTATTAAAATACAAAATAAATATATGTAGAATAAGTAAACAAATTATTAATTAATATGAATAGAAGGAACATGAAACATTCTCAATTTCAGACATATTTAGTGTGTACATGCTCATGCAGACAGGTATAAAATTATATTACAGTTAAATCACTGTTTAAAAATTCATGGGTGCTATAATAGAATTTTATATAACAAGTGGGTAAAATTGTGTTTTTTTACAAGTGGTGCGTTTATACTACGAGCCGAAGGGAGTGCTATAAACCGCATGAGTAAAAAAAACACATTTAAGTCTCGAGTTATATACAAAATTTTTTGTATCGCCATTCGAAATTAGAAACCAATATAGTTTTGTAAAAATAGACTAAATTCTATTGCTGTTTCCATAGAAACCAATAAGTTTTATTTCACACTGTGAAATAAAATTTATTTATTTCACTTTTTTTTTCTTTATTTTACACTTGTCAATAATGACATTTGATTCATTGAAACTGTCAAATAAATGTCATTTTAGGATATGGCATTACAAAATAGTATATTATGCAACGATCATTTAATGATAGCTATTAAGACACGAGCATGAGATTTATGACATGGCGAATGTCATAATGAATGCGAGTGTCTTAATTGCCATTAAATGTGAGTTGCACACACTATTTTTTCTACGACCAGTTATAATGAAATGGAAAATTAACACTTTATTTCTGAAATTGCTAGGTAAACATGACATGATAAATGACTTGTCAAAATTGATAAAATTTAGATCTATCAAATGTTCAAGGCAATAGTTTAATATTGACAGAATATTGCTGTGTGTCACGTTTCTATGGTTATAAACTTGTTATTTCATGAAAAATCTGTATCTTAATGAATCTCATTAAAGTACAGGTAGGGAGTTTCTAATAAACAAATTGAAGTATGGGAATAAAAAAATGCATTATTTGATAGGTACTGCTTAATTCTAGGCTTAAAACATGTTTGAGAGAGGTTTTATCTGAAGAGGTAAGGCATTATAGAGTTTAATACTCCAAAATGTTGTACCAACTCTAGTTTTGGATAGTCTTAAATATCTATCATCCAGATTATTTCGAGCACTGTAAGAATGTATTTTATTACGTATTGTGAATTTCCAAATTCGTTTTGATGTGCAGAGACATTGGAAAATGTAATACAGGGGACTGTTAAAATCTTTAGTTCAATAAATGTTGATTTACAGTCATCTCTGAATTTGAGACCCACAATTATTCTTATTGCTTTTCTTTGTAGCAAAAATAATCCAGCAAAAGAGCTAGCATGCTCCCACACAAGAAGAGCATAGGATATCACAGAGCGAATAAGAGTGATAGAGACATAGATATATAGAGATATGCTGCGATAAGAGTTTTTGTAGATACCTGATGTACCAAACTGTGAAGTAAATGATTTCCTACAAACATAATCTGTATGGGTTTCCCATGATAATTTACAGTCCAAATAAACGCCGAGAAACAGAATCTGGATTATTTAGTTGATCGTCATTGAGGTGTTTCTAAGATTAAAAATCATAGTCTGTCTTAGTAGTATTGAGGTTTAATTGTAAATAAGTAAGTATTTATCAATGCATTATACAAGAAGTAGTAGAGTACATTAATACACTTATTGTAACTTCCGTGGCGGTTTCGTTGTTACAAGCTGAATTTGATATAAAATTAATGATGATATACTGATGTTTCAAAATCTCAAAGCCGTCAAAAATTGTCCTAATCAAAAGGTCATTATAATTAAGAAACGAATTATTTCTTAGTGAATTAGGTGTTTTGATATTTCTACTTTTGAGTAATAGCAAATCCTTTTAACCATGAATAGAACTAGTCAAAATAAGTAGATTTTCGAACAGACCCACCTCGAGAAATCATGCCCGCTCCCCCTGCCTCCCCCCCCCCCCCCTCAAATGGGCTACCTGTATCTGCCTATATATATATATATATATATATATATATATATATATATATATATATATAAATATATATATATATATATATATATATATATATATAAATATATATATATATATAAATATATATATATATATATATATATTTTCCTCAAAAACGGTAGGAGCTAGAGGAATGATCTTGGCGCCATTCGATAGAGTATAAAATTTTGCTTTTTGCTATTTTCTTTTTTTTTTAAGGCCCCACAGCAAAAAAAAAGGGGGTGAGGAGCCTTCCAACAACATGTTCGGCTATACCTCTAAAACGGCCCAATAAATCAAAATTCTACAAGATATAAAAAATAAAGACCATTATTTTTTCTATCGATTGGTATATTATTTGTACTTGTTATTTGTTTATATAAAGCCGTCAGTGGCGTACAAAGAGAAAGCTGCACATGTGCATAATGAATTTATTTAAAATAATTTATTATTGTTGTTACCAGTAAAATTATATCTATGATGATACCTTTTAAACTTGTCCACTGACGTCGCCCCTGAGCTCAATTCGCGCAGGACACTAGTTTAGTGATCCGTGCATTGACAGTGCCGCCTGAACAGTTGGTCTGCTGGAAACTGCAAACACCCTAGATATCAGCTGTTGTCCCTGATGTTTTGAGGATGACGAGAAATTCTTAATTTGAAGATAAATCACTTTATTTAAATACACTCACGAAGCACTATTGGTTTAAAATCTTATTTTATAAAGGTAGGTACCTCGATTATGACAATATTCGATTGTTTTATGCGACATCAATTTTTGAAAATTTATAGGTTATGTTAAATTTTAAGCAAAATTCGTGCGTGTAGTTCATACGGCGTTCTGAGAGTAACTAACTTGCCAGATCCATCGATTTGATTCGTTGAATTTGACAGGTTTGATAAGATAATGCTATTTTTGAAAATTAAACATGAATTTCGAAATATGAACTTTTCTTACTTATTTCAGCCTTTATGCCATTTCTAGCCTTGGAATATGCTTCCTCATATCATTCAGATCAATTTGATATCCTCCTTGTTCATATTAGTTGTATTTTAAGAAAATTGAATAAATATTCTACTTTATTACATTGTAACCTTATTACTAGCTAAAAGTGCATAAAATCTACCCAGAACTTAATTTATACACTAACAATTATTAAACTATTAACATTTATTGCTTACATTGCTTTTAAACATAATTACAAGTAGATTAAACTTTTAGGTCTCGCCCTTTCAAGTTGTCATGTGCAAGGGGCCTATCCAGGGAAGCATTGCCCTTAGATATGTTAGACAGAACAAAACTAGTATTCTCAACTCACACCTGGTTAAGAAAATTTGGGTCTATGGAAGTTTCTGATAAAGTTACTCAAAGTTTTTCTTGGAGGTATCCAAACATACAAAGTTTTTTAAACGAGAAACCGCCCCCCAAGGTGTTCCAGCCTTGAGATTTCATGCTGTCCTCCACATACAGGTAACCTTACATGCATTCTGTAAATTTCAGTCTATTACGAGCTGTCTTTTTCACATAATCTGTATATGTTTCACTACTTATGTTACCTTACAATGTTTTCTTGTACATAATAAATAAGTACTTATTTTTAACTTTTAAACACATTTTCATAGTTTAATTAATAATTTTAGTTTAATTAATAATTTTAATAATTTATTTCCTTATTTCAGTTAGACGAGACGTCCAAAAGGGTATTCCAGGATGGTATCATTTCTACCAAAGCTGGGCATGGTTTTTCGTTTATGGGTCCTTGTTATGGTTCCCTAGCATATTTACAATAAATTCTTAATGAGGTTTGTTTATTTTTTATCATTATTTGTTATACAGAGTGTATTCTTATGACCTAAAGTTATAGAAAATGATATTTAAACAACGTATGTTGACTTTTGAATACAATGCGTTTTCCTGAAATTGCCTTGCTAAAATATGAGCTTTATTTAACGTCATTAATCTTAGCCAATATCGAGAGAGTTCAGTAGGTGTATTTTTTTATTTTGCAGTGAGTGTGAACTTTCCTCTGCTATATTAATAAACCATTATATTTGACTGTATATATATGTTATATTAGATTTAAGAATGTTACGTATTAATATTTTATATAAGTCCCTTATCAATTAGTTCGCATAAGTAATTCAATACCAGTGCTGATAATCACGTAACTTTAATCCAAATCTTTTCTTTATCTTTTATAATTTAATATCATCATCCTTTAAAATCACGTACAGTCTGGATTACTCTGCGAACCGCAAACTATTCAAAATTATTGTTAACTCAACATAAGATAAACAAACATTATAAATATGACTGAACGACCATAAGCCGTCAGTTAGCATTCTACCGTTAAACTCAGTAGTTCATAGTTTCAAGCTATTTTATCATTTTAAGAACGTTATATGTTCTAAGTATTATACGTACTTATACCCAGTAGTGTTAAGTGTAATAAGTACACAAAAATAATAATAATAATAACCTGTAAACTTTAAATAATAAAAAAAATTGTTTTTAAAAAGTGATTATCTTCAAGTCAAACCTAACAATTGGCGCAGTCGGTAGGATCCGCAAAACACAGTCAGAACAAGGAACCTGAACCTAACTGGCAGTGGTGGATCAAATCCTTCAACGGCAGAAACGAACCAAGATCCCTTCAAGAAGAAACAAACACGCAAGAAATAAAAATATTAAGAAGCAATCACGCGAACAACGAACGACAGATCTCCACACACTCTCATGAAATCACTAATGTAAGTACATTTAACTTTGAATCATTAAGTGCATCGTAAGTGTTAAATTTTTCCCTCGTTAATATTTTTCGCGAACCGTCAGTTCTATTATCCAATCTTCCCCTTTTCCCAATTTAATCAAATCCTGTAAAAATGCCAAACGACCAAGACGAACGTCAACTCGAACAAGACGAACGTCAACTCGAACACGACGTACGTCAATTAGAACCCTACAAGCTATCAGAAATTTTTTCAATAGTCCCCGAATTCGATGGTGACCAAATCTTTTTAAATACGTTTCTTAACGCTTGCGATCATTCGCATGGCATGGCCATTGGTGACCAGCAAAAGCTGCTAACCTTGCACATTAAAAATAAGCTCCGCGGACGAGCAGCACAATTAATTAATTCGAGAAATCCAGCGACTTGGGCTGAAATTAAACAGCTTCTATCAGTTCATTTCGGAGATTCACGCGACTTAACGTCTCTGATACAGGACCTGCAGCGTATCAAGCAACTTCCAAATGAATCGGCCCTAACCTTCTTCTCCCGTCTGCAAACCCATAATGCTAAAATGCATGCTGCAGTACAGAAATCGCGTCTAACTGTAGAACAAAAAACCGCTCAGTCTCAACTCGTCGAGACGATGACGCTAAACACTCTTCTTACTGGTCTAGAACCCCGTCTAGGACAGATTATAAGGGCAGGAAATCCCCCTGACATGCTCCAAGCATCCATTCGCATCAGACGAGAACTCCAGCTCTCTTATTTTGAAAACCAAAAGTTTAATAAAACAAGCAACTCCCGAGACGTCCAAACCACCCCTATACGAAAACCAAATGTCCCAACCAATTCTCAAAAAACGTGCACATACTGCAAACGAACAGGTCACCTCATCAATGAATGCCGCGCACGCCAACAATCCTCACAATCATTTAATTATACGAGTTTTACTCCACAAAATTTCAACTCGAATCCTCAGAGGCAATATGCTGCCCCTCAACAACAACAACAACAACAACAACAACAACAAAGGTCATTTCCCCAACAAAACTTTTCTAACCAAAATCAAAGGCCAAATCAATTCCCCAACAGACCAAATCAATTTCAACCTCGACCGTCTGTAATACAACCAAATCCAAATTTTAACCGAAATGATCAGCCCCGAACACATCATATAAATTATCCGATGCAAAACTACCCAAACGAGGAATATCGAGAATACTCTAACACAGAGTTTCAGGAATTCCCATCCGAACCATAAGAATATTATTCAGAAGAGCCGTATCAATACCCTAATACTTCCCAGGATTTTCAATTAGGCCCTCAAACTCTTCACGACCCCCCGAACTATCAAACTCAATGTCCCGAAACTTTTACACAGGAGAACCCTGTTATGTTCCCGGAGATGACTCTGGAGGACTGCAACCCGATTTCAGATCTGGCATCCCAAGTCCAGTCAATGAACCTGGACAACTTCAACCCCAATTTGAACTTCCCCGAACAAGACTTCATTTAAATCCCCTTCTAACCATCAAATCTAAAAATCTGTACTATATCAAAGATGCCACCAATACCTTTAAACTCTTGATTGATACCGGTGCAGGAATCTCGATATTTAAAGAAAAAACCGCCGAAAAATTTTCGAATAAATTTTCCGAAAATGTCGTTATTCAAGGAATAACCAACGAAAAAATCTTAATAAAAGAATCCAAACTTATTCCATTTAAAGTAGGCGATCCTCATAAAGTATACATTTACAATCTAGGCATAGAATTTGACGGATTACTCGGATCGGATTTTCTAGAACATTACGGTTGCATAATAGACATAAAAAATAAAAAACTCACTACTAACTATAAAACAATACCCCTCTTCAAAGCAGGTGACGAGGCTAGCGAAACTCCAATCATCATTAAAAACACGCATTTTAACGAAAATTTCACAAAAAACATAATTTCCATCGAACCTAGAACCGAGCAAGTTTTCAAATTAAGATGTAATCTAACAAATACTGATGCTATACTGCTAGCTCAGGAAGTAGAAAAGGTCAGATTACCTAACGCTATAGTTAAAGTAAATGAAAAAGGTGAATTTCTAACTTCCGTAATTAACGCCAATGCTATACCTAAGATAATTGACTTTTCAGACTTAAAATTAGAACCAGTTACGCATTTCGATTTAGCTTGCAATGTAAATATTTCAAACGCGAATTTGAATGAATTACAAAACGATGCCACGGACAGGCTGTGCGAAATTCAGAACCAATTACATCTAGAACACCTCAACGACGAAGAAAGAGAATCGATTGTAAATTTATGTCTCAAATTTTCGGACATCTTCTACCTAGAAGGTGACTCCTTAACATTTACAAATGAAATAAAGCATTCAATAGACACTAACAATGCCAAACCTGTTTTCACTAAATCATACAGGTACCCCCAAATTCATAAAGAAGAGGTTAAACGTCAAATGACAGAAATGCTCAATCAAGGCATAATTCAGCCGTCCATCTCACCCTGGTCCTCCCCAGTATGGGTCATACCAAAGAAGCTTGACGCCTCAGGCAAACAAAAATGGAGAGTCGTAATTGACTATCGAAAACTCAATGAGCTAACCGTTAACGACAAATACCCGTTGCCTAATATTTCAGATCTCCTCGATCAATTAGGGAAGTGTGAATATTTCACCACTTTAGATCTTGCGTCTGGTTTTCACCAGATTGAAATTAGTAAAGAAGACATCCAAAAGACAGCATTTTCTGTAGAAAACGGCCACTATGAATTTGTTCGTATGCCGTTTGGGTTGAAAAATGCACCCTCCACCTTCCAATGCGTTATGGACAACATTCTGTTAGGCATTCAAAATGAACGCTGTCTCGTGTACATGGATGACATAATAATATATTCACCCACTATTCATGAGCACATTTCGAGAATTACAGAAGTCTTTAAAAGGTTAAGGAAAGCCAATCTTAAAATCCAGCCAGATAAGTGCGAATTTCTAAGGAAAGAAGTATCTTATCTAGGTCACCTTATTACCCAAGACGGAGTCAAACCGAATCCCTCAAAAATTGACTGTATCCGAAACTTTCCAGAACCTAAGACACCAAAAGAGATTAAATCCTTTTTAGGATTGGCCGGTTATTACAGGCGCTTTATTTCCAACTTCGCAAAAATCTCTAAACCTCTTACTAAGCTTCTGCAAAAGGACATTCCATTCAATTTTGATTCGAATTGCAAAAATTCCTTTGAAGATCTGAAAATCGCACTAACCTCATCATCGGTTCCTGGTATCAAATCATCGGTTACTGGCAAAAAAAGTAACAGAGTGAAAAAAGATGATACCAGGCCACCACTGGACCCAACTAAATTGCAAGCCATTAGAGGTAATTATCGTTTTAAGGATTTTGCTTCAAAGAATATAGGGTGTTTCCTTTTATTACACATATTTGATTTAATCAAATAGATGTGTTATAGTAGTACCAAAATTTACAATAATCGTAGACAACATTTTTTGCACAGAAATCTGTCATGACATGGTGAATTGAAATATAGAATAAAAAATGTCTATATGTGAGTGTGTGTGGATGGGCGTGGGTGCATATATGCGTGTGTATGTGTATATACAGTATCGGAAGATTTTGGATTTAGGTGGCAGGCATAGTTTCAACGGCTTGACAGACTGCCTACAATAAAGGCGTGTACCAGTGCTCTAGTAGAGGGAGCAAATAATTACGCACTATCAAGAAAACACGTACGTCATTGCTATTAAAAATTTCAGTACCATTTATTCAAAGGAAGGATGTAGTTGGCTCTGTTCAGTATAGGTAATATTATTACGTGCTTTAATAACTGAAATTATTTAACCCGTTTTACTTTCAAAACGAGTCAAATAATTCTTTACATTTCCGTGCTATTAAAATATTTTATGCCGTTAGGCACAAACAAAAATTTGATTCGTAAAATATGAAACATGAGAATAAAATAAAAATATTCTTAAACGTAAAAATACATTTGATAAAATATTAAAATGAGAAACAAAAAAAAATTCTAAAACTGTTAAAAACCACTCAGAATGCCAGTTTATGAGAGACTCAAAAATACCACCTTGTTCGGCCAAACAATACCCTAATCTATCATAAAATGCTGTCCTAACATTTGAGAGCATTACTGGGGTGACATTCCCATGAGCATCAATTATTTTAAGCCTGAGCTCATCCAATGTGTTGGCTCTTTCGTGGCTGTATTTATAAATGGTTCCTTTTAAGTACCCCCATAAAAAGAAATCACTTGGAGTAGGATCTGGAGATCTAGGTGGCCATTTTATAGTGCCTCTCCCGCTAATAATACGTTCAGGAAAAGTGTTGTTAAGATACCCTTGTACTCTGAGCGCATGAGCGGGACAACCATCCTGTTGAAACCAAATTTCCTCAAAGTTGACAGGAAGAATTTGCACAGTCGGAATTATTTCATTTTTGAGTAAGCTTAAATACTTTTCGGCATTGAGATTGCCATCAATGAAATAGGGTCCAATGATAAAATCACCCAATATGCCGGTCCAAACGTTCAATTTTCGAGGATATTGTGTCCGTTTATCAACATACAAATGTTTATTTTCCTCAGCTCAGTAACGTACAACGGAAGGATTATGGCGACCATGAATGGGGAATGAAGATTCATCCGTAAATAAAATATCTCTACAGAAATTTTCATTTTGGTTGCACCGTTCCATCATAGCCTCACAAAACTCCATTCGCTTAAAATTATCCTCTGGGAATATTTCTTGGACATTTTGCACTTTAAAACAAAGAAACTTATTCCTTTTTAAAATATTTCGAACTGTTCTTTCATTCATTCCGGCAATTCTTCGGCAATTTCTCTGCTAGAGTAGGGGTCACTAACAGTAACAAATCCACAAATATCTGCTTCCCTGTCAACTCTCAGGATTTAATTGGGGTACTCGCGGTTTACGATTACTTTCATGGCATTTACGGCAACCTCTCAAACATCCCACAGACTCGAACGTATGAACAATATTTAAAACTCTTTGACTAGTGGGAATAGGACGATCTTCGAAATAAACAGAGAATAAATCTACAACATTCTGCGAAGTGTTGCCGCTAAAATAACCATTTAAGTATCTGAACCTTTTCAGCAGGTGTATAAACTGACATTTTGAGCAGCTACTAAATAAAAACAAATCAACCTTTTGCTTATTAGGCTAAACGAGAAATGAAGGGTACAAGACGGAAACAAATTGAAATTCCGCAAGCAGAGTTGCCCATGCACATGTAGTGGGGAAAGCAGGTTGCACAAGTAGGATGTGTTATATGATAAAAAAGAATGGCTTAGTTGCTTCGCTCTCGCTTGCTCTCATTGCCGACCCAAATGAAACATTTTCTGACACTGTATATGTAAACAACTTCTGTTAGATTTAATATTTTTGTTTAAAATGATGTATAAAATAATATAGTGGAATATCCCCTATTAAAATTGAGACATATCCGTCATGTAGGGTGTCTGCCAGATGCGTGCAAAACTAACACATTTTAATCTAAACTATTTTTCTAACAACATTAAAATGTTACTTATGTTTTTGATTCTAAGCACAGAAAAAGATGAAGATATAAAATATGAGATACTGAAACCTCGTTAGGTACAGTATTTCTTAAGGTCGAATAAACTAGGTACATTTAGGTGACACATTTTTATATTAAAATATTACTAAGATATTTTTAATATTAAGAAAATTGTGAAAGTTGCATTTGGACTGTTTTTTTTTTTAATTGAAATATATTCAAGTAGATGTTGATTGAAATTATTGTATGCAATTTTCTCAGACCTCTAATTAATATTAAATATTTCTCTCCGTAGATATATACAAGCATTATCTGCTTCAAAAAGGCCAAAGTGAAGTTAGCCTAGATTACGATTTAAGTAAAAAAACTAGAAAACCCTAACGAACACCCACTGACTATTTTACCATACGCAGTTATTTGTTACAATAACTCCGTCAATAAGACTCACGGTTTCACCCCGTACGAGCTATTATTCTGGCACACCGCAAGTCGTCCTCCTGAAACACTTTACAATCAGAAGGAACTGATATCGAAGTACATACGAGATTTGAATAACAGAATCTCGCATTACTACAAAATAGCCCGAACAAAAACCCAACTGCAAAAAGAAAAGGCGAAAGCGCGATTCGACAGACACGTAACTGACAATCCATACGAATTTAAAGTAGGCGACAAAGTCTATGTAAAAGAAAGCCAAATAAAAAATAAACTCCAAAATAAGTTCAACGGACCATTCGAAATTAGAGAAATTCTAAAT
Organism: Rutpela maculata; assembly: GCA_936432065.2. Lineage (NCBI taxonomy): Eukaryota > Metazoa > Arthropoda > Insecta > Coleoptera > Cerambycidae > Rutpela > Rutpela maculata. The sequence goes on along the minus strand of OW386285.2, from coordinate 199,529,182 downwards.
AACTCCGCCATACTTTATAATCCCGAGACTAAACACACCACAAAAACCAACTTTGACAGAATGAAGCCATACTTTGAAAATTAATTTATTTTCAGGTTTCTTCTGCTGCTCAAAGCAGTGTCACCCCAATATTCAATTGACACAATCAACAATACCATCGGAATTTACTATCATGAAGAAGATCGCATTGAAATCTCTAACGATAAATGGACGCTTTTAGTCTATAAAGACATCGAACCGATAAAGTCGATCCTAGACAATAACAACAACATTCTAAACAGCATGATAACGACGTTCGAAACGGACAACCCCCGCATGACATCCTTTCGGTCAGAAGTTAGAACACACATCAGTCTCTTAACCCAAATTTCACAATCGCTACAACAAAAAGTTGAAGAAATATTCGCGGACACTAAACGCTACAAACGAGGTCTTGTAAATGGAATAGGTACATTCTGGAAAGCCATCACAGGTAATCTAGATTCCTCTGATGGAGAATATTATACGAATTGTATTAATAAACTCACAAACGATGAACATCAAATAGAAAATTTGATGAAAAATCAAATTTCGGTAACAACTTCAGTAATAAAAAGTTTTAATTCCACCATTCAAAAATTAAAAATCGATGAGGAAACCTTTAATAAGGACATTAAGGAAATCGAAAATTCAATTTATGATATTTCGGACGATTTGGCGTATATCAAATCAAAATTACGAGTACTTGAGCTATGTGAATCTCTGATGGAAAGTTATGTGTTTCTGGAAAACAGTTTAGATAACATTTTAAATTCAATCACGTTTGCTCGATTGAAAATTTTGCACAGTTCAATAATTGCTCCAAAAGATCTGGTCACTTCATTACAAGAAGTATCTCAATCCCTACATAAAAATAATTTGCCGATAACCCCACGAATCTCGAAGGTAGCCCAATATTTTGACATTATAGAGCTCCAAGCTTTTCAAGCTGGATCTAAAATAGTATTTGTTTTGAAAATCCCATTAAGTGAACCGGAAAGCTACACCCTTTACCACCTTTATCCCATTCCTATATTGGATAATCGAACAGGACTTCACCACATCCTGTCAACAACGCATAAATACATAGCGAAAGATGATGATTCACTGTTATTTGTACCACTCCCGAACCTTGGAAATTGTAAACGTTTGAACCCTAGTGTGAGACTTTGTTCGAATGTGCTTCCGTACCCGATAGACAGTGACGCGATATGCGACCGTGAAATGTAGCAACAGGGACGTTGTTACCAAACTAATCTATATAAACTCTATTTTGACATTAAAACCAGAGTGTAGTGCTTTCATAGGCAGCACCAGAGTCCATGCATCGACACAACAACAAGAGAACATCACCTACAGCAATCATCCAGTTCAGATACCATACGATTGTTGTAACCATCTACCGGAGAAATCCAAACTCCCGACTCTGAAACCCCTGAAATTAAGTAACATCAACACGGACGATTTAAACATCGCAAAGCACAAACTAGATCAGTACTCTGACGATCTAGACAAACTTATCAACGAACCATTTGTAACCAAAAATATATCCTGGTTCACCTATTTCATTATAACCCTAATTGTAATGCTCATTATTTTATTTATTATTTGTAAGTGTAAGAAAAGAAGAAGAGACACTAGAATCGTTTCCCCATCAGACGACCAACCACCACAACCTCCACAACCATCGAGGTCCAGGATATTCGGCGGATACGGACGTCTAATCCGCAAAAGAAGACCAAGCGTAAACATACGAGAACCACTGGAAGATATTGAACTGAATCCTAGTTTTAGTAAGAACTACGCTTAAAAAGTTGATTCACAGCATCAACTTTTTTATATGAAAGGGAGCTGTTATATTAGATTTAAGAATGTTACGTATTAATATTTTATATAAGTCCCTTATCAATTAGTTCGCATAAGTAATTCAATACCAGTGCTGATAATCACGTAACTTTAATCCAAATCTTTTCCTTATCTTTTATAATTTAATATCATCATCCTTTAAAATCACGTACAGTCTGGATTACTCTGCGAACCGCAAACTATTCAAAATTATTGTTAACTCAACATAAGATAAACAAACATTATAAATATGACTGAACGACCATAAGCCGTCAGTTAGCATTCTACCGTTAAACTCAGTAGTTCATAGTTTCAAGCTATTTTATCATTTTAAGAACGTTATATGTTCTAAGTATTATACGTACTTATACCCAGTAGTGTTAAGTGTAATAAGTACACATAATAATAATAATAAATAATAATAATAATAACCTGTAAACTTTAAATAATAAAAAAAATTGTTTTTAAAAAGTGATTATCTTCAAGTCAAACCTAACATATATATATATATATATATATATATATATATATATATATATATATATATATATATATATATATATATATATATATATATATATATATATATATATATATATATATATATATATATATATATATACTTATGGTACGCATGAAACGAAGCCCACCACACACTACAGGGTACCAGAAGCCCAGCCTTATTTGTAATTTAAATAGTGTGTACAACTGTTAATAATGTTTTAAGTGGGAATAATAACGCGAGCAACATGAGAGGGGGGAACTTTTTTGGACATACAAATTAAAAACAACACGACATGTCATACGAAGCCTTTTATAATTATGGTACATTACGAAGCCCGTTGTATAAAATGTATAGATGTTTCAGATTACACGAAGCCATACATAGTTGCCACTTCTCTTCTAATTCTTTAACTAAATGATATAACTGTGTGCGACAATATAATTGCGTAGTCGATGTGTTAATAATATAATTGCTTTGTTGTAGGTCACGGCCGCATGGCACCAAAGGGGCCGCCCTAATATAAATAATTATGTTTAGGGTATGCATGTTAAAAGTATTTTCATTGATATAATTTATAATATAAATAATTATGTTTAGGGTATGCATATTAAAAGTATTTCCATTGATATAATTTATATTTATAATGCAAAATAGGTAACAGATATAAGGTATTCATTCCATTATTGACGTTTGACTAAAATAGGTTTTTTTGTACAAACATGAAGCCTCAAAATAAAGCCCAAAGTAGCATATTCCTCGCTTACTTGAAGTCCACACCCTGCCTATGCTGGTTACTACATTTTGAAAAAAAGATGTAGTATAGGTTTTGCATTTTTCCGGTGGACCATCGAAACCCGAAAAAAACGTCGGATCGAAATGAAAGTCATATCTATCGACTTGAGAGCGAATTTAGAAAATTTCGTCCGTCGGATTTCGATGAAACTTGGGTGGTTGATAGGAGGCCTTCAGAAGACCTTAACGCTGGAAGCTTGGCTCAATTCGGAAACCGGAAATACCCGATATAGACGTTTCAAGTTTTTCGGGAAAAATTGAATAACTCTGTAATGGGCAGTCAGATCGAGATATTTCAAAATGGTGCCGCTGGCAACGGTCTACAGATAAGTATACCGGAGACTATATCGAAAAATAAATGGAAATTGAATTTTTTTGCAAAAAACTGGTTTTCTCGAAATCGGGCTAGGAAGCACGATAACTGTCCAGGATATTGATTGATTTCGATAAGACTTGGTGGGATCGAAGGTACACAGCCACAAATGAAGCCTATTGCTTGAGGCTCGAATCCGTTGACCGTAAGTATTTTTTCCAAGGCCGAGTATGATTTTCCAAAGAAATTAATAACTCCCGAAACGAAGGTCCGATTTTGATTTTCAAAAATGGCGATTGTAGGGCTCGATTAAGTCTATTAGGTGACGTTTGTGAGAAATTTGACAAAACAAAAGCGAATATACAAATCCTGAAAAACTTTATTTTTTTGATAAATTCTACAAATACCGAACAGTTTCCTAATAAAAATCGAAAATTAAATATTCCGTCGATCAATCTCTATAACCAGTATAAGGCATGGATCTTTTTGTACAAAAAATTTGAAATGGAGTTTTTTCGAAAAATTAAAAATAAACGAGTTATTTACAAAGATGGGCATGTTCACGCCCGGTATATCAGAGTAGCAGTCCGCCCGAAAATAAAATTGTAAGTCCGAAATCACTCCCTTCTCGAAAAAGTCTCTATTTTGATAATACACGAAATTATCTATAGGTGTCCAAACCAAAAAAAAAATAAACGGGGAAAATTCTATCTTTATAAATATTTGACCGATTTTCATTTACTAAATAACAATATAAACGATGTCCTTTCTGTATTTCAAAATGTAGTTAGCCTTTACTTTAGTCAATACAAAAAGAAAAAAAAAAGAAAAATGAAACATGTCAAAATGTACTGAGTCATCCTACGACCCTCTGCTAAAAAGGTACTGAATCATCCCAACAGGGATAAAAAGCATATCAAAATGTAGTTTTTAGCTTGTCTATAAACATTTTTCATTTTATGAGGATTATTAAATTAATTATTTTATGTACTTGTTCTTTTAGACAAGTTCACACGTTCAAACACATGTTAATTCTTGATAAAGCTCTTAAAAATATGAGTGAGGTCTCATTGGATTTAGAATGACGTCTAGAAAAATGTGCAAAAGTTTCAAACCCGCACATAAACCATTGCAAAATTTATAAACAAATTCAAATTGAAAAATTGTTTTTTTGCAAATAACTCGAATACTATTAATATATAAGAAATTTAAAAAAAGGATTCTTAAAGAGGAAGAAATTTCCAATAGAGAACTCCTGACTCCCGGAACTCTATCTCTATTATTAATAATTTTAATTTGATGTTGAGGAGAACGCAAAGCCGTTGTGATGCTCTGAAACCGACCTTGGCAAGTAAAAACATTTTTTTATGTTATTAAATATATTTTTTTTACATGTTTATGTATAAGGTAGTTTTTGTTTTTTTTTTCTATCAAAAAACATATAAACACGTTCAGCGATTGTTAATAACAAATTGTTTATTAATAAATAAACAAATAAATTAACAACGAAAAAATTTTTTCCCTTGTAGAGAATTGCAAAGAATAAATTTTAAGAATCATTTTTTTTATATGTTTAAATAATGAAAAAAGGAAAAAATTGATTATAAACAGTTAAAAAAAATTTTAAATCACCTAATATTTTATAACAAATAAAATGGCAAAAAATGTTTTTTAAAAATACGTAATTTATCTATTTGTCTATAAAATTTGTTTAAGCAAATAGCACTAAAAATTTAAAGTTTATGTAATCTTATAGTATTTTTGAATTTAATAACAGTAATAATAATTAAAATTAATAAAAACTCCTCTCTTTTTCATTTTTTAGTTTTTTGTTACCTTAAATAATGAATAACTAATAAACCATAACAATTAAAATCATCGCAATGTCATAATCTCATAAAGTATAGTTGACATAAGGTCTCCACGAAGCGAAACAGTTTTAGTGGCTTTTGTTTAACAATTATCCGACTTGAAATATAAACGCAAACTCTAAAAAAATTTATTAATTAACAATATGCTCATTTTATGAAAAATCGGCGAAAAATTTTTTTCCAACGAGATATTGTTCCTTTAAGTGTCTAAATAATACCATAATTTTTTTTAATTTCTAAATTAATATTTAAAAATATAAAAAAATGCTTCTACTTGCTACGGTCGGTTTCAGAGCATTGGAGCTCTATTTTCAACATTAAATTAAAATTATTAATAATAGAGATAGTGTTCCGGGTGTCAGGAGTTTTTATTGGAAATTTCTTCCTCTTTAAGAATCTTTTTTTTAATTTCTTAAATATTAATAGTTTTCGAGTTATTTGCAAAAAACGAATCTCGTTATTTTTTCAATCTTAATTTGTTTAAAACTTTTGCAATTGTTTATGTGCGGGTTTGAAACTTTTGCACATTTTTCTAGACGTCATTCCGAATTCAATGAACCCTCACTCATATTTTTACGAGCTTTATCAAGAATTAACACGGGTTTGAACTTGTGAACTAGACTGTTTGAGAAGTTTGAAAATAGAACAATGTTATATAAAACGTTGAAGAATTAATGTAACTGTTCTTTTTTCTATTGGAACTACCCACATGATAAAAGTCAAAGTCAATAGAAAGCAAAAATAAATAACTGAATGTAAATATTGTTCGCCAGTTTACTGAAGTTTTTATATAACTGTTAAACATTATATATGACCTTCTACAGTTTGTTGAAAATAAGTTGATTTTTCTAGATATAATTGCTATATTTGTAATTCTAATCGTCTCCTGATGATGCCAGCTTGGTTGGCAAAGAGCTTCTAGCTAAATTCTATAGAATTTTTGTTATTGTCAGACCTTATCAAGAGTTACAACAGTTTATATTTGCATTTTTTGCTTAAGATGTCTTAACTGTTGTATTTGCAGATTGGAATTTTTTTAATAACAACGTGGCTCTTCCTCTAGCTAATTTTAACTTATTGTCCAAATTTAAATACGATCGGACTCTTGGTCCTTCAGTTATCGTGCTTACAAAGCATATGGTGGTTTCGTAAATAGTCCAGTAAATGTCAAAAGAACTGTTGGCAATGGTAAAGCTACACCTCTTTGAAGCAAGGCAGTACTTAGTCATAAATCTATCTAAAAAATTAATTGTCCTATTATTATGACGAAAAAAATGTATAAATAGAGCAGAAAAATTATTTTATAATTCGTTAAAATTAATAACCAAAACATTAGGATATGATAAATACATAATACTGCGTATTACAACAAATTACCTGATCAGCTGGAAACTTAAAATAACATGAAAGTCATTGTTTATAAGAATGTTTTAGAGCAGAAAAAGTAATTCTCAATTACGTAAAAATACATACTTTACGAAAAAAATTGTTTGTAGATGATACAGTTATCTTCAATTTTTATTTTCTTTATTATTTGAATAGACGCACGATATTTTTAACTTTATTATTTTATCAAAAAAAAGTAAGTAAAGATAACTTGAAAAATAAATCAATAAATGGCATAAATTTACCCCAGTTATACAAAGAGGGCAATTTTTAATGTCTATTTTTATTCAAAATTAGTTTTTTTTATTATTTGCGATATGAAGACTAAGACCATAATAAGAAATATAGCAGAAATTTAATATTGCTACATAAATTGTTTAAATTTTTATGAAGCAACCAAAACTGCAGTCTTGTGTTGATGACTCATCGATTTTGTGCGTCGGCCTTGTCTATAGGTGGTGTTGACAGAAGACGCTGTAATTAGGGTAAATGAAATCGGTTGGTCCCAGTTGAAAGGTAATTGAATAAACTTTATTTTCCAACAAAAATTTCTAATATTTTGTTTCATTATAAATGGATAAAATGTTGTTTTACAATAAGGTTGGATTTTTTAGGTTATAAATTATTTTTAAGGAAAATAATGTAGGCATCTATACTATTTAATTAATCATTTAAAAAGCTAAAAAAAAAACTTTAAATGAACTTTTTTATTAGAACGCAATTTAAAGGAGAACCGAGAGGAAAACATTTTCGCAAAATTCGATTTTCATGTAAACAAATTTTTGGACAAAGATAACTTATAGAAATTGTAGAGAATTAAAATATCTTTCAACATTGTGGTCAACGTTCTTCTCCTCAAGCGTTAATTACTTCCACATAAGTATAGTAACGACAAAAAAAAATTTGAAAATTTTTATTGTTCAAATAGGCTTAGAATGTCATGAAACGTCGAGATTTTAAGTTTGAGCGAAAAAATTTTCTGTCTGTCGGTTCGTCTGTAACTTTTTTTATGCGCACGATTACTCTGGAACTGTTTAAGATATTGACTTAGAATTTGGTACACGTATGTATTTTAACGAGATCTGGAAATAAATTATATTTTTATCCTCTTCCGTCGAAGGGTTGGGTGGTAAATTGGGGTAAATGGGGGATAAATAGGTAAATCGAACAGGTAAGAGTCCATAAAATTTATATTTAGTATATGTAAGAGAAGCTAAGGTCTCTAAAAACTTTTTGGCATTAGTCACCCCCATTACCACCCCCCAACCCATTATTAAAGAGGATAAAAATTTGTGATTTAGTGTGTGTACAAGAACAAAAAATCTCAAAATATTTTTTACTTCATCCACCTCTATTATCATTCCCCTATCACCACCCCCATCCCACTACCGATGTGGGATATCGTTTTATGGGTTTTTGGGGTAGACAATTTCAAATATTATATTATTAAAGTTCCATAAACAATTATTCCCACATACAAAATTTTTTCGTTGTGAGAAACTTGGTTAGAAAATCTGGATGTGGAAGTATTGACTCCTTGGGCAACGGTTTTTTTGAGTTAACCGCGAAAAACGAGCGTCGAAATTTGACTTTTGAAGGGCAGCAAAAAAACACTAAACCTTAAAAAAAATCACTTCTCGGTCAATTTTTTACCATATTGGAACGGACTAAAATTTTCTTCCCCCTTTGATTGACATCCTTTATTTATGAATTATTTTTTTCTGTTGGATGACGACCCTGCATATTTTTCTTATAAAAACTATATCAGATTTTTTCCTGGCAATAGCGACTGACAACTACATTTCAAATATCATTTTACTGTGTCGTTTCTTATTTTTTAAAGTGGCCACCCTGTAAATTTTTCATATTTTTCTTCTTTGACAGTTATGTTACCTACATGCGAAATCTCCGCCACATCTTCTTTCATTATTTTTTTTAGGTGACAACCCTGTATATTTTCATATTTTTCTTACTTGGCAGTTGTGTTGTGATATCTGCATGCGAAATAATATCGTCCTTCATCTCATTTTTTATTATTATTTTTGGGGCGACCACCCTATATATTTTTTCATATTTTTCTTTGACAGTTGTGTTAACTATATGAGAAACATTATTGTCCGCAATCCATTTTTGCATTATTTTCTTAGAGTGAACACCCTGTACATTTTTCATATTTTTCCCCTGACAGTTGTGTTAACTACACACAAAATATAACTGTCTTTTGTCACATTTTTTCCTCATTATTTTTTCAGGTGTCCACTGTTCTTTGACAGTAGCGACAATTAACGACCAAATATTCTTCTTCTGCGTCAAATGGTTTTGTAATATTTTCCCCCACAATACATATCTTATAAACTACAATAATTGTTATGTGTACACATGTATTGTTAGAAATAGATAAGTACTTCTGGCTCTTGTAGATATAGTTGTAGATATAGCGCCAACAGACAGACACCAGACCGACAGACAGAGAGACTGATGGAATTAAATGGCTTTAATTTTCGTAATCTGCATAGCCTGAAACGCGAAAATCCGAAGAAATCTCGGAGGGTAATTTTTTTGCGATTACAATACCCTACTTCCCTTCGGTTAGCGAGGGAAGTAAAAAACGAAATTTGATCCATATGGCAATATTTCTAAATGCTTTAATAGTGGATTTTAACATTCCATAAACAAGTGGCACTGACCATTTACAGGTACCTAAATTTAGCGGGAATTGGATAGAGAGTGTCGACCTACCCCAACATCTGTGGGTCAGACACAACAATGGGCTGTTATAGTTAGTAATTTTAAATATGTGACTTATACTTTCTCAATTTGCTGTAATGTACAGTATTATAAATTTTTCACGTTCTGACTTTTTAGTTATTTAATTTAGTTTTTAAATATGTTAACATTTTAAATCACATAAAGTGAAGTCAAATTAAGTAAGAAAATAGGTGAATAAGGAATTCTCTGGCTGCAGCAATTTTATTATTTTAATTTGTCGTAGATATAATAAGTGCCACCGAGAAGTTTTTAATTAAATCGGCCCAGCGTAAAAATTTTTTAACAATTTATTTTTCAACGCTGAAATTTTCTGCTCTTTTCCTATTATCTTCGGTCCTAATAATCGTATCGCAAAAATAAAAATAGCGAGTGGCTATGAAAATACTTTCTGATAATTTGTTAATTTGTAAGAAAATAAAAACCACCAAAAATTGCCTTTTTTGACAATTTAAGAAATATAACGTAATAATGCATCCATTTTAACGAAAGTTGGAGAAACTGTGCACTTTATTGAACTAAACCTTCGTGCCAAATTTTAGCATAAAACATTTATTCAAACGGCTAAAAATAAAAAAAGATTTCGAAATTTTAATCGCTTATTGTTTAAGTGCATCGATTCGTAGAACATTTTTTTTTCAAAATGTAGGTTTTTTACATCTATTTTACAATGATATTATCTTCATTTAAACCTTTTTTAAATATGTTTATAATTTTCAAAATTATAGGTATAAACATATTCAGATAACTGGATTTTTTTATCAAACCAAGAACAGGTAACGAATTATGAAAATAGATGAAATATTTCTTAAAAAAATAATGATCTATTTGCATTTGGGGCCGAGATCCGTCAGTGTTTGCGCCTCAGTCGCTTATAAATAAGCAAATTGATATATGTTCTTAAAATTTGGACTGGTTATTCTTCAATAATATTAGTCTCACCTAGTTGAGAACAATCCAGAAGCACAATTGTTAAAAAAGATAGAGGCCCGATAGTCGGGCTTTTAGCGATTATGTTAGAGATCCAAAAATCGCCAAATAGTCTAAATGTGATATTATGGTTTTACAGATCATACTTCACTCGTAAGATAATTCAGTGTGTAAGGCGACCAACACTTTTTTTTTTGGATGCAACGTCTCTGGTTCAAATCCTAACTGCGATTTTTTTTTATTGTATCAGTAAAATTAAAAGTTACAAAGCTGTGTACATAGACATAAGAATAACTGTTCAGGTTAGGTTTGTTTTCCCTTCCGCGACAAAAATGAATAAGAAAGTAAAAAAAAATTGACTAAGTGTGTTATAATCTCAAAGCCGCTTTATTCGATGTAATTTTAAAAAACCGCTGCCCAAGGAATCACTACTTCCACATCCAGATTTTCTATCCAAGTCACTCACAACGAAAAATTTTGTATGTGGAAATAATTGTTTATGGAACTCTGATAATATAATATTTGAAATCCTCTACCCCAAAAACCCATAAAACGATACCCCACATCGGTAGTGGGGTGGGGGTGGTGATAGGGGGTAGTAGTGGGGGTGGATAAAGTACGAAAATATTTTGAGGTTTCTGGTTCTTGTACACACACTAAATCGCAATTTTTTTTTCATCCCCTTTAATAATGGGGTGGGGGTGGTAATGGGGGTGACTAACGCCAAAGTTTTTTTTGAGACCTTACCTTCTCTTGTATATACTAAATAACAATTTTATGAGCTCTTACCTGCTTGATTTACCTATTTACCCCAAATTTACCCCAATTTACCCCCCAACCCTTCGACGGAACAAGATGAAAATACAATCTAGTTCTAGATCTCGTTAAAGTACGTATGTGTACCAAACTTCAAGTCAATATCTCAAACGGTTCCAGAGTAAACGTGCGCACAAAAAAAAGTTACAGACCGACAGACAGAAATTTTTTTTCCGCTCAAACTTAAAATCTCGACGTTTTTTTAACATTCTAAGCCTATTTCAACAATCCACTGGATGTGGAAGTAATTGTAGTTTTGACTCATTTTCAAACAGCGGAGACAAAAATATAAGCATCGAAAAACAATCAGTCCAAATTTCTAGAAAAAATATCGACTTGTTTATTTATAAGTGACCTAAACACAAAAATTGACGTTTCACGGCCCCAAATGCAAATAGATCATTAATTTCTTTAGAAAAATGTTAGATATTTCATCTATTTTCATAATTCGTTTCCCGCTTTTGGTTTCATAAAAATCCAGAGTTATTTGAATTTGTTTACAACTGTAACTTTGAAAATAATAAATAAATTTCAAGCAAAAATCGTTTAAGTGAGTATTCTTTTTTCTTAACACTGTTGGAAAATACATGTAAAAACCTACATTTTCAACAAAAATTTACCGCACACGAGTCACTGCACTTAAACAACAAGCGATAAAAATTTCGAAATTATTATTGGTTTTTAGCCGTTTGAGTTTTGTTCAAAAATATTTATTTTGCGCTAAAATTTAGCACAGGTTTAGTTCAATAAAAAGCTTAGTTCCACGGACTTTCGTTAAAATTGATGCATTATTATGTTATATTTTTATTAAATTATTATCAAAAAAGGCAATTTTTGGTGTTTTTTATTTTTTTTACTAATTAACAAACTATCATCTAGTTTTTGCATAGGCCTAGTCTTATTCAAGATTTTATTGCGAATAATTCGCTATTTTTATTTTTACGATACGATTACTAGGACCGGAGATATTAATGAAAATAACAGCAAATTTCAGTGTTTAAAAATAGGTAAATTGTTAAAATATTACAAGAAGCAATGGACCGATTTAATCCAAAACAGCTCATAGCACTTGTTATTATTCATAAAACAAAAATTACTGCAGCCAAACAGTTTCATTCAAAATTTATTTTCACTCCACTAATAGTGGAAAAAAGTTATTAGAAAATCGATTGGATTTGAATGAATTTCCCTGAAAACTTTTTTAATGGCTTTCTAGAATCAAATATGAAGTTTTCTACCACTTTTCCTTGTCCGCAATAAATATAAAATAAATATTGTCAATTTCCTTTCAAATAGAATTTTTTTTCAAATAAACTTAATTAAAAATTTAAAAATAAAATAAGTACATGTTCTATTTTGCTATTTGTTCTCACCTCACTCCACCATATATCTAGAGACAATACACACCTATAAGATAATAGTTATTTAACAAACAAGTATGTTAATGAGAGCGATTGATAAATTGAGACATTTTAACGTGCGAGCGCTAGCGAGCGCATTATTTGTCGAGATTATTAATCGCCGATTAACACACGAGTAAGTTACAAAAATTTTCCGTTGATTGTATCTAGGAAAAAAAACCGCTGCCCAAGGAATCACTACTTCCACATCCAGATTTTCTATCCAAGTCACTCACAACGAAAAAATTTTGTATGTGGAAATAATTATTTATGGTACTTTAATAATATAATATTTGAAATCCTCTACCCCAAAAACCCATAAAACGATACCCCACATCGGTAGTGGGGCGGGGGTGGCGATAGGGGGTGGTAGTGGGGGGTGGATGAAGTAAAAAAATATTTTGAGGTTTCTGGTTCTTGTACACACACTAAATCACAATTTTTTTTCAACTTCTTTAATAATGGGGTGGGGGTGGTAATGGGGGTGACTAATGTCAAAATTTTTTTTGAGACCTTAGCTTCTCTTATATATACTAAATACCAATTTTATGGACTCCTGCCTGCTTGATTTACCTATTTACCCCAAATTTACCCCAATTTACCCCCCAATCCTTCGACGGAACAAGATGAAAATATAATCTGGTTCTAGATCTCGTCAAAGTACATATGTGTACCAAATTTCAAGACAATATCTCAAACGGTCCCTGAGTAAACGTGCGCACAAAAAAAAGTTACAGACAGACAGACAGACAGACCGACAGACAGACAGACAGACCGACAGACAGACAGAAATTTTTTTTTCGCTCAAACTTAAAATCTCGACATTCTAAGCCTATTGAACAACAAAAATTTTTTTAAAAATTTTTGTCGTTACTATACTTTCACTGGATGTGGAAGTAATAGGAAAAAATCTAATTTTATTTTATGACACAAAATTGAATTCTAAGTGTTACTTTATTTATTTAATTATGGTAACACATATGGAATTTAAAAAATATCAAAAATACAATTACAAATTCATTAGGCCTCTTTTTGTAACATCGGAGAAATATGCCAATAGCACCGATTCCGAATAGCGCGATACCTGCTTCTCTTTTATTAATTATAAAAGTTTCATACGCGTTTTATACGTTTGACAATTAGAGTTTTGACATTAATTGTCATATTAACTGTTTTCAATTATGTCCTTAGTTACCTAAACTAAAATCGTATATTAATAGAAAATCATTTATTAATAGGGGTTATTAATGAACGATTTTTTATATATTTATCAAAGCTACAAATACACGATGAACGGAAAAAGTAATAAATAAAATAGGTAGGTATAATTTATTAATTATTTGGAAACATGCGATAATAATTGTTTATGTAACTAAGCACTAAAGATAAACATTTTATCACGATGTAGAATTTAGTTAAATAAACCACATAAATGAGAAAAAGAAACTTTAGTGCCAAGGTGCATAACTAAGTTTTTCTTGAAATTGTGAAATTAAGGTTAATCAACTCTATTTAATGAATAATTTTAAGTGACATTAAGAAATGTCAATTATTTAAATTTCAAATCTCAATAATTTTTTGTAATGTAATTATGTCACAAGCAATGGACAATTTATGTTGACGTTTACCTGTCACCTCCTCCAACTACAAGAAATCGTACAATGTTTGATTACTTTAGTGACTATCTCTAACACTTCAATGACAATTTTGAGGTTTTTTCCGATTTCAAAAAAATCTATTTTTTGTACGATCGGGCTTATTTGTTTATTTACAATATCTGTTGCCAAGACGTCAGGTTATATTTACTGATTGCTAAGTCGGTAAGTAATTTCCTTACCGGTAAGTGAAATTAATATAATATATATTACCGATATTTCACAAAAATAAGTACAAAAGATAAGGTCATTTCTATGTATTAAAAAAAAAAATAACATTATTTTCTGCACGATTGTTTTTAATTACACTTCAATTATAGTTATTAAGGTACCAAAGGTGTTATAAAGATAATAACGCACCGAGGTCGGCAGTGTACAATCCCAAGGGCCTCTGGCCCGAGGGAGTGTACGTCGACCAAGGGCGTCATTATCCTATAACACCCGTGGTGCCTTCAACGTTTAATGTCCTGCAAGTCTGTTATTTAATTCAAATTTTTTTTTTTTGACATTTACGATTTATTATTTTGACATCTATTATGTTCAGAACGATTTGATTTAAAAGAGAGTAAAAATCAAAATTGTTTGTAAACGCCGCCGTTGCATAGCAACGCATTTTGTTTGTCAATAACGCTATCATAATTTGCTTGTTTTGGGTTGTATTATAATTTTATAATGCCCTAGTTGTAGATATTCATAACGCCCTAGGGCGTTATTTTTCATTTAACGTATCTCAAAATAGGGTGGTTATTGTAAAATAACAGACTTGTAGGACATTAAAATAATTTAATTTCTAGTAAATAAACAAAATATCTTATTTGACAAGTTGTACTTGCCACGAATTATAAACGTGACTTTTGACTTTTCGTTTATTTAGTAGAAATTAAATTATTTTAATTGAAGTGCAATTTAATACGATTGTACAAAAACAGTATAAGCATCGCGAACCTTATAATCTCCGGCGGTAAACGTCCGTTACCGTTCTGATGATACTTAATATACTATTATTTCCACACTACGGAATAATATATATATATTAAGTAAGTAACTAGATTACTTGACAAAAATAAAGTCGGATCTTTCATATGAAGTTTTTTAAAATTAGCCCGAAGGCGGGCTTCGTATGTGTGTTGTGGGCTTCGAGTAAGCGGCAGAATATACTGTTTTGGGCTTCGTATTGAGGCTTCATATGTCTATATATATATAAATATATATATGTATAGATGGTAACTTGTGGAGCCCGATATATCGATAGGTCATTCATAAGCCCGGCATTTCCCAAGTGTATATCTTAACAAATTTATTAAATAAGGCGATTGCTGTGTATTTCTTTTAATAGTAAGCCACGAGGGATGGCTAATTATTATTTTTTCATTAATTATATAAACATTGCATATTTCAGAGCCCGGATATATCTACAGGTACTTTCAGAGCCCACTGTATATAAGAATATAGCTGACGTTCGTTCTCCGTCCCAGCGATGTTGCCAATGTAACTGGGCCTCTATAAGTTATATTTATATAACATATATTTCTTTTATGCTTGCAATGTCACGAAGCACAATATTATAGGTTGGGAGTAAATAGTTGCTATACTAAGCCACTGTCGCTGCTGTTTAGAATAGAGAGTTTATAAAACGCGATGGAATTTCGAAATTATTATTGGTTTCTAACCGTTTGAATAAACATTTTGGGCTAAAATTTGTCAGGAAGGTTTACTTCAATAATGGGCATAACTTTCACTAAAATTGATTCATTATTACGTTATGTTTCTTAAACAGTCGAAAAAGGCATTTTTTAAAAATTTTATTGTGAACAATTCGCTCTTTTTATTATTGCGACACTATTGTTAGGACCGGAGATAATAAGGAAAATAGCAGAAAATTTCTCTTTTGAAAAATAAATCGTTAAAATTTTACAAGAAGCAAAATTTCTCATAGCACTTGTTATTTATTATACTTACAACAAATTCAAACAATACAACTGCCTCAGCCAGAGAATTCTTTATTCACCTATTTTGATACCCATTAGGGATAATCAAAAGTACGAAAAATATACAAAATAAGTTATCTTTTAAACGTCTGGAACATTTAATTTTAAAAGATGCGTTATAGATATAATTATTAAAAAATTGAAAAAGACGTTTGATAATGGGAACATATAAAGTAAAAATTAATATATCTTTTTGAATTTATTTTCATATCATATCATTCTGGCACACTAACTCTATGTCTTTAGTACAATCTTTAAACACTATATCAAGAAACAGATTACTTTATACAAAACAATAAAATTAACTTATTGAAATTGATGAATAAAGTTATTTTTTTATACATATTTTCTTAAATAGCGAGACATTGAAAGTGTTTCCTGAAGAGTTTTTAGAATGGAAGCCGTTAGTCACTGTATTGTAATATAACCCAACAATTCTTTTGCCGTTTGAGACTCTTTGATTGATTTATTGGACTGTTGTATTGTATTCAAGAAAGCATCATGACCGAAACTGTAAAAATATATTTAAGTTGAATGTGGAAAGATGCGATTGTCCATAATTCTATGACTCATTTACCTAGTAAAAGTTTTTATTTTTATAAATTGATACCCAAATGCAAGTAGATCATTATGTTTTTAGATGTTAATGTTAATGTTAAACATGTTTTTATAAGATCATATCTAAGATCCGAAAACCGCAAAATGCGGTGACAATACGAGAAAATCAATTTGTTTATTTAAATAGCAACAACATAAATTTTAAAAAATTCGTTGTGCCTTGAAAAGTGTTTTTTAGAAACTACAGATGACGTGTGCTTTTTCAGATTTTTAATTGCATTTTAAATGACCGAGGAAAATATCTATCCCACTTGATGAAGGTAATTTACCTTCAAAAAATTGCAAACTGAATAATTTTTTTTTAATACGTTCTTGAAAGTGTATAGAAAGTGTGTAGAAAAGTTTACATTTCACTCGGATGCAAAAAATTTAAAAAAAGTGAAAAAAATTTTTTTCATCCATTTTTTCAAAATTTTGAAATTAAGTCAAGCTAGGAAAAATAAAAAATACAGATGGATAGATCACGTATTTATGAACGAAAAATGTCTCAACCAAATTTATGGCTAATGCCACGGTTTTCCCGGAAAAAAATAGTTAAGTGTAACGTTATAACTCGGAGCGAGATACATGCGTGCGCGCGCTTCAATACACATGACTGTGACACGCACTGAATTACATGTCACTAAATCAAAATTTGTTCAATCTATATGAGTGTTGGTTCATTTAAAATATGGAAATTGTAGCTTTCTGGTGCTTTTTTGTTTTAAACAATACAAGCAAAGGGTGGGTGGGAAAAATATACTTATATATTACCACGTCCGAACTTTTTCGTCGCAATAAAAAATATAGAAAAAAATAAAAGCCCTTCAAAAAAATTCTTTCTTCATTTAGAACTGTTAAAAAGTATGTACACTTCATGATTATTATGGTTTATTAAGTTGTAGTAACGAGGATTAAAAAAAAGTACATCAAATCATTTTAATTTCTTTGCTTGATCATTTCCCATACAGCACACCAAATAACGATTACGATGTGTTCGCATTGTGACGATGTATCTAGATGCAGACACAAGGTTACACAATTCTACGATGTAAATGTGCTACGTTTACACATTGTAGGCACACACGTATGCACAAAGGTTAAACGTCCGCCTCACAATGTAGCCACAGTATACCATTTACATATACACAAATAATTTGATCCACAGTGTGTTATCGGATGCACAGTGATTGACTTCCTAATGTTTCAGACGAATGACGTCTTATGCTAGACGTTAATTTGACGTATTTTTCAGGTTATATTTGGTAATCCCCCCACAGGTTTTTAGCAATGGGAACATATAAAACTACATACTAGTTAGTAAGTCTACTTAAAAATTAAGTAATTAATGCATAAATACGTTTTATCCTATGAATTTATTTGTTAGCCATCCGTATATTTTATTTACATTAACTATCTAATATTGTTTACCATCACTCCAATTTCTTCTCACAAGGGTTGCCTGTAAATTATAATGTTGTTTATTGAGTTATTAAATTCATTTTTACTTACCTTTGCCAATTGCGGTGGGTAGGGGTCGAACCTGCACATGTCTCTGTTGTCCGTATTACAGTACTGACGCTTCTACCAACTGAGCTATCGTGGTGACTGTTATTTCGGATGCTAAAAGCAGTATTTATGATGTGTATGAAATCTTTATTATGTGTGAAATTGAATTTCTAGCCTTATTTAAAATATATGAAAATCTTTCAAGTTCTCTTTTTTTTTCTATTTTTTTACGTGTTCCCAAACCTGAATTTTTCGAGTTACTAGTATTTTTATTTATTTATAATTATTAAGAAGAACTTATTTAATTTAATTAAACTGTCACCAGTGTCACCTGAGTTAAGGATTAAAGTTTTAAGTTGAAGTACTTATACAAACCTGGGAAACGTGTTGGAGAAAAAACGGTCAGGTATAATATATCATCTACAACATAAATAGAATATTTAATGGTCTAAAACAGACCTAAAATTGAAAAGAAATATATTCGTACATCGGTTTTATAAGCAATTATTACCTTGAAAAAAACAACTAATTGTTTTTTTGCAATTATTTTAACAAAAAAAAAAGACAGTAAACACGGATCGAACCGCGTACCTCTTGACTCGCCGCTTAATGTTTAACTCACTCAACCACTGACTTCTGTTTGAATATCTGCTTAAAGACTTTATAGGTAGTAGAACACGGAACGGCTAGATTTTGCTTTTTAATGCATTTTAATCTAATTTTATTATTAAAAGAACTCGATATCTTTAAAACTGCCGAATCTTTGGAAACTCTTTCGAAAATTATTTTGGAGATTGTTAAAAAACAAAAATGCCTGCTATATGTGTGGCTATGACCACTCTTATAGAGGAAAGAGGACACATGAGATACACATGGCTGGTATGCTCACGCTGACGCTTTGCGCGCGCACACTGTTCCATGCTCGAATAGTCGAATGTAGACACGACAAGACACAACTAAAAAGTGTATATATAGTTATTTGTATCATGCGTATATATCGCACTTGTATGTAGTGTATGCAGTAGGCACAAGTATTATATAAAGCATCACACATACATATGACTTAAACCTTGTAGGCATCTTCTACGGACGTCAAATTTCAACATTCTAATGATCCTTCTTTACGTTATATAAAAATGTTTAGAATCTTGAGTGCATACGGTATACAATTATTAAACATTGTATCATCAATATAAACATAAGTGTATCTCATATGTATACGTCAGTACTAGTTTAACAATTAGATCCACCTTAACATATTTTGTTTCTCATGTGTATATCTCGTAGAGACGTAATTACAATTGGACGTGCTGTTTGGGTTTCTTCAAAAATATATATATTGAAGGCTGTAACTTGCTGAGATATTGACCCATTGGAAAAAATAAAATACCACTTCGGAAAAAATGTATACGTTTCGAATGTTCAAACGTAAATTCGTTTACTTGTATGCATTTTTTCGAAAATGTGATTAATCAAATCATGATAAGATTGTGATTTTCACGATCTTATCCTTATAACTATGAAAATACTTTTGATTGTTTTGAATATAAATTCTGGAACATTCCAATACATTAACAAATATATAAGGAATCCATTCAATATAGCTGAAATGTGGCTAGGTGTACCTGTAATAAATACAATACAGTAAAGGCACGTAAAAATTCATGCGAGCGATTCAGCCGCTATGTGTGGTGTCTGTGTATGCGTTCATAATTATATATTTTCCCTCCAGACTCACTATTTATCCTCCTATTCACTAAGAAAAATGTTAAAAATGTGTAATCAGAAAGAGAAAAATGCTTTATTTTACTCGATACAACTGCTAAGAATTTTTAGAGGTTCCGTAGTTTGCATTTAATCGTGCGTTTGGCCGCGCATAGTGACAAAGTTACTTCACGATTTTTTTTTCCAGGAATACCATGGCTTTAGCGATAAAGTTTATTAGAACATTTTTTGTTCATAAATACGTGGTCTGTCCACCTGTATTTTTTGTTTTTTTTTTTTTCGAAAAACTGACTTAATTTAAAAATTTTGGAAAAATAGATGAAAGAAAAATTTTTTTTCACGTTTTTTATGTTCTGCATCCGAGCGGAATATAAACTTTTCAGGATATTGTTCTGTACACTTTCACGAACTCATTAAGAATATATATATTCCGTTTGCAAGTTTTTGTGGGTTTCACTATAAAATGTTCTCTGTCGCCTGGGCTAATAAAAAAATGACGAAAGACAAGCGTCTCGATACCTCATTTTTGATACTTTGGCGGCCGGTAAATATAATAAATAAATAAATAAACGTTTATTGCTCACAAAAAAATTCACACATAAAAGGAAGAGGTTAGCCTAAACTATTTTCCACCTCCCATATACATTAGGAAAAATATTATTACTGTAGGCAGTATTACATTAAACTGAGAAAACCAAAACCAACCAAATGTTTATATATATTATTTATATCGTATTGCTTATAATAATAATAATAATTTAACTAGCAAATGTGCTGTTTTTTTTATTATAATTAGAGAATTTTATGCTCTGCCAAAAAGGTATCTTGCTTAATTTTCAAAACATTGAGGAAAAATCATATTTTTTTAGTAACTTTTGAACCCGAAAAAAATATGAGTGCGACCTGTGAAAACCAATTAATGTCAGACACAAATATTTTATATGCTTGTACTAATAATGACAATTATTATTATTAGTGCAAGCATATGAAATATAATCAATACAACTGAAAGTATCATAAAGGAAAAAATTAAATTTTTGCTTGCCATACTTAAAAAGGAACTTCATGCTTTGTTGTCATTTGATATCAATCAATTCTTGGTCATATTTGATCCATATACTCAGGAACACTTGTTGTAGGCTCAACGAAAATAAGTACAATTTCCAAAAAAAAATTGCTGTAAGGGATTCTTTTATTATTAATACCTAATTTTACTGTACTATTAATACAATCAGTTTTATGTTTCTCTATTAGGTAAGTACACGCAATTTAATTTCTGATGCCTTGCATCTTCTTATTTCAATGCGAATGAGATAATACTTAAAAGTGGGAAAAGAAGAAGTCAAATTTTGAAGAAAAAACAAAATGTCACAAATGCTGACAAATTCAAAATATTTAAATACTTATAGGCCTACCAGGAAGTAACTACATTATTAATTATTAATATTTAATGTGTATTTGCATACAGAAATAACCCAATATTTTATTAGGTTATCTTTAATGTAACTTCAAATTCATAACAATAAATAATAAAAAATGTAACTATTATATTATTTAGGCGTTCAAAAAAGAATATATTTTTTTTATTAGCTGACTCTCCAATAGCGTCTCTCTATTCTAAACAGCAGCGATAGTGGCTTAGTATAGCAACTATTTACTCCCAACCTCTAATATTGTGCTTCGTGACATTGCAAGCATAAAAGAAATATATATTATATAAATATGACTTGTAGAGGCCCAGTTACATTGGCAACATCGCTGGGACAGAGAACGAATATATATAGACGGTAACTTGTGGATATATATATATATATATATATATATAGACGGTAACTTGTGGAGCCCGATATATCGATAGGTCGTTCATAAGCCCGGCATTTCCCAAGTGTATATCTTAACAAATTTATTAAATAAGGCGATTACTGTGTATTTCTTTTAATAGTAAGCCACGAGGGATGGCTAATTATTATTTTTTCATTAATTATATAAACATTGCATATTTCAGAGCCCGGATATATATACAAGTACTTTCAGAGCCCACTGTATATAAGAATATAGCTGGCGTTCGTTCTCCGTCCCAGCGATGTTGCTAATGTAACTGGGCCTCTATAAGTCATATTTATATAATATATATATTTCTTTTATGCTTGCAATGTCACGAAGCACAATATTATATGTTGGGAGTAAATAGTTGCTATACTAAGCCACTATCGCTGCTGTTTAGAATAGAGAGACGCTATTGGAGAGTCAGCTAATAAAAAATATATATTCTTTTTTGAACGCCTAAATAATATAATAGTTACATTTTTTATTATTTATTGTTATGAATTTGAAGTTACATTAAAGATAACCTAATAATATATTGGGTTATTTCTGTATGCAAATACACATTAAATATTAATAATTACTAATGTAGTTACTTCCTGGTAGGCCTATAAGTATTTAAATATTTTGAATGTCAGCATTTGTGACATTTTGTTTTTTCTTCAAAATTTGACTTCTTCTTTTCCCACTTTTAAAGTATTATCTCATTCGCATTGAAATAAGAAGATGCAAGGCATCAGAAATTAAATTGCGTGTACTTACCTAATAGAGAAACAAAACTAATTGTATTAATAGTACAGTAAAATTAGGTATTAATAAGAAAAGAATCCCTTACAGCAATTTTTTTTGGAAATTGTACTTATTTTCGTTGAGCCTACAACAAGTGTTCCTGAGTAGTATATGGATCAAATATGACCAAGAATTGATTGATATCAAATGACAACAAAGCATGAAGTTCCTTTTTAAGTATGGCAAGCAAAAATTTAATTTTTTCCTTTATGATACTTTCAGTTGTATTGATTATATTTCATATGCTTGCACTAATAATAATAATTGTCATTATTAGTACAAGCATATAAAATATTTGTGTCTGACATTAATTGGTTTTCACAGGTCGCACTCATAAAAAGGAATTGTGTGGTATTTTTTTCGGGTTCAAAAGTTACTAAAAAAATATGATTTTTCCTCAATGTTTTGAAAATTAAGCAAGATACCTTTTTGGCAGAGCATAAAATTCTCTAATTATAATAAAAAAAACAGCACATTTGCTAGTTAAATTATTATTATTATTATAAGTAATACGATATAAATAATATATATAAACATTTGGTTGGTTTTGGTTTTCTCAGTTTAATGTAATACTGCCTACAGTAATAATATTTTTCCTAATGTATATGGGAGGTGGAAAATAGTTTAGGCTAACCTCTTCCTTTTATGTGTGAATTTTTTTGTGAGCAATAAACGTTTATTTATTATATTTAAAGTACCGGCCGCCAAAGTATCAAAAATGAGGTACCGAGACGCTTGTCTTTCGTCATTTTTTTATTAGCCCAGACGACAGAGAACATTTTATAGTGAAACCCACCAAAACTTGCAAACTGAATATATATATATATATATATATATATATATATATATATATATATATATATATATATATATATATATATATATATATATATATATATATATATATATATTGTACTATCTTGCCAAAAAGTAGGTTCAAATGTATTTTTAATATATTAGATAAAAAATATTCAGAATTAAAATACTGATTTATTGAATTGATTTAAGAGTCAAACAATTACGTTAATTTTTCCTAATGCCCTAACCGACAGCTAACTTATATATTAAATTCTTATATACTAACAAATATTGTCGAAGTTTCCAGGTTAAAATAAATTAATTGTTCTTTTTTTATATAACTTAAATAACGCAATACGTTAAATGTTTATTGGAATAACGTTCACGAAAATACCTTTTCTCATGTATGTTTCACCAAGCTTGACATTGGTTCCTTATTTCTTCCATAATCATATTAACGATGTCCCTTATTGGATTCTCCCCTCTAGATAATTAAATTCTTATTGTCGAAACTCCTGTGAGCATATCTTTCTTCATTATTATTAATCAAATATATTTTTCTTGAATTTTTGTCAATCTGACTTTTTATTAATAATTCAATTTCCAATTTTTTTTACAACTTGACTTTTCTCGTCTAATTTCATTGTCTTCCAAATAGCTTATAGTTTTTACACATTCTTATTCTAGTTCTAACTATTAAACAATTTAATTTAGACTATGAATAAATACATGTCATTTCCCCTCTAGATAATGTATATAAAAATTATAATTATCATTTTTATGTACACTTATCTATACCCAATCACATGTATTTTAGTTCTCACTCTTGATTCAATTCAATTTTATTTTTCAATTTGTGAATATATTAAGTTAATATGAAATTCTTGTGCTTAAATTTTGATATTTTAACAAATTGGTGTGGCATTCACACAATAAATTTTTAGTTTGAGAAATGCAGATCTAACCAGGATCATATGGAAATTTATAAGGAATCGCATAGTTCTTGCATTTAAATGGCTTACAATCATCAACTAACCACTTGTATACATAACTTGTCGCTACTTCTACTTCGTAATAAATGAGAAAATTATATTTTTGTAACAATTTGTGTTGACATTTATCATATTTAGTAGGACCATTTATCTGAAACACTATGGGCATCTTACAATTATTATTTAAAACGTAAATATTGGCTTCATCTCCAATTACCACATTTTTCCTCTCTGCATATTTGCCGTTTATTATATGATTTGCCTTGGTTTCCTCGCCATTTATAGCATTTTTACTCTCGGCACTTTTGCCATTTATTATATTACTTATTTTGGCTTTATCGCCATTTAATTCTTTATTTTCGGCACCTTTGCCATCGTTATTATTCACTTTTGTTAATATTTGCGTGTCTAAGTTTTTAGAAATATCAATTTTTTTATTTAAATTAAGATTCGTCAGTTCAATCTTTTCCCTCAAATTTCTATTTTCTTTTGTAAGTAACTCTATTTTGTTGCTTAAATTTGTATTTGTTTGTTCAATTTTGTTGTTTAGGTTTGTATTTGTTTGTTCTATAATGATATTTGTTTGCCCAATAATTTCGTTCTTTGTTTCAGCTAATTGATTTAAAATTAGTTGCATCTGTTGCATGAGCAATGTGGGATCAAAAACTGAAAGAGGCGCAACAACAACGCCTTGTTCTGCCATGATGATATTGGTATTTGATATCTTTTATGTTTACTATAATAATAATTATTAAAATATTTAAAGTTGTGTTTTACTTTATATTAAAGTGAATTATGCAGATTAATTTAATTTCGACTTAATTTATTATTTAAATTTTATCTAACCCTTTTATTTCCAACGCGCCACGTTGCCAGTCGCCAAAATGTACTATCTTGATTTAAATTTTACTAAATTTATTTTATTTATTTTTCTAAATTTTAATTTTACTCTTTCCCAGGGCCAAAAAGTAGGTTCAAATGTATTTTTAATATATTAGATAAAAAATATTCAGAATTAAAATACTGATTTATTGAATTGATTTAAGAGTCAAACAATTACGTTAATTTTTCCTAATGCCCTAACCGACAGCTAACTTATATATTAAATTCTTATATACTAACAAATATTGTCGAAGTTTCCAGGTTAAAATAAATTAATTGTTCTTTTTTTATATAACTTAAATAACGCAATACGTTAAATGTTTATTGGAATAACGTTCACGAAAATACCTTTTCTCATGTATGTTTCACCAAGCTTGACATTGGTTCCTTATTTCTTCCATAATCATATTAACGATGTCCCTTATTGGATTCTCCCCTCTAGATAATTAAATTCTTATTGTCGAAACTCCTGTGAGCATATCTTTCTTCATTATTATTAATCAAATATATTTTTCTTGAATTTTTGTCAATCTGACTTTTTATTAATAATTCAATTTCCAATTTTTTTTACAACTTGATTTTTCTCGTCTAATTTCATTGTCTTCCAAATAGCTTATAGTTTTTACACATTCTTATTCTAGTTCTAACTATTAAACAATTTAATTTAGACTATGAATAAATACATGTCATATATATATATATATATATATATATATATATATATATATATATATATATATATATATATATATATATATATTCTTAATAAGTTCGTGAAAGTGTACAGAACAATATCCTGAAAAGTTTATATTTCGCTCGGATGCAGAACATAAAAAACGTAAAAAAAAAATTTTTCTTGCATCTATTTTTCCAAAATTTTTAAATTAAGTCAGTTTTTCGAAAAAAAAAACAAAAAATACAGGTGGACAGACCACGTATTTATGAACAAAAAATGTCCTAATAAACTTTATCGCTAAAGCCACGGTATTCCTGGAAAAAAAATCGTGAAGTAACTTTGTCACTATGCGCGGCCAAGCGCACGATTAAATGCAAACTACGGAACCTCTAAAAATTCTTAGCAGTTCTAACGAGTAAAATAAAGCATTTTTCTCTTTCTGATTACACATTTTTAACATTTTTCTTAGTGAATAGGAGGATAAATAGTGAGTCTGGAGGGAAAATATATAATTATGAACGCATACACAGACACCACACATAGCCGCTGAATCGCTCGCATGAATTTTTACGTGCCTTTACTGTATTGCATTTATTACAGGTACACCTAGCCACATTTCAGCTATATTGAATGGATTTCTTATACATTTGTTAATGTATTGGAAAGTTCCAGAATTTATATTCAAAATAATCAAAGGTATTTTCATAGTTATAAGGATAAGATCGTGAAAATCGCAATCTTATCATGATCTGATTAATCACATTTTCGAAAAAATGCATACAAGTAAACGAATTTACGTTTGAACATTCGAAACGTATACATTCTTTCCGAAATGGTATTTTATTTTTTTCAATGGGTCAATATCTCGTCAAGTTACAGCCTCCAATATATATATTTTTCAAGAAAATGATCAAGCAAAGAAATTAAAATGATTTGATGTACTTTTTTTTTTTAATCCTCGTTACTACAACTTAATAAACCATAATAATCATGAAGTGTACATACTTTTTAACAGTTCTGAATGAAGAAAGAATTTTTTTGAAGGGCTTTTATTTTTTTCTATATTTTTTATTGCGACGATTAAGTTCGGACGTGATAATATATAAGTATATTTTTTCCACCCATCCTTTGCTTGTATTGTTTAAAACAAAAAAGCACCAGAAAGCTACAATTTCCATATTTTAAATGAACCAACACTCATATAGATTGAACAAATTTTGATTTAGTGACATGTAATTCAGTGCGTGTCACAGTCATGCGTATTGAAGCGTGCGCACGCATGTATCTCGCTCCGAGTTATAACGTTACACTTAACTATTTTTTTCCGGGAAAATCGTGACATTAGCCATAAATTTGGTTGAGACATTTTTCGTTCATAAATACGTGATCTATCCATCTGTATTTTTTATTTTTCCTAGCTTGACTTAATTTCAAAATTTTGAAAAAATGGATGAAAAAAATTTTTTTTTACTTTTTTTTTGCATCCGAGTGAAATGTAAACTTTTCTACACACTTTCTATACACTTTCAAGAACTTATTAAAAAAAAAATTATTCAGTTTGCAATTTTTTGAAGGTAAATTACCTTCATCAAGTGGGATAGATATTTTCCTCGGTCATTTAAAATGCAATTAAAAATCTGAAAAAGCACACGTCATCTGTAGTTTCTAAAAAACACTTTTCAAGGCACAACGAATTTTTAAAAATTTATGTTGCTATTTAAATAAACAAATTGATTTTCTCGTATTGTCACCGCATTTTGCGGTTTTCGAATCTTAGATATGATCTTATAAAAACATTTTTAACATTAACATTAACATCTAAAAAAATAATGATCTACTTGCATTTGATTATCAATTTATAAAAATAAAAACTTTTACTAGGTAAATGAGTCATAGAATTATGGACAATCGCATCTTTCCACATTCAACCAGTGGCGGCTGGTGAAATTTCAATATTTTTTTTCTCGTCTGTGGCGCATGGGACCCATACGAAACTTGGGAAATAACATCTAGAGAAGCACTTCTCTAATGACCCCTAAAAAATTTTGAAAAAGCAGTTTGCGAAAAAATTTTTGAAAATTCGCTAGCCTCCCCTGGGTCTAGGGACCCCTGTTTACTTTTATTTTTTTTTGTCATATGCATTTGACTTTTCATAAAAATGCATCGACAGATTTTGGAGTTTGTGAAAATATTTTCATTACTAACTGAGATACAACGAATTGAAATATTGTAATTTGTTAAATTGTAAATTACAAAATTTCAGTTCATTGTATTTCAGTTAGTAATGAAAATATTTTCACAAACTCTAAAATCTGTCGATGCATTTTTATGAAAAGTCAAATGCATATGACAAAAAAAAATAAAAGTAAACAGGGGTCCCTAGACCCAGGGGAGGCTAGCAAATTTTCAAAAAATTTTTCGCAAACTGCTTTTTCAAAATTTTTTAGGGGTCATTAGAGAAGTGCTTCTCTAGATGTTATTTCCCAAATTTCGTATGGGTCCCATGCGCCACAGACGAGAAAAAAAATATTGAAATTTCACCAGCCGCCGCTGCATTCAACTTAAATATATTTTTACAGTTTCGGTCATGATGCTTTCTTGAATACAATACAACAGTCCAATAAATCAATCAAAGAGTCTCAAATGTCAAAAGAATCGTTGGGTTATATTACAATACAGTAACTAACGGCTTCCATTCTAAAAACTCTTCAGGAAACACTTTCAATGTCTCGCTATTTAAGAAAATATGTATAAAAAAATAACTTTATTCATCAATTTCAATAAGTTAATTTTATTGTTTTGTATAAAGTAATCTGTTTCTTGATATAGTGTTTAAAGATTGCACTAAAGACATAGAGTGAGTGTGCCAGAATGATATGATATGAAAATAAATTCAGAAAGATATATTAATTTTTACTTTATATGTTCCCATTATCAAACGTCTTTTTCAATTTTTTAATAATTATATCTATAACGCATCTTTTAAGTGCTATGAGAAATTTTGCTTCTTGTAAAATTTTAACGATTTATTTTTCAAAAGAGAAATTTTCTGCTATTTTCCTTATTATCTCCTCTCCTAACAATAGTATCGCAATAATAAAAAGAGCGAATTGTTCACAATAAAATTTTTAAAAAATGCCTTTTTTGTCTGTTTAAGAAACATAACGTAATAATGAATCAATTTTAGTGAAAGTTATGCCCATTATTGAAGTAAACCTTCGTGCCAAATTTTAGCCCAAAATGTTTATTCAAACGGTTAGAAACCAATAATAATTTCGAAATTCCATCGCGTTTTATAAACAAGTTCAAATAATTCTGTGGATTTTTTTATAGAATCAAAAATGCAAACGAATTATGAAAATAGATGAAATATCTAACATTTTTCTAAAAAAATAATGATCTACTTGCATTTGGGTCCGGGATATGTCAGTTTTTGCTTTTCAGTCGCTTATAAACAAAGAAATTGATATTTCTTCTTAAAAATTTAGACCTGTTATTCTTCAATACCTATATTTTTGTGTCACCTAGTTGAATAAGAGAAGCACAATAAGCGATGGAAAATTATTATTGATTTTTAGCCGTTTGAAGAAATATTTTGGGTTAAAATTTGGCACGAGAGTTAGTTCAATAAAGGACATAGTTTCACCAACTTTCGTTAAAATTGATTCATTAATACGTTATGTTTCTTAAATAGCCAAAAAAGCAATTTTTGGTGGTTTTTATTATTATTTTTTTAAATTAACAAATTATCAGATAGATTTTTCATAGAGCCAGTCCTATTCAAAACTCTATTGCCAACAATTCGCTATTTTTATTTTTGCGATACGATTACCAGGACCGGAGATAATAAGGAAAATAGCAGAAAATTTCATTGTTGAAAAATAAATTTTACAAGAAGCAATGGGCCGATTTAATGAAGGATAGTCGGTTGTGCCTTCGAAGCGAACGGTTGGGTGCCTGAAACACTTCCACTATAAACGCAAAATTGCCGTGAAAAACTCCGTCAAATTTGATAAAAATTAGGTGAATTATAACCCAAGAATTTACGCGCAAATTGATACCTCATATCAAAAGAACAAAGTTGAAATAGAATTAATATTTCAAAAAAAAAAAATACAGTTTTGTGACCAGTGCTGTGTATTAAGAAACGAAAAGAGCGTAACCCAAGACAGGCAAAAGCAAGATAAGTACCTCCTTTTTCATTTTTAAGTACCTTCCCAGACAAGTATATTTATAACCATTGAAGGGTTTAGGCCCATCACCCTTGAAGAGTCGACAATGTCGACAAGTTTATGGCAATAAATTAAAGCATGACATGATATCCCTCTGTAAACCTGTAAATTATTTTTTTAACCATTATAAAAATATTCAAATGAATTTGATCTGTCTGTAAAGTATGGTCATATAAATTTCTTTTGTTAACCTTCAAATAATCTTTTTTCATAATTATTAAAAATACTCAGGCGAATTTAATATAAACTGAACCTGTAATAATCAAACGTATATGGTCATAATATTCTCTTAGGTAAAATATCAAGTGAGGGTTTTCAGGTCGAAATTACGCTCATTGTCAAGTGTAATAACTTAAAAATAAGTCAATAAACAATCCTTTCTAGCAAATTTACATATGAGTCTGGCCAGGGGCGTGCCCCATCAGGGTGCCAGTGCACCGTGTGGAATTGAAACAATTTAAGAATATAATGGGAATTTGGATGGAATTGGTGGCCATTGGCTTGGTTTCGGTGCCAGTGGAATTTGGAAAGCCTCATCCATGCTATGGAAACATACAAATTGTATATGTTTCTGGTGCGGCTAGGGTGGGACTGAGAAAGTTTATTAAAAAGTTTAAAAAGGTTAGGACCGTAATAGTGACAAGCAGGGGGTAAACGGGAGATAGTAGCTCTCCGGAAAGCACAAGAATGATGTATCTACTGCGGAGCGCGAGAGCGAGGACACACTGGCTACTGGTGCGAGGAATCGACGGCGACGGGAATTGTCTGTGTGGAGCGCTGGGCCATCGTTGGAAGGAGAAAACATAGAAAACACGTTCCTTTTTGTGTGCCATCACTTGGTCCGGATACAGAGTGCGAAGGATACAGTTTTGAGTTGGGTGAGGGATGAGTGTTTGAGGGGTGATGCATACCTCGGGACGTGCGATTGACAATTTTGTGAGTGGTGATTGGTTTTGTATATGATCCAGAGCTAGGTGCAATGTTTTTGGTGTGGTGCGGTAGAGCGGATCAAAAGGAGAGGAGAATGGAGGGGAGGAGAGGTATCACAAAGAAGTGTTGTTGATCTTGACTTTTGTTGGTGTCTAGTTCAATAGGAGTGTGTTTTGTGGTATTGCATATTTTTTGACGTTGTGGGTGTTACAATATAGTGTTGTGAATCTGATTACATAATATTTTTCTTAAGAAAATTATCAAATGAGGTTTTCAGGTCAAAATTACGCTCGTTGATAAGCGAAAAATTCTACATTAAATTCTACACTAAAAACAGGGAGATCAGGTTACACGTGGAAATCACAAAAAGGATAGAAATGTACGCAATGAAGTACTGGGGACACGTCCAAAGAAGGGAACCAACACACCTACTGAAGAAAGCACTAACACTGAACAGCAGCAAACTTAAAATGGTGAGACCATGTTACACGTGGAAAACAACAATCGAGAGGATCATGAACAAACTGGGAAAGGACCAAACATACTGGGAAAGAAAAGCGAGGGGAAAGAGTGAATTTCACAAAGAAATCGGAGCGATATATACTCTACCAGAATCAGAAACGGAGGAATCAGAAGCCTCAGAAGAAGAAGAAGACTTGTAGAAACAGAAGTACAAAAATAGGAGCACAGATAGCAGCGACACAACGCGACAAATATTTCACAAGAAGACCCAGAATAGGCAGAAGCCCAGAACCAAAAATACAAAAAAAGGGGCTTAAACGCTCCCTCACGACATAATGCGGTAACGCATCTCACAAATACCTACACCTCCCAGCCCACATTCCTTTACCATGCGCCATGTGGCTCTCGCTGCTGGCAACAAGCATGACCTTAGTCCAACCCAGCGTGGACGTAGCAGGCCCAGCTGTATAACTTGGGAGTGGCAGTAATGCCTACCGCACGCTGGTAAATCAATCAATCAATCAATCAAAGCAATGGGCCGATTTAATGAAAAACTTCGTATAGCACTTATACATAAAACAAATTAAAACAATAAAATCACTGCAGCCAAACAATTCAATTCAAAATTTTTGTTTCCACTATAAACGGTTAAATATTAAGGACTAATATTTGGCAAAATTATAAGCGGCACTGATGGCAATCAAAATAAAGAAAAATAAACAATTATTATACTGAATTAATGACAATAATACTTAAAAGTAAAATACAAAAGTGAAGTAAGACAAAGGAAAACTATACCATAACATAATCATAACCATAGACCATAACAATAGAAATATATTGACAAATACAGAGATTAGGATTTTAAGAAAAAACAATATTAGTTAAAACTAATAGTTGAGGTCTTAAAGTATTACGAAATTTACATAAACTAAAATGTTTCATGTTGCTGCCGATATTATTCCAGTGTTTAACATTATGACTTTTGAAGAAACGCTGTCTAAGTAATCACTGCTTCCACGTCCAGATTTCTTATAAAAGTCTCTTACAATGAAAAAAAAATTGATACCATATTTGCACACCACTATGCGAAAAAAAAAATTGAGACCTTTTTATGATTTCTAACTTGCTTGCTTTATCTATTTAACATTTTACCCCATTTACTCCCCAACATTTCAACGAGATAAGATCAAAATACAATCTAGTTCCGCTATAATACATAGGTGTACTAAATTTCAAGTCAGTATCTTAAACCGAAGTAATCGTACGCGCAAAAAAAAGGGACAGACAGACATTTTTTAGGCTCAAACTTAAAATCTTGACTTCATGACATTCTAAACCTATTTGAATAAAAAAAATTATTCATTTTTTTACGATTACTATAGCGTGGATGTGTAAATAATAAGTATTCAGCAATTATGACGTTGTTCTCTTATACACGTCCAAATAGAATAAAACAATTGAAGTTGGCCCATCAAAATTGTGTTTTTGTAGAGACCATGTACGCTTAACAGGCAACCATGACGGATCACGTCATGCAGTTATTCGCACCATACAACAAAGAGAACTTGACTGAAAACCGCTGTCTAACGAATCACTACTTCCACATCCAAGTCTCTTACAATGGAAGAAAAAGGTTGATACTGCATTTGCAGTCCATTATGTGGAAATAACTGATCATAGAACTTTAATAATATAATATTTGCAATCGTCTACCTCAAGTACCCATAAAATGTTATGCCACATCGGTGAGAGTGGGGATTGTAGTGGGAGTGTTTCTGATGCAAAAATAATTGTGGCCTTTGGTTCTTGTACACACACTAATTCACAATTCTATTTTTTTATCCCCTTTGACATGAGGATGGTAATGGGGGTGATAGTGGAAGTGGCTGATATCAAAATTTTTTGAGAACTTAACTTTTCGTACATACACTAAATCCCAATTTTATCGACTCTTACTTGCTTGTTTACCTATTTACCCCCATTTACCATCCCAACCTTTCAACAAAATAAGATCAAAATATAATCTATTTCCAGATCTCGTGGTAATACACAGGTGTACTAAATTTTAAGTCAACATCATGAATGGTTTTAAAAAATTCATTTTTTTTTACCGTTACTAGGCGCCCACTCCACTACGTGGATGTGGAAGTAATACCAACTTATAGTCGTATCTATCTATTATAATACGTAAAACACCATCCTGCATAATTATTATTTAATGTCCCGATATTTCTCCGTGAAAATTTTAGCAACAAAATTAATACAAATTAAGCATATTATTATTGAATTCTGAATGCAAAAAATCACAAACCTAATTTAGGAACTTAGAAACATTAATTTAGTACAACAAATGGACAAATCCATGTAATTTATATTTTGTTCTTATTCTAATGTATCTCTTACGATATAAATGCTACCTCTATATCTTTTATTGCTTTATTTGAAATTACGTATTATAATTCAAAACAAATTTTACAATATTTAAGATGCTAACAACAATTTTTCTTTCACAGCATTGTACATAATTTATAATTCTTAGTAGATATATATTAAATGAATTCTTGAATTTACAAAAATTGTTAGAATATGAAACAATACTAGTGAGGTTAAAAAATTGATTCAAATAAAGAGCTTTCATTCATCGATTGTGACTTCATAAAGAAAGTATTTAAGAGGAAATAAGAATCGAACGTTATTGAGCCATTGCAACGGTGGCAAATATCGGGCTATATAACGTGAGATGGATAACAGCTGTATGTGAGCTTTGGATATACAGGAACAGCGCCGCCTGACGCAGTAGTGCTGAACTAAAAGTGTATCTCGGAACATGAAAATATGACTTTTTGAAGCCCACCTCAAAATTTTGTAGGAAGGAAGCTAAGATGCTTTGTGGCCATTTAGTGATGATATACACGGGGGTACGTTGATGAGCCCGACCCCGAGCTTCACTGCGTCAAATCGGGCTGCACTACAACCGCTCAGTGTATGAAACGGGCCTGTATATGACCATGCATATATATATATATATATATATATATATATATATATATATATTTACAGCCTACTATCCATAGAGCGTCCATACATTATTTCTATCCTTAGAGCGTCCGGTTACCATAGAGCGCCCGTATGTGGACGCTCTAAGGTCAACACATTAAAATTCGCTCCAGACGTTAAGAAGGGGGTCCCCAGGCAATTGGACAAATTTTTAGTGGACGCCCTAAAGTGGTACTTTGTACAGGATCAGTATATTTTAGTTCTTCCATTTGGCCATCAGAGGCGCTGGTGTCGCCTTCATGTATATCAGTTATCCTTCGGTCACAGACCATGAAGCGCCCAGTAGACATGACAACGTCGCGGGTGCTCAATAGTCGTCAGTAAGTATTAGAATAAATTCGCGCATATGTATTTACAGCAACTTGACTTTCACGGTCTCAACTATTGAACGTTTGCTATTAACGTTGTAATAGAAGTACTAATAGAAGAATGCATAGTCGATTTTCGAATCCTTTATTACTTTTTGATAGTATTGGATATTTGCTTCTTACTAAAAATTATGTGTCACACATAAAGTACATTATAAACATAACATCAATAGTTATATTTCATATTTATATTGTGCATAGTGGATATTCTCATATAGATACTTTTCGAGCGGCACGTTAACCAATTCAATCACCGATAGTGATATGAAATATTTTTTGTTGAAATCTATTAGATACGTGTAAAACGAAATTTCTATTTTCACTTTTTGAAGGGATGAAAATGGGGGTGGTAGATGGTTTAAAGGGTATCCGTATCTTTGAAATCGCATAAGTCAGAAATGTGATATTCCAGCGACGGGCTCTTCTGAAGAAATAAGGAGACACGTATTCGACGATATTCAAAAAGAAACCCCCGAAAAGGGAAGGGGGGGGGGGGGGTTAAACTTTTCGGAAACGATTAGGCCCAGAAGCGTGAAATTTGACAGAAATACTCTTTATTGGAATCTATTAGATACGAGCAAGACAAAATTTCGATTTTCACTTTTTGAAGGGGTGAAAATGCGGGTGGTAGATGGTCTAACGGGTACCCGTATCTCTGGAATCGCGAAAGTCAGAAACGTGATATTCCAGCGACGGGCTCTTCTGAGAAAATAAGGAGGCTCGTATTCGACGGTTTTCAAAAAGAGACACCCATCCCCCGCGGACGGGTGAATGAGGAGGGGGGGGGGTCTTTAAGCTACTCGGAAACGGTTAGACTCAGAAGCATGAAATATGGCAGAAATACTCCTTATTGGAATCTATTAGACACAAGTAAGACGAAATTTCGATTGTCACTTTTTGAAGGGGTGAAAACGGGGGTGGTAGATGGTCTAAATGCGCGTAAATGAGAAACGCGATATTCCAGCGATGTGTTCTTCTGAGGAAATAAGAAGACACGTATTCGACGGTTTTCAAAAAGAGACCCTCCGAACGGGCGAACAGGGAGAGGGATGTTCTTAAGCATGAAATTTGATCCATACCTCCCCATATGCTTTATTGTCGATTAAAATAATTATTTTTCGTTTAACTCGCTCTAACACAAAAATAGCATAATGAATTGTTATCAAATTGCGATGAGCAGTGGGTTTCCTCGAGTACAATGATTGCGCAGTGGGTTTCCTAGTATACAATGAATGTGCAGTGTGTTTCCTCGATTACAATGGATGCGCAGTAGGTTTCCCCGAGTGCCATATATGCGCAGTGGGTTCTTCGAGTACAATGGATGCGCAGAAGTTTTCCTTGAGTGCAATGAATGCGCAGTGGGTTTCCCCAGGTATCATGGATGTGCAGTGGGTTCCCTCGAGTGTACTTCCTGAGTACTATAAGAGTACTTAGTGACCATGTAGTACTCCTTCATAAGCATAAGTTAGTATGTCAATGCTCTTAATTCCACGCGCAAAAAGTCTTCAACGCGAAGTCGCGGGCATCAGTTAGCAGATATATATATATATATATATATATATATATATTGTGTTATAAGATTTGTAAGCCGGTAGACCAGTGCAATTAGACGATTTCCCATGTAGTCATTTGCATCAATTTCCCGGTACTCGAAAAAATAAGTTTTCGATGCCATTCGATTTAACTCGATGGGAACAGTACTTGCGAGTAGTTTTAAGGCCTCTCAAATTGTTTACACAATAAAGAAAAACTGTTTAAATTTCAAGGATGATTTTTTGGATCTTTTACCGTTTACATAGCGAAAATGAAAATAGATACGACAAAAATGCTTTTGTGTAGAGTACTGAATTTTATGCAAAATATCCGCGGGAGCATATTACTTCCACATCCAGTGGAAGTATAGTAACGCAAAAAAAAAATATTGTTCAAATAGAATGTCATGAAATGTCGAGATTTTAAATTTGAGCAAAAGAAAATTTCTGGCTGTCGGTCGGTCAGTGGTTCTGTCTAACTTTCTTTGTGCGCACGATTACTCTAGAACCGTTTAAGATATTCACTTGAAATATGGTACACGTATGTATTTTAATGATATCTGGAACTAGATTAAATTTTCATCTTATTCTGTTGAAGGGTTGGGGGTAAATTGTAGTGTGTGTGTTTAAAAATGTGTTTTAACCGCCTTCCATGTCACCTCAATGACCCTCTTAAGTCCAGTAGATCTAGATTTGTCTGAGTAAAGGAGACGGGGCCCTACAGTTTATAGTGGAATCCAAACCACTTCTTGGAGAAAACTTCCATTGAAAAATTTTTTCGCTATGTGGGGCTCGAACCCACTTCGCTAGGTACGCTCAAGTGCAAGCTAGACGCGCCAACACACTGAGCTACCGATCCCCTAGTAAACAAGTAAATCAAGCAGGAGTCCATAAAATTGGTATTAAGTATATTCAAGAGAAGTTCAAAATTTTTTTTGACAAAAAAAATGTGATTTAGTTTGGGTACAAGAACCAAAGGCTTCAGAATATATTTTTTACTTCATCCATCCACCCCCACCCCACTACCGATGTAGGGTATTATTTTATTGGTTTTTAGGAGAGACCATTTCAAATATTATATTATTAAAGTTCCATAAACAATTATTTCCACACACAATTTTTATTTCATTGTGAGAGACTTGGATATGGAAATAATGATTCCTTGAGCAGCGGATCAAAATACATATTAGCTGAATAGACCACTTTTTTCGCCTCATGGTTGTTTCTTGGGATTATGGTTGAAAAGTGGACCAATCTGACAATTCTGACTTCGGATTCAGATTCAACGGGTCAAGATACATAAGGATACACGATCTGGTCCACTGGACAGACCACTTGTTTTGTGGGACTGTGTTATATTTGTGGGGTGTCCACCTTATATAATTTTTACTAAAAGTCGGATTCCTTCATTGGCAATGACGTCAACTACCTACCAAATAATATTTAGATATAGCGCCAAAAGACACCAAGACGATACTTTCACGACTACAATACGGTAAGCAAAGGAAGTAATATATTTATATCTCGACTAGCTGATGCTCGCGACTTCGTTCGCGCGGAAGACTTCTTGCGCGTGGAATTAAGAACATTAACATAATAATTTATGCCTATAAGAAGTACTACATACTCACTGAGTACTCCTATATTACTCAAGAAGTACACTCGAGGGAGCCCACTGCGCACCCATTGTACTCAAGGAATCCCACTGCGCATCCATAGCACTCATCGAAACCTACTACGCATCCATAGTATTCGGGGAAACCAACTGCGCATCCATTGTACTCGAGGAAATCCACTGCGCACCCATAGTACTCTTGGAAACCCACTGCGCATCCATTGTATTCGAGGGAACCCACTGCGCATCCATTGTACTCGAGGAAACCCACTGCGCATCCATTGTACTCGAGGAATCCCACTGCGCATCCACTGCATGCACCCAATGCATTATTCTATTTTTGTGTTAGAGCGAGTTAAACGAAAAAATTATTATTTTAGTCGACAATAAAGCACACGGGCGGGTATGTGTCAAGTTTCATGTTTAAAAACATCCCTCTCCCTGTTAATCCGTTCGGGGGGT
Source organism: Rutpela maculata (assembly GCA_936432065.2). Classification (NCBI taxonomy): domain Eukaryota; kingdom Metazoa; phylum Arthropoda; class Insecta; order Coleoptera; family Cerambycidae; genus Rutpela; species Rutpela maculata. The sequence continues at coordinate 199,490,444 of OW386285.2, read as the reverse complement.
CTCTTTTTGAAAACCGTCGAATAGTGTCTCCTTATTTCCTCAGAAGAGCCCGTCGCTGGAATATCACGTTTCTGACTCACGCGATTTTAGAGATCGTCTACCACCCCCGCTTTCACCCCTTCAAAAAGTGAAAATCGAAATTTTGTCTTACTCGTGTCTAATAGATAAAGAGTATTTCTGCCAAATTTCACGCTTCTAGCGAAAAGCTTAAAAGCCTTTCCGAAAAGCTTAAAACCTCCCCCTCCGCGTTCACCCTTTCGGGGATCTCTTTTTAAAAAACCGTCGAATACGTGTCGTCTTATTTCCTTAGAAGAGTCCATCGCCCGAATAATCACGTTTCTGACTTAACGTTATTTCAAACACACAACACGGGTGCGCTTTAAACCATCTACCACCCCCGTTGTCACGCCTTCAAAAAGTAAAAATCGAAATTACACGTATCTAATAGATTTCAACAAAAATATTTCTGCCAAATTTTACGCATCTAACCGTTTCCGAAAAAGCCTAAAATTTCAACCCCATTTTTCACCCTCTTAGGGGCCGAATTTCGAAAAATCCCTTTTTAGTGGTTGCCTACGTCATTCGAGGAACCTCTATGCAAAATTTGAAGTTTCTAGACCCAGTGGTTTCAGCTGTGCGCTGATAGATCAGTCAGTCAGTTAGTCAGTCAGTCAGTCGTATTCTTTTATATATATAGATTAAGGCATTTTTGTGTTAATACAATAACTAATAAAAATATATCTGACAACATTAATCTTTGGAACATGATTAAATTAGAGAATTGTTAATGACTATACTTCCGGTCCATTCCTAATACAACACCCTGTATTGCTTCTAAAACATTAATTGCACACTTGGTTGAAAGAAAAGATAGCTGACTCAAGCTATACGGGCCCTCACTCCAATACCTGCCGAGAGTAAACTTGACGCATGCGCATAGTAAATATTGATACCCTTTTCCCCTTTGATTACTAACGCAAATATGACAACACTGTCGGACGCTCTAAGGTCATTCCATATGTGATATATACACGAGAGGACGCTTTAAGGTAGTAAATGTACGCATTTTATACATGTTTGTGGGCGCTCTGAGGTGGTTATACGTACGGACGCCTGAAGGTAGCGAATTTTTTTTTAAAGTGAATCATACGCCGAATAAAGGCAGTATACGCGGAGAATTCGGAGTATATAATAAATATCGTTGTCGCTCTACTCATATATGCGCTTATCTCATGACGGACGCCCAATGAATGTTTTTTGCAATGACGCTTTATGGATAGTGGGATGTAAATATATATATATATGTATATGTAAACACGGCAAAGGCATTATATTCAGAATTTTAAAAATTGGCTTGCAGTGGTCTCTGAAGCCTGCACCAGCCACTATTCTAACAGCTTGTTTTTGAAGCCGGAAAATTTTGTCCGCGTAACAAGAATTACCCCACAGCAGTGTGCCATAACTTATATGAGAATGGAATAGCGCAAAATAGCTCATACTCAGAGTCTCCATAGATAACGATCTCGTTAGATTCCGTAATACAAATACAGAGCTCGATAGTTTGCGACTCAACTGTGCAATGTGTGAAGACCAATTTAGTCTGTCGTCAATGGTGATGCCGAACAGTTTTGCGCTATTACCTTTAGTGGCTGTTCGACTTGTAGAAAATATTAGGTTTTGCGTTTTTTTCTCATTTAGTTTTAACTTACTAGATGTGAACCATTGTTTGGCTTCAGAAACAGTGTCGGTACTTTTCAGCATGAGGTCATCCATGTCTGAACCTGAATTTATTATCGTTGTGTCGTCTGCAAATGCTACGCAGTCATTGGGAAACATGTTATGGAATAGGTCGTTGATATATATAATAAATATCAGAGGCCCCAAAACTGAACCTTGAGGTACTCCGTGTATAACTGGATTAAAATCAGAAAAATTATTTTTTATACATACAGTTTATTTTCTGTTTTCTAAAAATGACCTAAAAAATGTTTGGGCTAAACCTCTAATTCCATAATAGTACAACTTCTTTAACAAGATATCGTGAGAAACACAGTCAAACGCCCTTGAGAGATCACATAGTGTGATTGAAACAAATTTTCCACTCTCAAGACCATTGACTATGTCGCTCACAACTTTGAAAACTGCTTGGGATGTGCTACACTTACTTCTGAAGCCAAACTGACAACAGTTTAGGACATTATTAGATTCGAAAAAAGCATCAGCCATGTTTTCAATATTATTTCAAAAATCTTAGAGATAATGGGGATGATAGATATGGGGCGGTAGTTCTCTATTATCGAAATATCACCCTTTTTAAAGATTGGTATCACTTGTAATTTTGAAGGCATCAGGATAATTGCCTTCACATATACAAGTATTAAGTAAGCACGTTAGAGGACGAACAATGACATCTAAAGTATCTTTGATGATTTTGCTATTCATGCCATAAATATCTGTGCAACATGAGTTTTTCAATTTTTCTGTAGCCTCAATGACTTCGCTCTCTGTAATCGGTTTCATAAAAAAAGTTTTGCACCATTCGCACCATTCATATAGTCAACTGCACTCTTCTGAAATGTATTGTTGGGTAGTGTAATAATTATGTTTTCAGCTACAGTAGAAAAAAAATCATTAAAATCAGTAGCTTCAATGCCATGGTCAGCTGTATTGAATTTCTTTCTATTTCTTTCGAAATTTACCAAGCGCCAACTGTCGCGAACCTTGTTGTCAGACCATGCAATAAATTCGTTATAGTGATTTTTCTTACCAGAAGAAATTTTAAGTTTATATTCTTTTTTAAGTGTCTTAAAAGATGAAATAAGGTGTGAGTCTTTTGAGAAGTCACAGACTGTTTTAAGAGACGACAATGTGTCCCTCATCTTTCTTATATCGTCATTAAACCATTTCACTGGAAATTTATTATTATTCGCTGTGTGGGCTCTCAACGGGAAGTACTTTATTATTAAGTCCGCATAAGTTTGTGTTAGAAAATTGGCAAGCAAATTAGAATTACTTAATGGGCTCTCGAAAAAAGACCAATCAATTTCGGTAAGCAATTTTCTTAGTTGCGTGATGTCATATTCTGTTATTTTACGTTTCCATACCTTACAGTTAGATTTTACTTAATTTTTAATATTTGTGCCTGATGATCGGCTATGAAGGCCTCTACTACAACTGATTCATGACCATCATCCCCTATATTGGTTAAAATATTATCTATACAAGTTGAAGACTGTAGAGTAACTCTTGTAAAGTCAGAGATTGTTATCTCTAAACCAAAAGACATAATGAAGCATACTAATTCATTTACAATCGACAAAGTCTTGCGGAAATTAATATTATAGGGGGTAGTTTTCACACTCTTTGAGGGTTGACACTGTAGGATGTTGATGTACGTAAGTTTTATTTAATTTCAGCCGATCATAGCATCCATGAAAACAGAAATCCTGTTGCATTTTATGTTTTTTCTTATTTTTCTCCTTTAAACTTGAGGGTGGTTGTTGACAACTCTGTAGGGGCAGTTTATGAAGATTACGTCGGACCTGATGCAGTTTCTTATCATTTTAACAAAACTTAGACATTCCGAGATTTTTCAGCACTCATTGCTGTTTTGGATCGATTTTTTTATATAAGGGGGCTAGTTTTCGCCCCTCCCTGGGAGCGTGTTTCATATCTATTGTATGTGCGCTGCTGTTTGACCTTAATTTGTATAATTCGACTGATTAAGATGTAACAACTATTCTCGTAGCTTAATCTTCTTTTTACCCCATTTTAGGGCTGTTTTTTGGCTCTAGCTAATGATTTTAGGGGTGTACTATTTTTTTGACCCCGGATTCGGATTCAGCGACCGAAAATACATAGGGATACATGGGTCTGGTTCGCTGCTTTGAACTTTTTTTTTGTGGGGCTGTGTAATTTATGTGGTACTGTCGACGGACCTTTTGCACAGGACCGTCGAATCTCCCTGCAATTTATAAGGCACACCCTGTATGTTCACACTATACCACATAAAAAATTCCAGCCTCGTATCTCAAGAAATTACAAAGTAAGAAGTGCTCAAATAAACTTGAGAATGAAAATAAAAATAAATAAATAAAAAACTATTTCTTTTCTTTTTATAGGCAACACGAGACGCCCCTGGCCGGCCAGCGTTCAAGAGGCTTCACCTCGACCCGGCAGGCAAAACTGGTCCGCTTGAAAGGGCTGGCTAGGCGCCGGTTGTCGCGTAGGAACACAATTACGCACCATTACGCGTCTTTGCATTAAATAAATATTTAAATTCAACCAATCGTCATAAAATTTCACACAATTAGTCTAGAAACTTTCAGTCATATCTCGTCAAAATTTCAGATCCCTACGGCATAGGAAAATATTTTATTTTTGCCCTCAAAGGTGCGGATCGCGCTTTTAGGCCAGGTAATCGATGAGCACGGGGAAGCCTCGCGACTCACAGGTAGTCAAGTGGTCTCATTCGACGAGGCTCGTCGTCCCGCACACAGGGCGCGAGCAATTAACCTAGTAGGTCGCAACCGCGGGGCGTAACTCCAAAAACAACGCGGAGGGCACTCTAGCGGGGAGACTAAACTCTTTAATATTAAATAATTCATAGCTGCCGAGCCATTCACGGTGAAGCGCTAAAAATTGGTGACGAGGGGTAGAAAATCCTCAACTTTACGAGGGGACCATCCGCGGAACAATCTGCGGGGTGGTTCACGAATTATCATCAAATGCATCACAATTATGCAATTTTGCATATGACCACTTGACCGATGGCAATAAGTGTCCTTATGTTCCGCTCGAAACCTACGCCACAAAAAGCAACACCCAAACCTTCGAGGGTACAAAAGCAAAGACAAGGAAAAAGGGAGTCAGTCTCCATTTTTTCGCCAAGTAAGAAACACTCCCTTGCATAAGGGTGTTCGCCGTGTCGAGTTCTTTGTTCTTTCTATTAATGTTAAATCTCATGTAAATTCAGTGAGACAAATCATTGCAGTGTCGCAAACACGTTCAGCCAGTCGATAAAAAAAAAACATTTTTTTTATTAGCGATTTCCACGAGCTAGTAGAACTTAGCCGCAAACCGCGAGAAATTCCGCGGCGTCATTGACGCGACGCCGAATTGTATCTGAGTCTTCGGTAAATTAACGATCATTTTTAAACATTAATTAAAGCACTTTGACAGTCAGCGAAACCACGGAGAGCATCTCCGCTGAGTTTAATTTTTTTATATATTCATCTATGACTTCAAAGAATAATTTCAGACAATCATAAAGACTTTTTCTTTCACACTTTCAAATTCATCTAGATCACTCTAGGAACCCTGGCTGGAATCGCGAGTTACTCAACCTAACTGAGTTAATTAAATTCTCCCCCGTCGATCCGCGAGTGTAAACCATAGTGCGAGCAACAGGTGTAGTGTATTCTTCAGGGATTACAGCGAGGGAGAGGAGTAAGCATTTTTTTATATTCGACGTCATCGAGCCAAGCTCAGGCGAACAGTTTCGTTGTATTCACCTGTGCTATAGCTACCTGTATTGTCTGCAGATCAACTCTCAATTATTACCTATCACAGGTGGGCTGGGCGAAACTAGCTCCTTGAGCACGGGTCCTGTACCTTTTTCTTTTCGCATTGATTTCATTGCCTTATCGTTAGTGTGTACAAAAAATAGTGCGACGTAAGGGAGAGCTATTGTCGATCTAAACAACAATAAGATTCATAAACCTTTGCTTGAAAATAAAATATAATAAACTTAAGCCGACCCCGGCTCTCGAGGGTTGTCAAGAAGTGCTTTTACAGCCTCCTCGAATGATGAATTAGTCCCTCAGGCTAATCGCTGCCAAAATTGCGTAAAATCACGAATTTTTAAAAATTTTTAAATTAAATTCAAATAAAATAAAGGGCGCTTGGGAAGTCGCCATTTTTACAGGGTTGTAAAGTGCTGTGTCTGTTCGTTTAGAGGGCGTGGGGAGTTGTTACGAGAGTGGCTTCGCGTCAAAGTTAATTACCAGCCTAATCAGTGGCGTAAAGTACGAGATAGTAGGTCCTAGGTCAAGGGCTAGTGGAACGCGCGAAACCGCGTAATCGTGAATCATCTAAATTGTGTCAAAATAATTTTTCTCTTTAAATTATTTAAATTACAGTGAGCCATTGGTCCGCCATTAGCATATCCTGCGCGTCTTTCGCCTAGCGGAGACGCGAGGAGCTTAGAGTCTGCTTTTGCGCAGTGGGAAGCTCCGCCTCCCTCTACGACGGATCTTGAAATCAACAAGAAGGTCCGCCATTTAAATTTTAGCATAGCGTCCTTTCAAAATTACTAAAACAAATTCTAAATCATTTAAATTCTTTTCGTTCTGGCTTTTCAATCATCGCAGATACAACTGCCACCTCCTAAATTAAAAAGGTGTAGTATAAGCTCCACTAAGCAGTTGTCAAGGACTTAACGTTTCGCGGGGACAATAATCACCTGCTGCAGGCACAGGCACTTCGACTACCTGTCGAAGGTAGCTACCCGGTGCTTGACCCATATTTAATGACCCACTAACAGAGTTTCAAGCGTTATGTCCCCTTTTGCTATTGGTCAGCTATCTAGAATTCACAAATTATATTAGTTAAAGAAATTAGCCTTAGCAAATGTCATTAGCGCCCAAATAAAGGGTTATAAATATAACAAATTAATAGTGTAAGCCATTCGGGACTCATATCGAGCTTAAGGTTTGAGAGTACAACTCGCTATCTCGCAAGTGCACGACTATAGCCCCCCTTCGTCGTACTACTTCCAGGTGCGCCAGGTAAAGGGTGTTAGCGTCCAGGTACGAAGGCCACGAAACCGTGAAACCTTTCCTGCACTTCATGCAAGTAGAGGCCGCGTATTTTTTGTGGTAAAGTGCGTTGCTCGTGCTTCCGTTCTCTTGTCTGTATTGTTTACTTATCTTAACGTTCGCTTGTTGCATAGAAGTGTACAGGTATTGCACCAACCACCTGTCACTCGTCCGTAGAATATATGCAGTATTAGAGATACCAAAAACCGCGACTCTGTATTAACTGATGTTAACTGTCATCGAGCGGCTCTGGTACCGTACCTAGGCACGACTCACCTGGATCCTGAACTTCACCATAGAACGGCGAACAGGTGAAATCGAAGCTCAGTTACCGAGAGGTAAATTAGCTCCTAAGAATAGAACTTGCCAGGTTCCTTTTAATTTTTTCTATTGTTCTTTATTATTGTTATTATTATTCATCCTTTAGGCCCTGATTCTAAATTTCAAATTCATAAGTTACAAGTAGGATAGGTACTTAGTTTAAATTCCTCAAAACCACAGGTGGAGCACCACGTTTTTTGTTCTTTCGTTTTAGTAACGAATTAAGGGACTCCTTGTACCTACTTATTTTGTTATTTTATAGTTGTGTTGCCTGGCTCAGTTAGTGTTAAGAATTTTAATTAATCACGGCAGGTACTTTAGGTTTTAAATCATTGCGAAATCAAATCGGATACATTTAGGACTTTTAAAATTTTATTTTTAATTTTTAGGTTTTAGTTTTAGGGGAGGTTTTAATTTTTTTTTACGTTTTTGTTTTTTTTTTCTCCATTCAGTGGAATGCATTATTAATTAGAAAGTTCTCGTAATTGTACATTATTATTGCTTCAATCACATTAATATAGTCCGTATTCGAAGGTATACAATCCTTCAGCGGTTAGCTGTATATGTATATACCATTCAATTTTTATTAATCTTTTTTTATTAATAATTTTTTTTCTATTATTTTATTATACATAATTTTTTATTTCTTTTATTTCCTTAATATTATTATTAAACTTATTTACACTCATACATTATTGCTCTTAATTAATTTAAAAACTCCGTCTCTTTCATTAAAGTAACTTTTATCACACCTCAATCCCAGCCAGAGGCAGGGCTTGGTAGGACTTTTAAGACAGGTCTTTGGCATCACCCTCTAATGTGAGGATCTTAGTACTAGCCACCATAGTTGTGATAGGAGTTGTTGTTGCTTGCTGGTACATCTGTACATGGACTATTAAGCGGAGATTAACCCCCAACGCATTACCTGGTGTTAGTTACTCTGTCATCTTACCGGGACAGTTTCCAAGTTCCAAGCGTAAAGTAGTCATCGTCAGGTGGCAATCCGCTGTACACCACTATAGCCCTGTCGGTCGGCCGTCCACCTTTGAGGACCCCTGCGCAGGTCAGAATACCTAACAATTTAGAGTCTCGGGCGCAGTAGCCCTATTCGCGGGAAGAACGACGAACACTAACTCTCTGAGAGCCAGGTAGATTTAAGCCTGGTTACGGTGTTCGTCGCGTTGCTACTTTTTTCTTTTTCTCTGACCTGAGGCATCCTCACTGGCTGCGCTTAACGCGCCGACTTTCGTGATTGAAGGATAAGGCGACTTTCGCGATTGAAGGATAGGGGGTTGGTCCTCCGTCCTCCACGGACCTAACTGCCCCGAAGCTCACCAGAACCTAACCCTGAGAGGTCGGCAGTAGCTGCGTGATACGCATAGGTAGGTAGGCGCTGGCGCCCGACTTCCATTACATAAATTTGTGACCTCCTACCGCTCAATCCGGGGTCTTCCCCAGGACTGGCCGCCCCTATTTCGCCCCCGCACGCAGCAATCTCGTCGACAGTACAATGCTATGAAAGAAAATTAGTTATTAGCATCTTAAACATCTTAAGTTTTGAATTGTAATACAAAACTTCAAATACAGCTAGTTTTTAAGGTGCTAATTTTAATTATTTTTTAAGTATTTTTATGTAGATACAATACTGCAGGAGCTTTAACCGTTCATTTTCAGCTTTAGCCAAACTGGAGCTGCCCCACCCAGACCAACACCCATCACAGCGGTGCGCGTCGTGGTTGTCTGGCTGACTCCGGGCCAGATTCCGGGGAGGCACCTGTACCTTTAATTTAAATAAATTTGTTATCGATTGATTGAACGATAAAAGATAGAGATAATTTAGAATAAGAACAAAATATAAAATACATTGGCTTTGTCCATTTGTTGTACTAAATTGATGTTTCCTCAACCCCAAATTGGGTTTGTGATTTTTTGCATTAAGGATTCAGTAATAATATAGTTAGTTTTTATTTAATTTCGGTGCTAAAATATCTGAACATTAAACAATAATTATGCAGAATTATGTTTTACATATTATACGGATAAATAGGCACTGTCCATGATGACTTATAAGCTGGTAAATAGGTAAAGCAAGCAAGAGTCAATAAAATTGGGATTTAGTGTATGGTATGAGAGGCCAAGTCCACAAAAAATGTTTGACATTAGCCACTTCCATTATCACTTATATTACCATTCCCACCCTATTATTAAAGGGGGCAAACAAATAAAATTATGATTTAGTGTGTGTACAAAAACCAAAGGCCTTAATTTTTTTTTGCATCAGCCATATCCCCACCACCGATGTGGCATATAACTAAAAGCGGCAAACGAATTATGAAAATAGATCAAATATCCAGCATTCCTTTAAAAATTAATGGTCTACTTGCATTTGAGGTCGAGATACGTCAGTTTCTGCATTAAAGTCAGTTATAAATAAACTAATTCATATTTCTTCTTGAAATTTGAGTTGTTTTTTTTAAAGCTTATATTTTTGCCTCTGCTATTTGAAAATAATGCAAAATTACAATGTTTAAAATTACACTGAATAGAGCATCTATGAGAACATAACGCACATTTTCAATTTTTTATAACTTTCTTAATTTTTGTCGCGAAAAGGGAAAATCAATCTAACCTGAACAAATATCCTTATGATACAATAAAAAAAAAAATATTTGCGAACAGGATTTGAACCCGAGACGCCCGAATTCTGGTAAAAAAGTATTATCGTCTAAACTACTAAAGTCTGATTTGTAAAACCATAATATAATATTTAGAGCTAATTGGTAATTTTCAGATTCTAACATAATTGCTAAAGACCCGACTTTCGACCTCTATACGCTATCTTTTAAAAATTGTGCTTCTGGATTGTTTTCAACTGGCTGGACAAAAATATGAGTATTGAAGAATAACAGGTCCAAATTTTAAGAAAAAATATAAATTTGTTTATTTACAACCGAGATGCAAAAACTGACGTATCTCGTCCCCAAATGCATATAGATCATTAGTTTTTTTCATAATCGTTTGCCGTCCTTGGTTAGTTTGGTAGGTTTAAAAAATACATGTAATAACCTACATTTTAATAAATAAATTGTCCCTCTAGAAGTCGATGCACTTAAACAGTAAGCGTGTAGGGAATTTCGAAATTATTATTGGTTTTTAACCGTTTAAATAAATATGTTCTAAAATTTGGCATGAAGGGTTACTTCAATAATGGGCATGGTTCCACCAACTTTCGTTAAAACTGATTCATTATTAGAGAATATTATTTAGGTAATATGCAAATCACAACTTACACACTTTTTTATTTATTATGAAAATACCTACTTTCTGTATATTGTTGCCCTAATCTGGGCACGCTAATATACTAGTTAGGTAAATACTTTAACACACTTATTATTGGAGAACCAATCAAAACAACTACTATCCTAGCTAATACTGATGAAGTATTGAATTACATGATAGGATTCTTAGCATTTTAAAGAAAAAAATATTGAAAATACTTAAATCATTTATTTACCCCAAGTAACACAGTTTGTATGATTGAGATTTTACAGCTACACAGAGAAAAATTTATATTGCTGGTAAATATTTATATATTGCTCCTTAATAAAAAATTTAGCTAAATATGGGACAAGAACCAAATCTAATAGCGGTTAATAAAAACAGGTTTCTGATAGTGTATATTTGGGATAAATATACGAAGAGTAAACAAAATTTGATATTACTGACAAATAAACTGTTTAATGAACAAAAATGTTAATGAATAATGAACTAAACATTTGTCACTAATATTTAAGTTATTAGCTATAATCGTGTATATTTTTGTTATTACTGCATTTTTTATTTCTGCTAAATAAGTAAACCAATAACACTAAGAATACTGTGTTTTCGTAACTAATATTATTGGATGTGAACCACTAATACCCAGTTTATTAGCAGCAATTATATAAAAATATTGGCACTATTTTTTAATGCTTACTGTTAATTATATTCGTTACTTATGACAAGTAGATTTATTATTTATTATAAACATATTGTTTATTTGGAAGAAAAATATTATTTCTCTCAAATATTTCTTTTAGTAAAGCAGGATATAATTGTAGCAAATAAAAACAGCATTAAGAATAAAAAATATTTATTTAAAAAATAAAAATCATTGATGACAAATCACAGCCTCATGAAATAATATATAATTTTATCTTCAAAATAGTAACAGATGACAGTAATTTAAATTGTATATTAATTTACATTTACAAAATTCTGGACCATCATCAAAATTCAGAGTATGTATAAATTTATATTGTATCCTGATGGTATACCCATTCTATAGAGATTAGAAAAAAATTTAAAATTCAAAAATACTCTAGAGATAAGTATACATCAGAAAACATCACAATAACTTAATGATTATCTTTAAAACTATAAATTCATGCATAAGTACCCAGGTAGCAAGGGTACGTTATAATGACGTCAAAATCTGGTGATTCTGGTCAAAAAGACGTCAGGGCACTAAAAATCGACTACAGAATGACGTCTTATAAATGACATTAAAATGACGTGCTACACATCACGTCATATTGTCGTCTTTTTTCGGTGTTAAATTTATTTATATTTTATCGGATTACAAACTTTAAAACTCGCTAATGGCATTTTGTTATCGTAAGCAGAGTGTAAAGTTTTGAGGGATAAGTATTGGCGTTTTTATTCGAGGATATAATGTTTTTTAACATTATCCAAAATAATTTATATTCAAAAGAGTTTGCAAAGATTCGGCAGTTTATTTGTTTAAATTATATTTCTATCTATTCTTTTAATAATAAAATTAGATTAAAATGCATTAAAAAGCAAAATCTGTCCGTTGCGTGTTCCAACTATAAAGTCTTTAGGTAAGTAGCCTCAGAAAGGTTGGTGGCCGAGTGCTTAAGGCGTCGTCTTCCAAGTCATGAGGTCGGAGGTTCAGTCACTGCTCATTCCGTTTTTTTTTATTGCGAAAAAAATTTTAGTTGTTTTTTTTTAAGGTAATAATTGCTTATTGGTTTTTTTCAATTTTAGGTCTGTTTTAGACCATTAAATATTCTATTTATGTTGTAGATGACGATATTACACCTTTACCGTTTTTTCTCCAACACGCTTCCCAGGTTTGTATAAGTACCTCAACTTAAAACTTTAATTCTTAAAATAGTTGACTCCTGACTTCAACTCCACCGCTCATCAAATTTGAGATAGGGAAAAATTTTTTTTCGGATTTCTCCCTCTCTGTTCTTCAATTTCGAGATCTGGGGAAAATATACTTTTTTTAACGAACCGCCACTAATACTAATTAATACAATAATTACATTGTTCAACAACTACTCGTACTTCTCAGGTGACACTGGTGACAGTTTAATTAAATTAAATAAGTTCTTCTTAATAATTATAAATAAATAAAAATACTAGTAACTCGAAGCGAGAACCTGAAAGATTTTCATATATTTTAAATAAGGCAAGAAATTCAATTTCACATAATAAAGACTTCATTCACCACCATAAATACTGCTTTTAGCATCCTAAATAGCGGTCGCCAAGCTAGCTCAGTTGGTTGAAGCGTCAGTACTGTAATACGGACAACGGGAGACATATAGGTTCGAATCCTACGGACCGCAATTGGTAAAGGTAAGTAAAAATGAATTTAATAACTTAATAAACATTATAATTTGCAGGCAACCCTTGTGAGAAAAAGTTGGAGTGATGGTAAACAATATTAGATATGTTTAATGTAAATAAAATTACGGATGACTAACAAACAAATTCATTAGGACAAAACTTATTTATGCATTAATTATTTTATTTTTATCAAGTAGATTACTAACTAGTATGTAGTTTTATATGTTCCTATTACTAAAAACTTGTGGGTGGATTACCAAATATAACCTGAAAAAGACGTCATTCGTCTGAGACATTAGGAAGTCATTTTCACGTTTCATTTACGTCATCTAACTCGTCATTTCTCGTCACCCCTGACCATTTTTTCACGTCATTTTCACGTGCCTTTGCTACCTGGGTACACATTACAGCAATGGCGGCTGATGGATTTTGAAGACACTTGATGGATCTAAATCAAATCATAAGAGGTTTTTATCAAACATTAAAATTACAATATTGTTTTTATTACACAAACTAATTTTCTATTACAATCTGTTTGGTTTAAGTTTTATAAACTTGGTGTCAAAAAATTTCAAATGCCTATTTTTCCAAAAATTAATATTTTCTCAAATTAAAAAAAAAACTGGCGTCGCAAGTATATTTTATCGTAGTATGCGGGTATTTTTGGAACAATTAAAACATGTCAAATATTAGTATTTTTTGGCACTTTTTGGGGTGAACCCAGGATGTCTGATGAAACCTTTTATGATTTGGTGTAGATCCCATGCCTTTAACCTGAGATACAGTGTCTTTCACTAGCCACCACTGCGTTGCAAAATATTATACGATTTTAAATGTAAAAAAGACATACACACACATACATATACACACCACACCACAGATAGCAGACAACCCCCAAATCCATAGCCAAGGCTGTGCGGAAGGGGGTTACACATTTGGAAATAAATATTCACCAGATCTAAACACTGAGAGAAAGGATCTGGTCAATTTACATGGTCATAAATTTTCATGTGAAATAAAGAAAAGATCTTTCTCTCAATGTTTATCAATAAAATACAACGCATAATAATAAGTAAATAAGGAACTGCTTAAAATTAACTTGGAAACTAATTCAAATTTTACCGCGCAATGACGTCACCACTTTTTCTGTACATTCCATCTTCCATCACTTGTTACAAGCCAAACTAATAAAAATGGCGTCATTATGCACATGCTGTAATTGATATTGATACGTATTTTAATAATAACTAAACATAACAATATATTAATGCATAACAATCAATTCGATCCCGCACTGTATGACTAATATGAGATACAATTAGTTAGGTCAGCTGGCAATTCTTGTAAATGCCATTTTTGTAATTTCTATACTTTAAAATTTAAAAAGTGATCATATTTCAATAGAAATTATTTATTATCTAATCTAAATTCTAAATCACCCAGGTATACATATAACTTTATAATTGCATGTACACCGCAGAAGAAGCCTATTTATTGCACTTAAACACAACACTACTTACTACACAGTACACGTCCCAACAACAAACATCGAAATGAGCAAATCAAATGACGAAATGACTTGAAACGAGTTGGACCGACGCACTCTCCCACCAAGTACTGAAAAACAGAAGCGGAAAATGGTTTTCGGTTGCGACGTAACCACACGAATATCAACGAGTTTTAAATTCTAATAAACTAGGTAATTTGTGCTTAGTTCATGACTATTTACTTTACAAATCAATATATTAATGCCACAACTTTAATTATTAGTACTTAATAAAATGGAATAAATAGAAATGCATATTTGTCAGTATAATCATATCTTAACCATTAATACATTTTTGTTAATCATAATATCACGGTTATTTGTACTAGAAAACTTTTGTGTTAAAAGAAAGTTTTTATTTGGCATTATTAATGGACCCTATTATTACTTAACAAAAAAATATTTCCTACTAATAAAAAAGTTTCAAATAAAAAGTTTATTTGGTCAATTTTTCTCTGTGTAACTATTAGCTGTGAACACGTTGCAGAAGTTAACCATGATAGCAAAATAGCTGTATATGCCATCTTTGGTTGCAAATATTATTTTGCAACTAAATGAAATATTTTATAATAACCACAGCTGTTTACTCTCAGTTAACTGTTGTAAAAAACATATTATAGGGTGACCAGATTTTTGTTAAATGAATGCTGGACACCTCTGCTAAGGGCGGATCTGGATCTGGGCCTCCAGCTTGGACTGAAAATAACAAAAAAAATTTTTTGAAGAGCGGGGGGGAAGA
This sequence comes from Rutpela maculata, assembly GCA_936432065.2. Classification (NCBI taxonomy): domain Eukaryota; kingdom Metazoa; phylum Arthropoda; class Insecta; order Coleoptera; family Cerambycidae; genus Rutpela; species Rutpela maculata. The sequence continues at coordinate 199,475,380 of OW386285.2, read as the reverse complement.
AATCCGAAAAAAATTTTTCGACCCACAAAATTTTTTAATGAGCGGGGAGGCGGAAATCCGAAAAAAATTTTTCCGTCCAAAAATTTATACTATAACTTCACTATAATCTAAATCTGAACTTATGCTGGACACTTCTAATACTTTCCAGCGAAATTCCGGACATGTGGCCAAAATGCCGGACTTTCGCTGGACACTTGTAAATGCTGGACAGTACTCCAAAATTCCGGACGTATGGTCACCCTAACATATTATAACTATAAGGGACAGCTAATAGGTGGCGGAGCTAAATTGTTTTGATTTGTAGTTACAAATATCATATTGCAGCCAAGTAAAATGCTAAATAATAACTGAAGCTATTTGTTCCCAATTACAGTTATAAAATATTCTTTATAACTTAAAGACAACAGCTAGTAATATGTGTCATGTGTACATATACGACCGACCATCAGCACAGAAATTTCTGCATAGAATTTGACATTCTGTGATGTTCTTAACCTCAACTCAGTCAGATGTCAGATCATGGTTTATTTTTTATTTACCAATCATGGCTGAAAACTACATTGTTGGACTAAAAAAGCTGAAGATAATGAAATACAACACATATCATAGAAAAGTAAAAAAACGTCTGCTGTCCAAACAAATAATAGCGTAGCTTGTGTAAATAATAAAATAATAGTGACATTCGCATATCTTGATTCGTGTATTCTGCCACAGAAAATTTAGGCAAATTTTAGCAGGCAAGTAATTTGAAAATGTAAGTCACCCCTCGGTTATTTCTTAAAATATAGTATCAAAATAAATGTGAAAAAATTATTTTGAAGTGGTCTAACAGAATTATTGTTCTTTATTTTCATTATGATGTCGATCTGGGTAACCTAATTTAGCAAGTAGGATTACAATTATGTGTTTGGCCGTCATCAGGTAATATATTTAGGCGGTTGTGGTAACTGCGAAAATTTGCCTATGTGTGATACATATGTATAATATATCTACGCAGTCGCAAACGAGCCGAACTTGAAGTTTTCTTAACGGCCATATTTATTTTATGAGTGGAAAGACACTAAAGAGAGCCATATTGTAGATTAAAGAACATTTTAATTTTGTGTATTTATTCACTTTATACTAATCCAGAGAATGAAAAATGTGTTACAATTGCAATATCCTGTGATAATTTCGTGATTTAAAAGTAGTTCTTGGGAAAAATAAGTTTTCCTAAATAAATACCTTACAATTAATTTCCTAATAATTAGGAAATATTGAGGCGCGTGCACCCCAAAGAAGTATCTCATCCACATTTAACGAAAAAATTACAGTGGCATATATTTTTAGCACACAGTGAGTTCTTTAATGCCAATTAAATTAGATAACTATAGATAAAGAAATTATTCCTACAAATGGCTTCATGTATGGCTATGGTACATAATAATATATTGTAGTAAAATGTATTAGAGGGTTAGTTTGTATAGTAGGTATTTACAGCGAAATTGTTTAGAATAACTAAAACGTTTATGAGAACCGCAAAAGACCAGCATATCGGTGATTTAGTTTGCACAGCTAAACAGCTGTAATGTTTCTTATATTTCAGTAAAATAACTGTAGGTAAATGGTTGTGGAAGTATTTTACGAACCAAAAAATGTTGTACCACTTTAGTATTGACAACTTTTTAATATGTTTATTATACTATCATGGTGGTTTGTTATAATAGCTATATAGCTGTGGGCTTAGCTGTTAGAACATTGTGGGAGCCGTTTTACACCTTATTGTGCTACTTGGGACATTTAGTCATTCACACTTTTTTTATTTAATATGAAATTATCTACTTTCTGTATATTGGTACCTTAACCGGGTCACGCTAATATACTACTTGGGAAAACACATCAAAACAACTACTCTTCTAGCTAATACTGACGAAGTATTGAATTACATGATAGGATTCCTGGCATTTTAAGGCAAAAAAAAATATTGAAAATATTTAAATTATTTATTGAAATTCAGTCATTCACAACAATTACTATTGAACCTTACATTCTATTTCAACTCTAGAAAAGTTGTACAAGTTTTTTCGAACTTGTTAGTTCTCATCAGTAGAGTATAGAAACATTCATTCATTATTTACAAGCCTATTCTTGATTTATTTTCTACAATTCATTATTTTTTATTTATTGCTTTTATCATGAGTAGAGAATATTATTTAGGTATTATGCAAATCACAACTTACACACTTTTTTATTTATTATGAAAATACCTTTCTGTATATTGTTGCCCTAATCTGGGCACGCTAATATACTAGTTAGGTAAATACTTTAAAACACTTATTATTGGAGAACCAATATACAGAAAGTAGGTATTTTCATAATAAATAAACAAAGTGTGTAAGTTGTGATTTGCATAATACCTAAATAATATTCTCTAATCGTGATAAAAGCAAATAAATAAAAATAATTAATTGTAAAAAATAAATCAAGAATAGGCTTGTAAATAATGAATGAATTTTTCTATACTCTACTGATGAGAACTAACGAGTTCGAAAAAACTTGTACAACTTTTCTAGAGGTGAAATAGAATGTAAGGTTCAATAGTAACTGTTGTGAATGACTGAATTTCAATAAATACTTTAAATATTTTCAATTTTTTTTTGCCTTAAAATGCCAGGAATCCTATCATGTAATTCAATACTTCGTCAGTATTAGCTAGAAGGGTAGTTGTTTTGATTGGTTTTCCAATAATGAGTGTTTTAAAGTGTTTTCCTAAGTAGTATATTAGCGTGACCCGGTTAAGGTACCGATATACAGAAAGTAGATAATTTCATATTAAATAAAAAAAGTGTGAATGACTAAATGTAAATAAATGATTTAGGTATTTTCAATATTTTTTTCTTTAAAATGCTAAGAATCCTATCATGTAATTCAATACTTCGTCAGTATTAGCTAGGAGAGTAGTTGTTTTGATTGGTTCTCCAATAATAAGTGTTTTAAAGTATTTACCTAACTAGTATATTAGCGTGCCCAGAAGGAAGAGCCCGAGGATAGGTTCGTTTTTCGAACTATAAAAACCATAAAGGAACATATGACATCTCAAAAATGAACTTAATTGGCGATACCAGAAATCGATGGAGTACTTCGAGTAGTCATTACACGAATGATAGAGTTCTTGTTTGCGGACACCAATATCCAGATTTGCCTTTATAAGGCAGAAGACACCCAGAGGAAAACTGTAGAACAAACAGTTGTTAGTAAACCCCCAGAAGACCTAGAATTAATACCAACAAAGACGCCATTGGTAAACAGAGAAAGGTCAAGGAAGATGCACTGCTAGTCAAGGCTGATGGCAAATCCTATGCAGATTTGCTAAAAACAATCAAGCAGAAGGTTAACCCCAGCGAAATAGGAGTGGACGTGAAAGATATTAGAAAAACAAGAAATGGAGACCTGCTCCTTACCGTACAAAATGGTTCAGACAAAGCCGAGGTCTTAAAAAGAGAAATAAAAGAGAAACTTCCAGAAGCGACAACTTTAAAGCTGGTAGACAAGAAAGTCCTTCATATTAAGGGTCTAGACGAAGTGGCAACAGTTCAAGAAATAACAGACGCAATTTGCAAAGAACTATCCGTCCAGCCTGAGACTTTCAAAGTCACAGCTTTAAGACCGGCATATGGATACAAGCAAAATGTCACCGTCATTATACCTGCAACAAATGCGGAGAAACTTATCCAGATGGAAAAGATTAAGATCGGCAGGATGAGATGCAGAATCGTGGAGAGGGTAGTGGACAAAAAATGTTATAGGTGCTGGCAATATGGACATGAGAAAGCCCAATGTAAAGGCCCAGACAGAGAAAGACTATGCGTTAAGTGCGGAAAAGAAGGGCACAAAGCAGCCGTGTGCCAAAACAACCCATACTGCGTTCACTGTAACCAAGAGGGGCACCAGTCCGGAAGTACAAGTTGTCCGAAGAACAGGAGCAGAAGAAAGAGAACATCCGCTGAAAATTATGAAGAAAGTGAAGTTTTTGCAAATTAACACAAACAGGAGCCGCCCTGCTCACGACCTGGCTCTAGCTACTGCCAACAAGACAGACGCAGGGTTAATCGCGATAAGCGAACCCAATAAAAATGCAATTAAAGGTAGAAAAGACTGGATATCTGATGAACACCTAGATACCGCTATAAAAGTTCTGGATAGACTCCTAGTAATCAAAGGACAGGGCTACGGACACGGTTTCACTTACGTCGAGACAGCCTCTTTCACAATGTACAGCTGCTACGCCTCCCCAAATAGAGATTTGGATGATTTTGAAGAAATTCTTTTCGAAATTGGAAGGAAAATAAGGACCAACAAAGAGAAGGCCATAGTTGTGGGGGACTTCAATGCAAAATCCATACAATGGGGTATGAAATTGCTGAACTTCGCAGGGAATGCTTGAGGAAAAAAAGGATATGTACAGGAAATGCAAGAAGGAATCTTCCGGAAGTAAATCAACAACTGAGGGAAGAGTACAAAAGCAGCAAGAAAAGGCTGCAAAATTGCATCAAGGCTTCAAAAAGAGCATGCTGGAAAAGCATGCGTGACAAACTGGACTCCGATATCTGGGGAGATGGCTACAAGATTGTGATGAAACAAATGTGTGGCTTCCCTCCAAGCAAATGACGGAGGAAGTGGTGAACCACCTCTTTCCCGTGCACGACTCCGTAAACTTTGTGACAGAACAGTGATATTCTTAGATTTTACGGTAGAAGAATTGAATATAGCTTGCAATAAGCTAAAACCAAACAAAGCACCGGGACCAGCCTACATCCCAGTAGAAGTCCTGAAGGAAGTAGTACAAAGTAAACCCGAATACGCACTAAGAGTCTACAATGAACTAGCGCATAGAGGAGTATTTCCAGAAGACTGGAAGCAAGCTAAGCTTGTACTACTTAGGAAAGGAAATAAACCGCTAGACCACCCGGCATCGTATAGACCCATATGCCTCTTAGACGTAGAAGGGAAACTGTACGAACAGCTCATTTTAATAAGGCTCAAAGAAGAACTAGTACGCACAGGTGGACTGGCAGAGAGACAGTATGGCTTCATGGAAGGTCGACAAACAGTAGATGCTATAAACAACGTGACCCAAATCGCCAGAGAAGCAGCTGCTTACGCACATCAGCACCGAAGACTGTGTGCCGTAATAACGTTAGACGTGCAAAATGCTTTCAACAGCGCATCATGGCAAATCATTCTGGAAGACCTGCGAAAAAGAGGAATAGAAGAGAGCCTAGTCAGGGTAATAGCATCCTATCTATCTCAGAGGAAAATAATTCTGGAAGCAGAAGAAGAGACAAAGACCGTAGAAGTCAGCAGTGGCGTACCTCAGGGATCAGTACTCGGTCCAACCCTGTGGAACATCCTGTATGATGATCTTCTTAAAATGAAACAGTTAGCGGGTGTAACATTAATCGGCTTTGCGGATGACGTAGCCATGACAGTAGTTGCAGAAACCGAGAACATACTGATGAACAAAGCAGACACTGCCCTGCAGCGAGTTGCAGAATGGTTGGAAGGAAGAAAACTAAAGCTGGCACTAGATAAATCGGAGGCAGTCCTCCTTACCACTAAAAGAAAAATAGCGCCGATCACTTTCACCATCCTGGATACTTCGATCAAACTCAGCAAGGCAATAAAATACCTAGGAGTGTGACTTGATACCAAACTTACCTTCGCGGAGCACGTCAAAAGAACGACCGAAAAAGTGGAAAAAACAGTCGCAGCATTGACAAGCCTAATGCCCAACATAGGAGGGCATCAAAGAGGAGAGTAATGGCAAGTGTGGTCCACTCTCAAATACTGTATGCCTCACCAGTCTGGCATACGGTAACCCGAAACAAGAAACTAATAGCAAAGCTGGCAAGACTCCAGAGGCTGATGTCAATCAGAATCGGCAGTGCATACCGCACCATTTCAACAGAGGCAGTGGGGGTCATAGTGGGAGTCCCACCTATAGAATGTCTAATACAAGAAAGGACAGAGAAATATAATGGAGTGGAAGCCAGAGTAGCAAAAGAGAACGTTTCCACAAGATGGCAACAAAAATGGGAAACCGGAACGTATGGACGATGGACCTATAAATTGATACCTATCATTCAGACATGGATAAATCGTCCCTACGGAGAAGTGGATTACTACTTAACCCAAGCTCTCTCAGGACACGGGTGCTTTAAGAAGTATCTCTACGATCGCAGAAGGGCAGAAACAGACAGATGCAGCTACTGCGACGAGGTGGATGACGTAGAGCATACCCTGTTTACTTGTATTCGTTGGGAAGAGACCAGGAGGAAGTATACCCAACAAACTAGGTCAACCTTCAACTACATAAACATGATGGCAGGCCTACGCACATCCGAGGAATCATGGCGTCAAGCGTATGGAACAGTCCGTACAATAATAGAGACGAAGGAAGTAGAAAGTCGATAAAGGAAGTTAAGGGCCGGCTCCCCACTGAAGTAATGCGAAAGCGGTTTCCGGTGGGAGAAGCGAGACGAAGGGGGAGGGGTTTTAGTCGGTAAGAATCCGACACAACGTCTTATGCAAGATTTCCCCTCCTCCACAAAAAAAAAAAAAAGATAGATAGATAGATAGATAGATAATACTTTATTTGTTCTTTTGTTATCCAAATTTAGGACATTTAAATGAAGAGATAAGCAATTCAAGAAACAGATTACTTATACAATACAATATAACAAACTTATTGAAACTGATGACAGTTTCTGAGAGTTTTTTAGGTAGGTACTCTAGAAGTATCCCAAACAAGTGGCCATAAAACTATTATAAGAAACATAACAATGCAATGTAACATGAAACATGACAATAAGCGTTCAATAAGTTACTGTGCCTAAATTCTGAAAACGAGGTTAGACAGTTAGCTATAGAAATAAAACCCATTATTGTTTGTTTAAATTAAACTGAAATAACTAAAGACATTTTAGTTCTCTTAGTCGCCATCCAGAGATGTAATAATTTATATAATCAACACAATTGAAAGTAACATAATTTTTAAAAAAAAGTGGAATTTTACCATTGGACTTTACAAACTAAAATCAGAGTATATCTGGAGATAATATTTATTGGTTGTATTTACCATTCTTCTAATGCAAATTATTTGCAGTTTTGTAATTTTTTGAAAACGTAGTGATCATATCCACGGTGGGTCCTTAATCTTTATTCGTGACTCTCAAAAATTCTGCAAAGAAAGTATATTTAATAAGTATTCAGTCAAGGCTCATATTGAGATGTGCGGTATATCTGTTTACATTGATAAAAACGTTAAATTGGTTGTATGTTGTATTTATAGACCTCCCAATGGAGACCTAGATATATTCTTTGAGAACTTAACGATTGCCCTTAATCACGTGGTAAATAAATACGATTTTGTACTTCTCTGTGGTGATCTCAATATAAATCTACTTGACAAATCTCTGACAACCAGGATACTATGTGATTTATTTGACTCGTTTCAACTAAACATAACTACTGATGAGCCTACTCGCATATTCACAAATATCCATGGACATACGAGCGCTACCACAATTGATTATGCTGTAACTAATTTATCTCCTCTAAACTTTAATGTCAAAATTTATGATCGACTATTAGTTGATCACCTGTCTCACATAATCACGCTTAATCTAATGTCATATGAAAAAATTAACACAAAAAATGATTCCTACATATCGAAAAGAATAATAAATGATGATAATTTAAATGAACTAAATGTGAGAATTACAGAAATAAATTGTAATTATTTAAGTGAATTAGATATACGCATGGCATTTACCTTGTTTGTAGAAGACCTACTATGGTGCTTCAATATTTCCTGTCCAGTAGCTAACATCAAAAGTAAAATTAAATATTCTAATAATAATAATAATAATAATAAAGGTTGGATAACTAAAGAAATTACTCAACAAGGCCAAGAACTCCACAGAATGTTCAGGGAAATAAAATCTAATTCTGTTAATATTAATTTATATGAGTATAGATACAAAAAAAAATTAACATAAAAAGAATATCAAAATAAGTAAGCAAAACTATTATAGCAATAAAATAAACCATGCCACAAATAAATCTAAGGAAACATGGAATATTGTAAATTCCAGACTTGGAAAATGTAAAGCCTCTAAGAAACTAATCGGATTGAATATAAATAATGAAATCATATATGATGATACACTAATATCCAACGCTTTTGCCTCACATTTTGCTCAAATTGCGAACAATAATGCGGATAGTTATTTTGACTATAACTTATGATTACCATGTACTCTGTCTAAGTATCAAGTTAGCTTATTATATTTATATGAAGTATCTAAATCTGAACTTCTTGGAGTTATTACTGAACTAAAAAATAAAAAGTCATTTGGTTTTGATGGCTTAACAGCTCAAGTTATCAAGAGCATTTCATTAAATATCATAGACACTTTACTAAGTTTAATTAACAGAATTATTGAAGAGAGATATTTCCCTGTGGAGCTTAAAAATTCCGTTGTTATCCCGGTCTATAAAAAAGGCATGGAAAATGATATTGATAACTATAGGCAAATTTCGTTACTCAGCATTATTTCTAAAATCGTAGAAAAAATTATCTGTAACAGAATAGGAGATTACTTAGAAAAAAATAATATTTTAACTGACAGCCAACATGGATTTAAAGGTGGGAGGTCGGTTGAAACTGCCTTAATTTATTTATTTGAGTATATTTACAGAGAAGTCGATAGGGGGAAATATACTGTAGCAATCCTCTTTGATCTATCTAAAGCATTCGACTCAGTAAATAAGCAGGTGTTGTTCAGCAAGTTAGAAAATATTGGTATAAGAGGCATTACTCTTGAACTCATTAAATCATTTATGGATAATCGAACACTAACAGTTAAAGTCAATGAATCATATTCTATTACACAAGCGGTTACATTGGGAGTTCCTCAAGGATCCATTCTTGGACCGCTGTTGTTCTCCATCTACATTAATGATTTACCGAGTCATATTACCAAAGGACTTACAATTATGTATGCTGATGACACCACCATCTGTATTTCTGCCTCGAGTATTGAGGAGCTCAGCTCACATATAAATACAACGCTGGACGAAATGCGAAGTTGGTGTGATCATAACAAATTGATGTTAAATGGGAACAAGACGGTATTTATAGATTTTAAAATGAGGAGAAATATTGTGCTCAAAGATATCCCCTTAAGCGAAAGCTCAAAATTTCTGGGTACATTCATTGACAGTACATTGTCGTGGGTTCCACATATCGACTACGTGTGCAATAAATTAAACAAAGCATATTATGCAATCTACCAATTGATAAACATATTAAATGAGGGAGGCTTACTAAATGTCTATTATGCTCTAGCCTATTCTCATATAGCCCTAAATATTTCTCTTTGGGGAAAATCTAGTGAAGGATCAAGAGTTTTTATACTTCAAAAACGGCTGATTAGACTTATTTTCAAATTAAAGTATAGAGAAAGTTGTAGAGATACCTTTATCTCCAAGAGAATATTGACAGTTCCGTGTATATACATATACAAGTGTTTAATACATCTAAAATCCAATCTACATAAGTTTCATATACAAGCTGAAAACCATGACTATAACACGAGACATGGAAATTTACTAACTATTCCCTTTCACTTTCAAAGAATCTCTTTATTATAACGCAATAATGCTACACAATAGCCTTCCTGAAAATGTTAAAAGTTTAAATCTCTTGAGATACAAAAAAAAGGTTAAGGACTTACTACTTGACAATGGCTACTACAGCGTTAATGAATTTTTACATAGAACTACAGGGACATAATTCATTGTCTCTTTCTATTTTGTCTTATTTTTAATTTGTCACTGTTGGTCTAGTAGATTAAGTTGTTTTTTTACACATTATTACTGTTGTTGTAATTTAGATATATATTCATAGTTTATATTTTTACTGACTTACCATATTAACATATACTGTATCTATACAAAAATGGTGAATAAATATTATTATTATTATTATTATTAATTGGAAAAATTGGAATTTAGTCATTTGTAATTTGTGTAATAACATGTTACTACATGACATGTTATTACACAGTCTACAAGAATAACTGAAAAAAGTACTTTTTCTACGATGGTGCAAAAAGTTAATACTTTTAACACTATTTACAGTGCCAAAAGTTTCACTTTTTGCACATAGTACTTAAGTAGGTTTTGACGTTTGGCAGTGACCATTTCTGGAATTAATTTTTAGTTGTCAGTTTAAAATCTGAATATTTAGTTATAAAACTGTTGAAAATGAGATAAGCTATTTCATTCAACCGTAGAAAAAACATTGTGTGCAATATGTGCAAAAAGTATATTTGTTGCACTTAGCATGATTGCACCACTCGAGCTGGAAACTTCATGCTTTTGTGCAACAAATATACACTTTTTGCACTTGTTACACAATAGTTATTTATGCAACATGTGCGAAAAGTGTTTATTTGTTGCCAATTTTTAGGTACACTACAGTGAGGTCTCATTTGATTATGTTTATACCTGTTTGTTGATAAAGAATACTTCAAAGGGTTCTTAAGAAAAAATTGGCCGAAACTAGTTTTAGAATTTAATAGATCAATGATATTCAATCTGAAGTTGCTTATAACAGTACAGTAACTAGAGATTATAATTTACAAAGATTGTCATTTGGATTAAATTTCGTTTTTTTTATTTAATAGAAAATTCATCAAGCAACCGTTTGGATATTACGCGGATACTTTTCACAAATAACAATGACCATTGAAACTAAGAGGATCGAATTTAGAAAAAATAAAAAAATTCTAAACAATTTTTCATATAAATTGATAGTTCAAGATTAACAGACTTGAAAATTGCGATTTTAACATTTTAACATGAGAAAACAGGTATCGCAAAACGATTTTCGTCGAATAACTTGAAAAGTATCACATTTAGCGAACAAAATTTCTATCTGTCGGTCTGTCTATGTGTAACTTTTTTGTGCACAGTATTACTCTGCAAGGGTTTATGATATTGACTTCAAATTTTGTACACCTATGTATTACAACGAGATCTGGAACTAGGTTGTAAATAAGTAAAGCAAATGAGTAAGAGTCCGTGAAATTAGAATTTAGTGTATGTACAAGAAGCCAATGTCTCAAAATTTTTTTGTCATCAGCCACTCCTCCCAGCACATCCTACTACCGACGCGACGTGGCATATCATTTTATGGATTTTTGGGGTAGACGACAGGGGCGGCTGGTGAAATTTCAATAATTTTTTTCTCGTCTCTGGCGCATGGGACCCATACGAAATATGGGAACTAACATCTAGAGAAGCACTCCTCTAACGACCTGTAAAAAATTTTGAAAAAGCAATTTGCGAAAAATTTTTTCAAAATTCGGTTGACCCCCCCTAGGTCTAGGGACTCCTGTTGAAAATTATTTTTTTTTTGTCATATACATTTTACTTTTCATAAAAGTACAATAGGTTTTGGAGTTTATGAAAATATTTTCATTATTAACTGAAATACAATGAACTGAAATTTTGTAATTTACAATTTAACAAATTATAAAATTTCAATTCGTTGTATTTCAGTTAGTAATGAAAATATTTTCATAAACTCCAAAACCTATTATTGTATTTTTATGAAAAGTAAAATGTACATGACAAAAAAAAAATAATTTTCAACAGGAGTCCCTAGACCTAGGGCGGTCAACCGAATTTTGAAAAAATTTTTAGCAAATTGCTTTTTCGGAGTGCTTCTCTAGATGTTAGTTCCCATATTTCGTATGGGTCCCATGCGCCAGACACGAGAAAAAAATTATTGAAATTTCACCAGCCGTCACTGGTAGACGATTTCAAATATATTATTAAACTTATAGGAACAATTATTTCCATACAAAAAATATTCAAAATATTTCTCGCTGTAATAGAGACTTTGATAGGAAATCTGGATGTTTAAGTAGTGATTCCTTAGGTAGAGGTTTTTTTATTTATAAACATATATATTTTTGTTGGCCTTTTGAATTTATATTTCTAGTTGGTCTCCCTGCATGGAGCACCTGACAGCATAATGTACTTACCTTAATTGCCTGGTATATCACGAGATTTTGCAACCTTTAAGTTAATAATGTTTGGCGAATTTTAGAATTACAAAATTTTTGACCAGAGATCGTAGAAAAATAAAGTATGCTAGTAAGAGGGTAGGTAACTCATTTTATGTTAAAACAATTTGAGACACTAGACTTTAGCGTCACCGTTTCCATCTGTGCAAACTAATAACGTCCATAGATGAGAAATTTTTCAAGGAAATTTTGAAAAAATTTGAGTACAAAATAAAACAGTAAAGTTACTGACAGAATACCTAATATGATTAATATTATAAAATGTTTTATATACTTAAACTTTTTCATTAGGTGCATTCTGTTAGTGCTGGGCGCTGTAACATGTGCATAAAAATAAGTTCTGTAGTGGTAACGGCCCATCAAGTGTTTATTTTTTCTACTTTTAACTTGAAATAAAAATATCATATACTTATATAATTTTTTTCTATAACATGGAACGGACTGGTGAGAAAAGTGAAATGCAAAGTGTGTGTTGGAGTGGGGGTTGCCTATTAGACGGCTCCAAACGTATCATTGGAAATTTACATCACATTAAATATAGATGTATATCTTATTTATTATTAGCCGCAAAATTATAAATTATACACTATTGCGTTCGGAAAGGATAAATAACATTTTTCTTAAGAGTACAAAGTTTTGATTTGAGCCTTCATTTCGGAGATAATATGATGGAAACGCAAAAGTTGTCTAAATTGAATAAATTTTGAGGCACTTCAAACCGAGATATTGCGGTTTTAAGTTTCGTTCTCCCATAAGATCCGATGTATAATGTAATATTTGAAAGCAATAAAAAAATATTTCCTCTACAAAACATTTTATAAGAAACAGATACTTATATCAAAAAATCGCAATTTATTTATTTTTTCCACCATACGCTTAACTCGTTTTTAACTTGCTCTTTTACACATGACGTTTTCTGATGGTCTTGTAGCAACGAAACCTCCACGAAAGTCACAAAAAGCATATTAATGCACTGTCTATGTCTATTTTCAAGTTCAAATTGCTTTCTTACATCTTCACAGTATCATAGTACTTTCTAATCATGATACAAAGAATAGAAGGTATGCTAGATAGTGCGCAAAATTCGGTCCGGTTCGCGCAAGACGTCACGCGATGATAGCGGGATTTTAAATTACATAGTAGTCCAATTAAATCAGTCGACAAATCAAAATTTTGAGGTAAATACTTGAATTTTTGATATAAGTTACTTTGATGTATTAGAACACGATTAATGAAAGAAATTTTTTTCTGAACCCCCGAGAAGGGGTGAAAAAAAAAAAAAAAAAAGTGTTTTTTCAAAATTACTCAGAATGTGTAAAAGCTAGTAAAAAAAGTTTCAAACAAAAATTGTAAAGCATGAAATTTTATATAAAAATGATCTCTAGACTTTTTTTGGTATTACTAAAATTAACGGAGTTAGGCTGGTGAGAAATTAAGGGATGATATGTACAACTTTAAAAAATCATAGCGTGCTAAAAAGTTAATGAATTTAAAAAATTTTTTTCTGTTTACTCAGAAAAATATAAACATTCGTTTCAGAGAAATGGATTTTTTTTAAAATTTTTAATAAAAAAGTTATAAAAATTTTAATTTTTTAATTTTCAATTAAAACCACTTTGAACGGTGAAACGAATTTTTTTTGCACCATTCTGTTCATCATTCAATATATTGAACATTTGCTTTTGAAATTTTTTTTTTACCCATCATTTTCGAGCAGGTATGAATTTATTTATTTGTTTAATTTTTTTCCAAATGTAAGACACTGCTCGTGTGACGTCACGATAACTGAAAAGAAATAAAGAATGCGTACGACAAAGATAAAATGGTTTCGTAGCTGCTGCGTTGCCTACAAGACGCGTATACGTCACATCTACTGCCGTTATAAGTCATAAGGAGAATAGCCCATCTGTAAATTGTCGGTTGGCGAGGAAAGTAACAAAGGCGTTTGTTTTTTTCCCAACTGGTAAATATTAATTAAGAAAATCATGTAGCTGCTTTTTATCCACTTATGTTTTTGTACTTTATAATTTTTTAATAATATTTTTAACTGCAGAACTCTTGGGTGCTCATATATTATTAGAATCTCATTTATGACAAATATCTAGATGCGGCTTTTCTTATGATGGCAGTAAGGGCATCCGCGCGTGATGTCACAACTAACCTCAAAAATATGTGTTCCTTAAGATTTAAGAGTATTACGCAACTATTACTAAAATTTCTGCCGGGTTCCCGTATTTTCAACTAAAATCTAGTTCAGTGTAATGTTCATGAAGTTCTAAATACATTGTCCTAATAAAATAGGACTCTTTTTGTAGGTTGGAAATCTAACCTGTAATTAGCAGTCTATTTCTATTAATCAACAATGTTGGAAAATTATTTACGCGAATTTTTAAATATTTGGTTAGAGCCAATACCGGCTCCAAGCTAAAAATGCGTATACAAACATTAAAAATGAGAATAAACTTGAAAAACTTAAAATTTAAGGTTATGTTGGTTACATGATGCAGAGGCCCGATATCTCAATGCAGCGGTTGTGAATGTTTTGGTGAATAAATGCTCCTACAAATTGTTAACAAAATTTTTAATTGTGGTCAAGTATAATAAGATTGTTTTGCGAAATATACATACTTTACACGCTTCGTTTTATGTACATTTTGGTTATAGGTATTAGACACGTGGAATTTTGTTTACGTGATCTAAATATTTTTAAAATTAATCTTTGAATTGTAATGAAAGAAATTATTATTACTGTCAATACTTGCCCAGACGGCACACTATATTCACTGAATATGAAAATTACATGCCAGTTTTCTATAGAATATCCGCAATTAATTGAATATGCCTGATATATTCCGGATATATCCGGGATATTCGTTAACAGATATCAATATTGTACGCATATGATTTACCAATATCCTCAGGATATATGGTTGACATATCTCAAGATTATATTTATTTCATTTAAATTGTGAAGAATATTCTTTATAAACATATGGAATATCTGAATTATAACCTAAAATAGATACCTAAATAGAAATCTGCGGAAATGTAAAATGCCTTTATTATGTCGCTTTTTTCTAATAGTTTTGGTGAGAAGGTATTATTATACGCTGTTCTAACTCCAAAATATACAGGTATGATAGGTAAAATTGCTTATCGTCTCGTTGGATCGCTAGACAAGTTCGTCATGTAATTCTAAAATGTTATTTTTGCTTTAAATCTTATGTTAGTTCTAATTTCTAATGGCATTCGCCTTTATAAATGAATTTTGTCATCAGCCGCGGTAGGGTATTCAGTAAACCGCCAAACCAAGGATGACGTAAACAGCGTTAAAGCAAAGCAAGCTTTGCTACAAGAAGGTAATGTCTGTCGCTATTTGTTACGTCACAGATAATTGTCAATTTTCATTTATATTTCTGTTAATACCATATTGTCTTTTATTATACACAAAACCCGTAATAAAGTAATATTAATATAATATGCAAATACACCGCAGTCGTATACATGATATTTATATGTAAAATCGAGGTATTTACAAAGTTTGCTGCAACTTCCTATGATAAACCCTTGGTGAGATCACATGATTACATACACGGCTGGCTTAATTACTGCGCACTCGCAGTACGAAAGTACGAACTTGATTTCTGAAGTGAGGTCGCCATTGTTATTTGTTATTTGTTATACATAGCGTTTATGAGAGCTGTAAACTGTTTTGTGTATTTTTTACCTTTTTTGTGATTATAGTTTTATGTTTTTATGCTAGTACCTTATCTGGTGGTAGTCATTTTTAGAAGAAAGAGATCCCTGTGTTTAACAGTAAGTACGTCTATTTATTTTACATAGGTACCTACCTGACATAAATAAGTTATTGAAAGTGTAATAAATTCATTTTCAATCGTCTCTTTGAAGGGGTAGTTTTGGGGTTGAAAGTGTTGTTTTTTTTAAATATTTTTCTACCTTGTAAACATTGGTTAAAAAGTATGTTTTTTAAGGACTTCGTAATATCTATCAATAATATATGTTGTGTTTGATACCTACGTGGTTTAATATATCTTGCCAATAAAGACAGAAAAGTCTCAAATTTTATAGACGACCCACGGGGGTATATTTTCGATCACCGCACATATTCAGCCTCAGCCAAGTGGTAATTCGGAGGTGAAAGGAGTAAATTTTTTTGTTTAAAATTTTTCAAAATAAATCGTATTTTTCAACGAGTCTTTTTACATGACCCTATAGGGTTTCAACAATTTTTATTAAACTGATTTTTCGAATTTATAGTCTATGTAAATCACAAAAATCGAGAAATTTGACTCGGGGATCTAGGCCATAACTTGCTTAAAAAAAATAGAAAAAATCAGGTGGGCATTTTTAGACATAATATTAAATATTAGTTGTTTCATCTTTTGTGGATCGCAATGAACATATTTTCAGTTCTCTGTTATTTATAAACAATAGTGATATTTATTTCATGTATCAAAATTCATATATACGTCATGTCATACTTTATTGTCACTTTGACGTTGGATAAAGTTTACAACTTGATATATGAATAAGACCTAACTTTTAATTACCACATTAACCAGTGTGTTCCTACAAATATCAGGCAACTTTTGCTTTCGTTGGCATACCTAACCAACAGATGCTAATTAGTCTAAAAAAGATCTATAATTACATTTTTGTGTTGAATTACACTTGTGTTGTTTAGGTACCTAAAGGTTAGGATATAACAGCCTGGTCTCTTACACATGACAGATCAAAATTTTAATACTTAGTTATTATGAAGTTGAAGTTATTTTATGTGAAATTCACTGATAAATCAATGCAATGATTTTAAAGATTCTAAGTCAAATAAGTATATCTATGAAGGTTTCACCAACGAACCTTCCCTCTGAAACTGGTTATGAAAGTCACATGGCGACGAGGTGAACGAAGTTTGTCTTGAATATTAACAATATCAAATTAATGAAAATAAATATCACTAATTTTTATCCTGGTATTAATTTTTAAATATTGTTTATTATTTTTAGGAAAAAGGACACTGGAAAAGAAAATAATATGGAATAAGATTCTAAAATTTTTTTATAATTACTTATGAAATATCTGAATAATATGTGTTAAAAAAAATAACGGTTTTCATTACATTCCTGTTTCCCTTGAAATGTGAAGCTTTGGAACTTTTTAGTAACATATTGATGGAAATCTAATCAGAATTATAATTCAGTAAAAAGTTAGATGCCACGATAAATACCTAATCGTATTCTATGTATCTGGAAGCTCTGCCTTAGTACCTTTAAAATTGAAAGATTTATAGAATAGTAGTTTTAGGTTACACACCTTGTATATGTGGATATCTATATGTTGAGTGGTCCTAGAATGCTCGCACCTTTTTTTTTTAAACAGTTTTTCACTAGAAAAAACAATAGACACTTTTTGTTTTTCCAAATTCTGATTCATATTTAAACTACTACTACTAGTTGGCAAATTTTTTTCAAAAAATCTAAGTAATTTCCTTCAATAACATTTAACATGTACATTGCCTTTTTAAGTTAGTAACCCCTAGGTACCAGTATTAGGAAAAACGAAATGTGCTATTTTTGGTGAGCAACTTTTTCATAAATGGAAGACAATTACAGAAGGTAGGCAATTTCATATTGAAATTAAAACGTGTGAAAGTTATGATTTGTTTAATATCTGAATAATATTTTCTAATCAGGACAGAAAGAAAACTATAAAAAATAATTTTAGTGGCCCATTTAAAAGCGGGGCACCTCTCTAAAATGTTTATTTATTGTGCGATTTAAATTAAATTTTACTAAAGTATAGAACAAATTAGGATCTACTTATGGCCAGAAAAACATTTGCCCCCTACAAATGCAAAGCCACCTGCGGTATCAAAATATGCGGAAAAAGTAAAAAAATCGTATCAGGCATTTTATTATCGGAAATTTTTTTTAATCAAACTTGTTCAAATTGTCCAAAAACTTAATCAAAATTAAAAAATTTAAATTTTAAAAATAATTATTAAAAAAAAAGAACTGCAAATCAAAATTTCAATAATTTTTTATTCTGACTGAATTTTGGACTTACAGTTTTTGGACAATTTCGAACAAGTTTCATTAACAAAATTTTCCGATAAAAAATGCCTAATCTGATTTTTTGATTTTCTCTGCATGTTTCGGTACCGTGTAGATGGCTTTGCATTTGTAGGAGACGAATGTTTTTCTGGTTCGTAATTAGATCCTAATTTGTTCTATACTTGAGTAAAATTTGATTCAAATCGCATAATAAATAAACATTTTAGAGAGATGCCTCGCTTTTAAATGGGTCACTGTATATCTGTGAGATATCTTATTTGGATATAAATATATATCTATCGGATATTGCGTTTGAATACAAATAGTATATCTATCGGATATTCTATTTGGATATAAATAATATATCCTTGTCTTATCTTATGCATATTCTGCGTGGGAAAAAAAGATATCCCAGGGATGTGAAAGAAGGTGTCTTTCAATGGTCCCAGGCATATGCTCTGGATATAATTGCGTGGATATGGCATATTCCTGCTAAAATGCAATATTCGGAATAAATATTCTCATCATATTTCAGAGATATGTTTGTGTTGTCTGGGTGCTGATTTTTACTAAATTTAGAATTATTTGTTTGACATTAATGATATAAATTAAAAATGAAGTATACAATATAATTTTTTTGCGAGAAAATTTTGCAGACGAATTATTGGAAATAATTGTTTGAAACATCGTTTTAAATTAGTCAAAATTCGCGTATTTTAACCAAGGTTGCAAAAAATGGTTTTTTTATGCATTTTCGATTAAATTAATAAACTAATCCATAATGTAGAAGTAAGAAATTATTTGCAAAAATGAATATTTGCAATAGTGAAAATTATTTTTTTTTTCCACATTAACAATTGAAATAATTTTTCTTCTTAATTTCAACATACACCACCGCTGCATTGAGATATATAGACTAGCTCACAAGTTCAAAGCCGTGTTAATGCTTAATAAAGCTCGTGAAAATATGAGTGAGTGCTCATTGGATTCGGAATGACACCTAGAAAAATGTGCAAAAGTTTCAAACCCGCATATAAACAATTGCAAAAGTTATAAACAAATGAAGATTGAAAAAATAACGAGTTTCGTTTTTTGCAAATAACTCGAAAACTAATAACATTTAAGAAAATTTAAAGGAGGATTTTTAAAGAGGAAAGAATTTCAAATAAAAAAATCCCAACTCCCGAAACTCTATGTTTATTATTAATAATTTCAATTTAATGTTGAAATTGGAGCTCTTCGCGGCGAACACTAAGCCGTTACGATGCTCTGAAACCGGCCGTAATAAGTAAAAATATTTTTTTTGTTATTAAATATTAATTTAAAAATTTTTAAAAATTATGGTATTATTTAGAGACTTAAAGGAACAATATCCCGTTAGAAAAAAATTGTTTCACCGATTTTTCATAAAATGAGCATATTGTTGTTTTGAGTTTTGCTCGAAAACTATGCATTTTTCCTATAAACACGCCAATAAAAAAGTTGTTGAGAATTAAATTTCCAATCGAAATGGCACCTTCAGAAGTCAAATTTTTTTTTACAAAAATGCACCCAGAAAACAAAACAAAAAAAACGAAAAAATGCCATTTTTTATTTTTTTAAACTTTGGCTTGTAACTTTTTCGGTTACATTTAGGCATAGACATTGCTGCATAAAAAAAGCTGGCGTTTTACCGTTAAAATGATTATTAACGGGTAAAACATCAGCTTTTTTTATGCAGAATATCTATGCCTAAATGTACCCGAAAAAAAGTTACAGGCTTAAATTAAAAAAAAAATGCATTTTTCCGTTTTTTTTGTTTTGTTTTCTGGGCGTATTTTTGTAAAAAAAAATGACTTCTGAAGGTACCATTTCGATTGGAAATTTAATTCTCTACAACTTTTCTATTGACGTGTTTATAGGAAAAATGCATAGTTTTCCAGTAAAACTCAAAAATGTGAAAAGTGGACCGTTTTACTTCGATCTCAAAAACGCACCCCTTTAAATGGTAGCACTCAGCGGTTTTCTCATATTTTGGGATCAATTGAACATTAGAAACAATGTGATTAAAAATTAAAAAATTTTCTTTAAAAATTTTTTTTAATTGTTTATAATATTTCGTTCCATTGTTTCATTATTTAAATAAATTATTAAGAAAAAAATTATTCTTAAACTTTATTATTTGCAATTCTATACAAGATGGAAAAAAGAAAAAAAAAATGTTGTTAATTTATTTGTTTATTTAATAAACAATTTGTTATTAACAATCGCCGAATGTGTTTATATTCTTTTTAGATAGAAAAAAAATAATAAAAACAACCGTATACATAAACATGTTAAATTTATTTTTCTTTTTACATGTTTATGTATACTAGGGTGGCCCATCTCTATAGGGGTGAATTTTTTTTGCGTATTTTTTAAGTCTCACCCCTCGAAAATATACTATTATACTAGGAATAATTTATGTCAAAGTTTCAGATAATTCGGTGAACGGTAACCCGTGCCGCATTCAGGTAGAAATTTGTAGATAAGATTTTATTACGGTAATACACTTAAATTTTACTTAAAATACAAATATCTACCTCTTTTCTCATAATGTTTTATTGGTGTAATTATTTCCTAGAAATTATTTGTTTTGGAAGTTTGGAAATATAATGCACCTACGGTAGGTTTTTATGTCAGTTTGCAATTGTGTTTTACAGTGGTGACATTATAAGTTCTAGCATACGTTCCTTTTTGAATAAACATTTAACGATGGCTGATGTTAGGTCCTTACGAAAGGATACTTTCATTTACTTAGTTGGACACTATTCGTCACAAATCATTGGCAATAAATTGCCGTCTAATAGACAAGTATTACAAGTGCTCTTTTATAACATTCGTGAAGTGAAGCTAAGTGTACATGAAAGTGCTAAATTAACAATAAAAGAGGTGTCAGTTTTTTGGGATAAAGCTCGCATTCCGACACGTCAGGATTTTCATTGTGTTAAACAACTAGATAAACTTTATGCAGAGTGGAGGAACTTACAAAAATCGGCTAAAAGGGCCAGTGCGGGAGGTAAAGAAAAAAATTTCGTTGAAAAATTGGACGATCTTTTTGACATTTCTCATGCAAATGTATTGGAGTTGATGAAAATAGATGAAGATAAGCAGTTTTTAATTAACCAAAGAAAAAAGGGACGTCCTGGATTTATGCATGGTATTGATTACCAACTTTCTTCTCAAGAAAAATCAGCTGAGGAGAAATTACAGAAATTATCCGAACGAATGCAACGAAGTCAACAAGAAAAAGCTAGATTAGAGGAAACAGTCACCTGTCCATCATCAAGTAGTAATTCAGCCGACTCCAACGAAAATGAAGATGAAATAATCGAAGCCCAAGAAGAGTTGTTACAAGATCAGCCTGGCCCGTCACAGCCAAAAAAGATGAGATTGTAACGAAAATGTAACATCATCACACCAAAAATAGCCGCTGCATTTGATGCTTGCAAAATAAGCGACAGGTATGGAGTCCATATTTTGACGGCAGTAGCAGAAGCACTAGGACATGACACCACATCTTTGTCCATCAGCAGAACCACACTTCAGCGCTCTAGACAACGCATCCGAGAAGAAAGAGCTGAAATATTAAAAACTGCCTTCGGTAATTCTGAATTGCCGGCCCCAGTCATCCATTGGGATGGAAAACTTTTACCTTCTCTCACTGGAATGGGAAATATCGATAGACTTGCTACCTTAGTTACTAGTGGAGATATTGAACAACTACTTGGAGTACCAGCTTTGCCCAATTCAACTGGAAGAGAACAGACCGAAGCAGTTTATGATGTGCTTTGTGAATGGAATTTGGACGAAAAGGTAATAGCTTTGTGTTGTGATACAACAGCATCAAATATGGGTTATATAAATGGGGCAGCCACACTATTGCAACAAAAATTAGAAAGAGATATTCTATATTTTCCTTGTAGACATCATATTTTTGAAGTGGTTTTGAGAGGTGTGTTTGACACAAAAATGCCTTCCTCATCTGGTCCAAATGTGCCACTATTTAAACGTTTTAGGGAATTTTGGCCTAAAATAGATCAAAATAAACTAAAAACTGGATTTCAGGTATCAAAAATTAAACACATTTTACAACCAGTTAAAGCCGAAATTGTAAAGTTTCTAAATGCAGCTTTAACTTTGCAACAGCCTCGTGATGATTATAAAGAATTTTTAATGCTTTCTAAACTTTTTGTTGAAGAAGAGCCCACTCACACGACATTCTATCAACCAGGGGCATTTCATCATGCACGTTGGATGGCCAAAGCCATTTACTGTCTAAAAATATTTTTTTTCCAAGATCAGTTCCAACTAACTAAAAAAGAAAAAATAGGTATTGAAGATATAATAATAATAATAATAATAATATTTATTCATTTCAGAAAACTACAAAGATGTAAGTTTAAGAAATTTTGTCACAAGTAGCTTATATAATAAGAAAATTTTTAAATAGTTAAATAATTAAAAACAATTATATTATAATATAAAAATAACGATTGATAAAAACAAAAACTATTACATAAAAACACATAAATATACATACATATATACACATATATATACACATATATATATACATACATATATACACATATATACATACACACACACATATATACACACATATATAAGTCACATATAACATATAGCTAGCAGATTTAATGGCAGAAAAAGAAAAAAAGACTCTTAAGTGTTTGATAAGAATTCATCTATGGTGTAGCAATTTTTATTTAATAATAACGATTTTACAGCTGCTTTGAATTTATAAATTGTTGGTAAACTTTTTACATTTTCAGGTAAAGCATTGAAAAGCTTACATCCATTAAAAAAGAGACTTCTTTGATACAGTGCTGTTTCGTGCTTATGTGGTATCAGTAGGTTTTTTTTCCTGGTATTATGAAGATGTTGAGCTTTATTTTCAACAAAAGCTACTTTATTTTTGTATACAAAACAGGAAATTTCATAAATATATACCGATATCTAGAATATTTAATGATTTAAAGGCATCTCTGCAAGATTCATTATAACCTAAATTTGCCATGATACGTACTGCTCGCTTTTGTATAAGAAAAATGCTGTGTGCTTCCGGTGATAGACCCCAATGGACTATGGCATATTTAATACTGGAGTGAAATGACGCAAAGTATAATTGCCTTATAATTGATGAACTGCACTGCTTTGATGTTAAAGCTAATGCATAGCATGCCTTGGATAATTTAGTACTGACATCTTGTATGTGGTTAGACCATTTAAGATGACAATCTATCCTTAATCCTAACATTTTTGAGTTCTGAGAGTAATTGATATTAGTTTGGCCATCTAAGACTATGCCATCATTTACATTTAGATTAGATTTTAATGTTTTAAAAACTACAATTGCTGTCTTTTCATGGTTAATGCATAATTTGTTCTTCTCAGCCCATTTGCTGATTTTGGCATACATTAAAATAGCACAGTTTTCCGCATCAGACAGGTTTTTACATTTGATTAGAATATTAGTATCATCTGCATATGATACTACTGAACACAATGGATGTTCTAAATAATTCAACATATCGTTAATAAAAATAATAAATAACGTTGGGCCCAATATGGATCCCTGAGGGACTCCTGTATTAACAACGGATAATGACGAAAATGAATCCTTAATTTTTACCTGCTGAGCGTGGTTTGACAGATAGCAATTAAACCATTCATAAGCAACACCCCTGACTCCATATTTTTCTAATTTAGTTAATAGTAGAGAATGATCAACACAGTCAAACGCTTTAGAGAAATCTACAAATAGCCCCATGGCAACTTCTGATTTGTCTAGTGCACTCACTATTCCATTTACAAAATCACTGAGTGCCGAGTCTATACTTTTTTGTTTAGTAAATCCATGTTGACTTTGGGATAGCACGTTGTTAATTGTAAGAAAACTTAAAAGCTGTATATTAATAGCAGATTCAAATACCTTTGATACACTTGGCGATAAGCTGATTCCTCTATAGTTAATAACTAAGTTTGGGTCACCCTTCTTAAAAAGAGGTATTACATTAGCTATTTTTAATTTGTCAGGATATATGCCTTGTTCTAACGAAAGATTGATTATATAAGTGAGAGGATGTAATATATATATACCAATTGATTTTAATAAAGTGTTAGAAATCTCATCAACACCAGAAGAGTTCGAGTTTTTCAACTTGTTTATTAATTCTAAAACATCCTCTTCTGTCAGGGCCTTAAGAAATAATGAATTAGTAGAGGGCTTTAAACATGATTCCAGATAGTGATGATCTGTATCCTTTGACATATTTGCTACTGCATTTTTAGCGGCAGATATAAAAAATTCGTTGAAGACCTCAGCACATTCATTAGGATTTAGAATTTTGCCATTATCCACTATTTCGATCTGCAAGTTATTCTTTTTGGATTTACCTAAACTGTTATTTATTATATTCCACATGGCTTTACTTTTGTTTTTTGCTTTTGATACTAACTGATCATTTTTATTAATGTAAGCTGAAGATAATAATTGTCAATATTCATTATTAACAATTTTAAATTGTTCTTTGAACTGAGGATATTTTCTACTAAGATCAGCAAAAAGTTGAACTCTACTTCTGGCGTCAATTATTTCTGGACTTTTTATATTTATATATGTCTCTTTATTGTAAAGGCCTGGTTTACAGCGTCATTTGCTAGTAAAGCACCGCTTCATGACTTAGACTTTTGTAAAGAACTCATTAATTATCAAAATATTGACAAAGAAATATCTCAAGCCGCAAGTAGGAAAATAGTGAACCATTTGTGGTACCTTAATTCAGTAAATGTTGGCTTATCTTTCTTTGATGACGATATTTCAGTTACCACTAAAAGAGAAATGGTTAAAGCTTTGAATAGGAAAGCACCAAATCAAGAGGGTATTAAACGACTTATGATTAGTAACATTACTGACGTTGAAAACAAGGAAATTCAGGAGTTCATATGCGAGAATACTAAACAGTTTTTTCAAAAATTAGGTTTGTCTATGGAATTTTTGGAAAATGATCCAACAACATGGACGGAAAATGAAAGTTATACACTATGTTTCAATATTGCAAACAAAATTAAAGTTGTAAATGATGCCGCTGAGAGAGGAATCAAACTTATTACTGACTATAATGACATTTTAACAAAAAATGAAGACCAAAAACAGTTTTTACTCCAAGTTGTAAATGATTATAAATCACAGTTTCCAAATGTAAAAAAAGAAACCCTGTCGCATGCTTTAGCCTAGTGCAAAAAATATTGTTTTTATTACTATATGTCTTGTAGATTTAGGATAATATTTGGTACTATGTATGAAAAAAACGTTTCATAATAAAATACACAAAGATAAAACGAGAGTTTTATTTCAAAAACTTCTAGTCTAGTTTTCTTAGACTACGAATTTACAGTAGTATGACACATGTCATAGTCACAACAGATAATGTCTTTGATATTTGCATGACTTGATTAGTCATTCTAAAGATAAATGTTGCTGATTAAAAAAAAAAACAATGCATCAACCAAAGAATGTAAACAATTCCATTTACTTTTATTATTGCATAATAATGCATTCTGCGGCACCCCTTGCCTTCAATTTGCCACAATAATATTTTGAGGGGACTGTTTTTTTCTTCAAATGGAACCATTTGCAGGGGTGAGAAATAAAAAATTTCGATTTCGAAAAAGATGGGCCACCCTAATGTATACGGTTGTTTTTGTTTTTGTTTTCTATCTAAAAACATTCGGCGATTGTTAACAAACTGTTTATTAAATAAACAAATAAATTAACAACAAAAATTTTTCTGTTTTTCGTCTTGTAGAGAATTGGAAATAATAAATTTTAAGAATACATTTTTTTCTTAAAAAATTTGTTTAAATAATGAAAAAAAGAAAAACATTATTATAAACAATTAAAAAAAAATTTAAGAAATTTCTTTAATTTTTAATCACAATATTTTATAATAAAATGGCAAAAAAAAATTTATAAGGTCTCCATGAAGCGAAATAATTTTAGTGGCTTTTGTTTAACAATTATCCGACTTGAAATATAAACGTAAACTCTAAAAAAAATTGTTAATTAACAATTAATAGGCTCATTTTATGAAAAATCGCTGAAACAATTTTTTTCAACGGGATA
Source organism: Rutpela maculata (assembly GCA_936432065.2). NCBI lineage: Eukaryota > Metazoa > Arthropoda > Insecta > Coleoptera > Cerambycidae > Rutpela > Rutpela maculata. The sequence goes on along the minus strand of OW386285.2, from coordinate 199,448,999 downwards.
TTGTTCCGTTAAGTGTCTAAATAATATCATAATTTTTAAAATTTCTTAAATTTTTTAAATTAATATTTAATAACATAAAAAAATATTTTTACTTATTACGGCCGATTTCAGAGCATCGTAACGGCTTAGTGTTCGCCGCGCAGAGCGCTGAGAGACAGAGTTTCGGGAGTTCGGCTTTTTTATTGGAAATTCATTCCTCTTTAAGAATCGTTCTTTCAATTTTCTTAAATATTAATAGTTTTCGAGTTATTTGCAAAAGACGAAACTCGTTATATTTTCAATCTTCATTTGTTTATAACTTTTGCAACTGTTTATGTGCGGGAGTGAAACTTTTATTTTTACGAGCTTTATCAAGCATTAGCACGGCCTTGAACTTGTAAACTAGTCTGCATCTGCATCATGTACCTAACATAACCTTAAATTTTAAGTTTTTCAAGTTTATTCTCATTTTTAATGTTTGTATACGCATTTTTAGCTTGGAGCCGGTACTGCTCCAAGCAAATATTTAAAAATTCACGTAAATAATTTTTCAATATTCTTGATTAATAGAAATAGACTGCTAATTAGAGGTTAGATTTCCAACCTACAAAAAGAGGCCTATTTTATTAGGACAAAGTGTTTAGAACTTCATAAACATTACACTGAACTAGATTTTAGTTGAAAATACGGGAACCAGGCAGAAATTTTAATAATAGCTGCGTAATACTCTTCAATCTTAAGAAACACATATTTTTGAGGTTAGCTGTGATGTCACGTGCAGATGCCCTATAGATGTGATGCATGCGCGTCTTGTAGGCAACGCAGCAGCTACGAAACAATTTTATCTTTGTCGTATGCATTCTTTATTTCTTTTCAGTTATCATGACGTCACAAGAGCAGTGTTTTACGTTTGGAAAAAAATTAAGCAAGTAAATAAATTCATACCTTCTTGAGAATGAAGGGTAAAAAAAAAATTCAAAAGCAAATGTTCAATATATTAAATAATGAACAGAATTGTATAAAAAAAAAATTCGTTTCACCGTTCAAAGTGAACGTAATTGAAAATAAAAAAATTAAAATTTCTATAACTTTTTTATTAACAATTTAAAAAAAAATTCATTTCTCTGAAACGAATGTTTATATTTTTCTGAGTAAATAGAAAAAATTTTTTTTTAAATTTATTAACTTTTCAGCACGCTATGATTTTTTAAAGTTGTACATATCATCCCTTAATTTCTAACCAGCTTAACTCCGTTAATTTTAGTAATACCAAAAAAAGTCTAGAGATCATTTTTATATAAAATTTCATGCTCTATAATTTTTATTTGAAACTTTTTTTATTAGCTTTTACACATTTTGAGTAATTTTGAAAAAACACTTTATTTTTTTTTTTTCACCCCTTCCCGGGGGTTCAGAAAAAAATTTCTTTCATTAATCGTGTTCTAATACATCAAAGTAACTTATATCAAAAATTCAAGTATTTACCTCAAAATTTTGATTTGCCGACTTATTTAATTGGACTAATAGGATTTTCCTCATGATACAAAGAATTTGTATTATGGATTTGTCTGAACTCATTGGAATTTTGAATAAATAGGGATTCTTAGTGTTCTTAGTAAGCATCGTTCTTTATAAATGAGCTTTATCTCCGCATAAATACGTTTTAAACATATTGTCACTTTTACATGATGCCAATGCACAACGCATTTTTATAACTGAAGGTTATTGCAACAACACTAAAATAAGTAAAATAATCCAAAAAACAACTTCCACAGACGTCGGCAAACTCACTTTTACGGAGCAGGTAGAAAATTATCACCGCGTAACGAAGCAACTGTCGATTTGGCTCCGCCCACATGCGCAATGTCATACCTTGTATTCTTTGTATCATGCTTTCTAATGAACAAATTTAAAAAAATTTACTAGAAGTATCCATCTTTGCACAATGGGATAAAATAAATCTGAAAACGTATTTCATATAATGCAAGTCTCAATTGATGTTGACTTGGGACAGCTGGTACATAGTAGAGGCCATAGTATTAACTTATTTTTAAATTGAGCCTATAAGTATAGTGACACTAAAATGAAATTAAACAAAAAACTTATGTATATTTAAAAGGGAACTTCATGCTTTGTTGTTATTTCATGTCAATCAATTTCTGGTCATATTTGACCCATATACTGAGAAACTGGCTGTAGTCTCATCGAAAATAAGTACAGTTTTCAAAGAAAAATTGCAGTAAGGGATTGTTTTACTATTAATACTTAATTTTACTGTGGTATTAATACAGTTCGTTTTGCTCCGGTGTTAGGTAAATAAACGTAATTTAATTTCTAACGCTTTTCATCTTTTTATTTCACTGCGAATGAGGCAATAGGTACTTTAAAAGTAGAAAACGAAAAAATTAGGACAAATTCAAAATATTTAAAGACTAACTACATTATCATTTATTAATAATAATTGTCTATTTTCACACAAAAATTAAACAATATTTTATTAGGTTCTTCTAATATGTCTTCAAATTCATAACAATAAATAATAAAAGACGTAACTGTTATATAATTTTGGCGTTCAAAGAATGAATATGTTTCCTTTATTAGCTGGCCCTCCAATAGCATCTCTACTGTAAACAGTAATAATAGTGGTGCAGTTATAGCAAGTACTCCTAACCATATAATATTGTGCGTCAAGACAACGCATGGCATCAAAGAAATATATATTATAAAAATATGACCTATTGAGGCCCAATTAAATTGGCAACATCGCTGGGACGGAGAACGGATGCTAGATATATACTTATATACAGTAGGCTTTGAAAGGATCAGTAAATATATCCGGGCTCTGAAATATGCCATGTTTATATAATTAAAAAAAAAACTAGTAATTAGCTACTTCTAGTGGCCTTCTATTAAAAAATATGCACGACAATCGTCATATTTAAAAATTTGTTAATTTATACACTTGGGAAATGCCAGTATATATATATATATATATATATAAAGTGTTGGTGTACTTCCGGGTGTTTTCCCACGTACTTGATAGGCTCCTGCTGGAGCCATTGTTGTCTAAACGCCCTTCGGCAGATGGCAGAAAGATGGCAGATGGGATTTTGCCGAAACGTCGTTTAGACAACAATGGCTCCAGCAGGAGCCTATCAACTACGTGGGAAAACACCCGGAAGTACACCAACACTTCATTTAACACCCGCGAAAACCTAAGAAACAACAATATATATATATGGGTACCAAAAAAAAATTTGTTAATTTAATTATTTTATTAAATTTTAATCTGGAAAACAGAAATTTATATTCAGCGCCACTGCTTCCTAGTTTCCCAGCAAACACACATTTATTAGCATGAGTTACCAATAGATGTCACTCTATCTCAATGCAGATTCTTTAGCTCAATTTAATAAAATGCAAATCAATATCATAGATCAAATAATAACAATTTATTTTAAAGAAAAGTAAATCAGATTATTTTACAAATTTTAAATTTAGTTGAACCTTGGCCTTTGGTTTCTTATACTAATTACAAACACTTATTCTAAGAGAATGAAAGAAATCTTTACTTTATTTAATATATCGGTAAAAGGTACCTGTATACGACGTGAGGTCCCGATGCGAATCACTGATTTGTTGCACTAAACACTGTCGTATTTCTGATTACCTGCAACTGCTAACTCCCTCGATTTCTCGTTCCGTGCCTTTGTGATAGTTTTTGTTTCCTTGTGAAATTTGGTTCAATTTTATGTGCCTTGGGCGATTTTGATGCTAAAATATTGGATTAATACCATATGGCTTACTTGTAAATCCGGTAAGTCAAATTTGACAAACAGCTGACATTACGGTTATGTTCTGATGATAAATATTTTTGTTTTAAACCTTGCAACATTGGTTCTTCTTGCTTTTCAACTTTATTAATGCTTGATTTACTTACTTTTCTTTGCTTTAATTTGACTTTTCTTTACTATTTATAATAATTTCTGGACTCTATTTTGAAAAATTCTATCTTCTTTTTATTCCCAATTCAACAACCCATAACAAACTTTTCATGGAAACGTTCCTTGTTCCTTGAAAACTTTGTTAATTAATGACTTTTTTCTGAAATTAGATAACCAGACCTGTCAAAATTTCATAAATTTTATTTGGTTATGAATTTAAATTTTTCTTTTAGACCTTCTCTGTCTGTTTTACTGTTTGAAACAGATTCCTTATTTAATTCTGATTCTTTCAGTATCCCTTTTATTTCTCTAGGCTTTATATTTAAGTAGTTCCAAAACGTTGCATGATTTTCACATAATTTCTATTTTAAACAATTTACACTAGATTTGATGCATGATTTACCTTTCTTAATCTTCTTACTAACTAGCTCTCTTAATTCTAATTAACAAATTTAATTTTCAGTATGAATAAATGCTAACTCTATAACTTTTTATTTTCAGAACTCGTAGTCAATGTTTCTTCAGTCCTTGAAGTAGTGTCCTTTTACCTACCGAACTGAAAATCATTTTGAAATGTTCTTTGCAGTGTTTTCTTTCAACTGCCTGCATAATAAATAGGAAAACAATATTTTTAACAATCTAATATTTAAATAACCAGTGACAGCACACAAATTATAGTTACTGATGGTCAGCACTGAAACTTTAAACTACAATTAACATATGGAATTCAGGGATGTATGTCTCAGGTTTAATCTAAGGTAATAGTCTTTGATTTTAAATGTTTATGATTTAAACCCGAGCACTAATTTTCGAGAAATCTTAGATTTAAGTTTTATTTGTGCTCCTTTTCTTTTTAAAGAGTCTTTATGTACACTATAGAATGTTTATTCAGTTTGTTTGTGAATTTTCACTTCCTTTTATGTTTTTTGTCACCTATATTGTTTAATATTTTGGTTTTAAATTATTTTCTTGCTTTAATTTGAAATTTTAAATTTTCAGATGTGGAAATTTACATTTCCTATTTTGTGGAAGTTTTTCCAGTTTGATGAGCTCCGGTTCAACCTATGATTGTCTATTAGCCAGAAACACTCTAACGATGGATTCCTGATATGATTTCTCCACCTTTGGTTTTGTATTTAAGAAATCTAGCTTCTGAAGATAAAGTGAAATTTTACAAATTTTTAAACCTACTTATTTTAAAAATTTAAGCATTTTACAATATTTATTGTTACTATTTAATCTCTGTCTTTCAATTTAAATTTGTTTACTGATAGTATGTTTACTATCGATAATTCATGTTAGTTTTAAAGTTTTACTTTGTAATCTTTGAATTCTTTGATGCAGAAACCGCAAACAGTGGCGTCGATTATTTATTTTGATAATGAAACTTATTGTCTCTTATATGAGTCAAGATATCATATCAATATATATATATATATATATATATATATATATATATATATATATATATATATATATATATATATATATATATATATATATATATATATATATATATATATAAGGTATTAGTTGGAATCCCACAATGTAAAATTTTAGGTTCAGTTGGCATCCACGAGTCAGATGGCATCCGGTATTCGGATGCCATCTGACCTGCTAGAGATATTAACGCAGGGGCATCGTAGATGTCGTATTATGTCATTAGAACTTATTTTAAGTTGGAGGTCGTGACCCATTTTAACACCCTAGTGAATATTTTAGTTCAGCGGTTTGTTACTAGCTGCCGTGCCTGTCGCTCGAAAAATATTCATTTTGAATACTTGCTGACCACAGAAGCGGTTTAGATGGCATCTAGTCAGCTGGCAACACCGTGGAAGTAGGTTATTATATACCACATGTTGATCCAGATGTTTTAGTTTGCTCGAATATATTACTACTAGGAAAAGTAAACTTAGTGGAGACAATTCGTGTAACTGTAAAATGAGGACGGAATTTGTACCTCTTGATTGTAAACAACTTTTGTTAAGGATGGTTCAGCAAGGCTATAAGTAAAATAGTGTTCTGTAGTTTAATTAAACTACAGAAGTAAGAGACAAGTTATTAGCAAAAATATTTTAGATACGTGATAAACTACAAAATTATGTTAATGTAAAAGAATCTTATTTAGTCTAATTCACAAGTTCAAACACGTGTTAATTCTTGATAAAGCTTGTAAAAATATAAGTGATGGCTCATTGGATTCGGAATGACGTCTAGAAAAATGTGCAAAAGTTATAAACAAATTAAGATTGAAAAAAATTACGAGTTTCGCTTTTTGCAAATAACTCGAAAACTATTAATAATTGAGAAATTAAAAAAAAGAGGTTCTTAAAGAGGAAGAAATTTCCAATAAAAAAGTCTGAACTTCTGGAACTCTATCTCTACTATTAATAACTTTAATTTAATGTTGAAAATGGGGCTTCGCACGGCGAACGCTAAACCGTTACGATACTCTGAAACCGATCGTAAGAAGCAAAACAATTTTTTTATATTGTCAAGTATTAATATAATTTTTTTTTAAATTGCGTTATTTAGACACTTAAAGGAACAATATCCCGTTGGAAAAAATTTTTTTACCGATTTTTCATAAAATGAGCTCGTTAATTAACAATTTCTTTTCTTTTTGAGTTTACGTTTATGTTTCAAGTCGGAAAATTGTTAAACAAAAGCCACTAAAATTATTTCGCTTCGTGAGGACCTTATGTCAACTATATTTTATGAGATTATGACATTGCGATGTTTTTAATTGTTACAGTCTATTAGTTATTAATTATTTAAGCTAACAAGAAGCTAAGAAATTAAATAGAGGTTGAAAATTTTTTTTTATTAATTTTAAAATTATAATTATTACTGTTTTTATATTCAAAAATACTATAAAATTATATAAACTTTAAATTTTTAGTGCTATTTGTTTAAACAAATTTTATAAAGACATAGATAATATAAGTATTTTTGAAAAGAAAAATTTTTTCTTAAAACATTTTTTTAATTGTTTATAATTATTTTTTCCCGTTTTTCTTCATTTGAACAAATTATTAAGAAAAAAAATATTCTTAAAATTTTTTATTTGCAATTCTCTACAAGGTGGAATTTTTGTTATTAATTAATTTGTTTATTTAATAAACAATTTCTAATTAACAATCGCCGAAGATAGAAAGAAATAACCAGAACAACCGTATACATAAATATGTCAAAAAACATTTTTAATATTTAAAATTTAAAATTCTATAAGAAATATTAACATTTTTTTTGTGTTTATGTATACGGTTGTTTTTTTTTTAATTTTTTTTCTATTTAAAAAAATATAAACACATTCGGAGGTTGTTAATAACAAATTATTTATTAAATAAACAAATAAATTAACAACAAAAAAAAATCCACCTTGTAGAGAATTGCAAATAATAGGTTTGAAGACTAAAATTTTTACTTAATAACTTGTTTAAAAAATGAAGAAAGGAAAAAAATGATTATAAACAATTAAAAAATGTTTTTAAGAAAATTTTTTTTTTAATTCATAATATTTTATAACAAATAAAATGGCAAAAAATGTTTTTCAAAAATAAGTAATTTATCTATTTGTTTATAAAATTTGTTTAAACAAATAACACTAAAAATTTAAAGTTTATGTAATCTTATGTTATTTTTGAATATAAAACCAGTAATAATAATTAAAATTAATAAAAAAAATGTCAACCTTTTTTTTTAAATTTTTTAGTTTTTTGTTATCTTAAATAATTAATAACTAATAGACTATAACAATTAAAAATATCGCAATGTCATAATCTCGTACAGTATAGTTGATATAAGGTCTAAAGGAAACGTAATAATTTTAGTGGCTTTTGCTTAACAATTATCCGACTTGAAATATAAACGTAAGCTCTAAAAAAAATTGTTAATTAACAATAGGCTCATTTTATGAAAAATTTGGATTTTTTTTCTTTAAATGTCTGAATAATACCATAGTTTTTTTAAATTTTTAATTTAATATTTAATACATAAAAAAATATTTTTACTTATTACGGCCGGTTTCGTAACGGCTTAGCGTTTGCCGCACGAAGCGTTATTTTCAACATTAAATTAAAATGATTAATAATAGAGATAGAATACCGGGAGTTCTGACTTTTCTATTGGAAATTTCTTCCTCTTCAAGAATCTTTTTTTAAAATTTCTTAAATATTAATGGTTTTCGCGTTATTTTCAAAAAACGAAGCTCGTTATTTCTTCAATCTTAATTTGTTTATAACTTTTGCAATTGTTTATATGCGGGTTTGAAAGTTTTGCACATTTTTCTAGACATCATTCCGAATCCAATGACATTTTTACAAGCTTTATCAAGAATTAACACGTCTTTGAACTTGTGAACTAGTGTATGTTGGAGATTATTTTAATTCGTTTTGTTTAAATTTTTGGATTTCTTATTGGATTCTATTTAAGAAAAGTATAGTAGGTGACCCAAGAACAACCTCTTGTAGAGAAATGCATGGTTGAAAGAGTTGTAGAGTTACTAAGACACCGTTAAAGATAAAGCTGTCGAATTAAAACTAACAAGATGGAAAAAATTATACGATAAAGTTTGATAGCTTAAATTATAATATATTTTTTACTTTACACTTGCCACTGTGCTTCAAAATAATCAGTTTGGAGCATCTACACCTCGTGATTTTAAATGTAAGTTCATAGATATCTGTAAAACTATAATTCATCTAAACTAACAAAGTTTTTTCCAAAGTATATATTTATATAAATAAAATTAAAATTTAATTGCAGTTTACTTTAAGTAAACATATTGTACATATTGCACGTAAAGTATATTTTAGTTTTAATTCGAGCTAGTTTTTTCGTTGTTAGTGTTTAAGTAATTCAACAATTTTTACTTCTATTTCTCTCATGATATTAATTATTATAGGTCACTCAAACAACATGTTATAATTAGAATAATAAAGTTGATATAAAAGTCATACAATTTTGTTAATATCTCCGCGCAATTTGTATAGTTTGAATGTAAATGAGTGATTTTTGATTCGTTGTATCTAGCAATTCGTTAAAAAATTAGTTTCTGGAAATATCTTGAAAATTACGAATTATGGCAAAAACTGTTATTTGTACAACTTCAAACATAAGAAATTAACTTTACCTTAAATTTCAGATTAGTCCCGTTCAAAGATTGTTCGAGATATTATTTTTTTAAGGTTTTGTGTTTTTTCGTCCCTTTCTAAATGTCAAATTTCAACACGTATTTTTCGTGAATAACTTAAAAACCGAAGGGTCTGAAATTGGTTATTACAACGTTGAAAGGTAATTCAATTTAATACATTCCGGTTCTTCTACAATAAAAATTGTCAAAGTTATGGCTATTTGTTAAAAGATTACTTTTTTTATGAAAATCGAAATTGGAGTATTACTCTCAATTGAGTTGTGATAAAATAAATCATTCAAAATTTGTTGTAGCTTTTGGAATAAAACCGCTGCCTAAGGAATCAATATTTCCACATCCAGATTTCCCATCCAAGTCTCTTTAAAGGAAAACATCTTGACCATATTTGCACTCTAGTATGTGGAAATAATTGGTCACAGAATTTTAATACAAGGGCGTTGCCGAATGCTAGCCAAACCTCCAGAACTTCCGAATACGAAGGCAAATTCCGGGCGTTTCCGTATCCATATTAAGATAGTGCCAAATCCATATCCGGGCGCGCATGAATACCAAGGTAATTTCTGGGCGCTGCCGAATCGATATTAGGATGCCGCTGAATCCATTTTTGGGCGCTGCCGAATTCCAAAGTAACTTCCGGGCGCTGCCAAATCCAAATTAGAACGCCGCCGAATCTATATTCGAGCGCTGCATAATCCATATTCGGGAACGGCTAAACACCAAGGTGACTTCCGAACCATGTCGAATACCAAGGCAATTTTCAGGCGCTGCCGAATCCATATTCGAATCTTTCCGGGCGCCGCCGAATCCACTATTAAACAATACCTCCAGGATCCATTTTGGTTGCACGATTTGACCCAAACATACTAACTACCGTACAAAGCTTTTAAAATGAAGTTAAATAGAAGATTTTAAAAATTAAGTTTCTGGACTGTTATTAGCTTGCTTTATTGTTTTTCCCTATTTACCCTATTTAACTCACAACCCTTCACCGGAATTAGCGCAAGACAATCTAGTACCAGATCTCGTCATGGAACATATGTGTGCCAAATTTGAAGACAGTATCTTAGACGACCGTTGCGAAGAAAACGTGCGCACAAAAAAGTTACAGACCGACACACAGATAGAATTTTTTCTCTCTTAAATTTAAAATCTCGACGTTTTATGGCATTTATTATTTCAGCAAAAAACATTTTGAAATTTTTTTTAAGATTACTATACAGGGTGCGCCACTTAAAACTCCCCAGGCTTGCAACTTTCTTATTTTTTAAACTACGACCATGTTGGGCATATCAAATTGTAGATAATTTTAAGGCATTTAAACATGTGTACAGAGTGATTTAAAAAAAAATTAAAATAATTGTTAAGAAAGAAAACTTAATTTCCTTGAATATTTGTTTACCTCATCCTATACATGAACCGCGTCAATGTTTTCTTATAAAAGTTTTAATTAGCTTCAATTTATGTTATGTTTATTACGTCATATCCGAAATTCTTTTTGGTTTTAGAGAAAGAGAGATAGAAAAACACTCCTTCCGACTCCTGATTTTTTTAAAATAACTGAAAAAATGTAAATAATAATTTTATGCTTTATTTGTAAAAGACATATCACAAAAAATCCTCAACGTAACAAAACAGCAACAAGAAACAAGAGAAATAAATATTTTTAAAAACAAACTCTAAATAATAGGAATTTTTATTCTTAAAACTTTTTTTTTAACATAAATTGAAGCTAATTAAAACCTTTATAAGAAAACATTAACACATTTCATGTACAAGTTGAGGTAAAAAAATATTCAAAGAAATTAAGTTTCCTTTCTTAACAATTTTTTCAAATTTTTTTTTAAATCACTCTGTATGCGTATTTAAGGCTTTAAAAATGTCTACAATTTGATATGCCTAACAAGGTCATCGCTTTAAAAATAAAAAAGTTACAAGTATGGGCAGTTTTAAGTGGCGCACCCTGTACATCTTTCCACTCCACTACGTGGATGTGGAAGTAATTAATCAAATGGCATATATTTTCATTAAAAATAATGTATGTTTTTATCCGAATTTGTTATAAATAAGAAACAAGAAATGAAATGTTTCATATTTCTATTGTGAAATATAGTTCATTTAGTTATCCTTAAAATAAAATCATGGAAAAAAACATTTTATATTTATTACAAAAAATGTTTTGTAAGACATACAAAGAAAAATGTTAGTGTAGTTTTGGTGAATAAGTATACCTACTAGAAGCCAAGGCCTCAGATTTTTTATAATATTTTACACTACTATAAAGAAAACTACCTGTTGTTAAATTTGAGGCATGTTTAATTTTATTAACATTTAACATTACAAATTGTGTTTTTATAATAAGAAATGTTTCTTTTTATTTAAAATACACTTTCAGATGTATCAATAAACCCTCGTCATAATATTTTAGCTTCATTAAATCAGTATTTATAATTACTTAATAATTTTCGCACAATTTGTATCCCAATTTGGGACATTGGATGATTTGAGTCGTAAATTTTACTTCCACATCCAAATAGTGGATTGGAAGTATAGTAATCGTAAAAAAAACTTCAATTTTTTTTTTGTTGAAATCGGTTTAGAATGTCATGAAATATCGAAATTTTAAATTTGAGGGCAAAAAAAAATTGTATCTATCGGTCTGTCTGTATTTTTTGTACGCACGTTTCCTGTGGGACGGTTTAAGATATTAACTTAATAGTTGTTACGTGTATGTATTATAAAAAGATCTGGAACACATTGCTATAAAATTACACAAAAAATAATCGTTTTAGAGATTCTAGCATTTTACTTAATCGCCAGAATGTATTACAATAACGGTGTAAAAGCCGCTCGAAAAGTGGCTTATATTTGGTAATTTTTTATAGTTTCGGAGTCTGTTATTCTAGTTTCGGTTAAACAGACAATAATGGATTGTATCTGAAACTAATTGACTTGTCTTTTTGAAATGAAGGATTGCTATTTCTGAAAGACAGTTTTATTGCGTCTTATTATGGACGCTTGTGGGGTAAGGCCTCTATTGTACGAAACCCTTTCCGAAATATATTAATTTCAACCATATGTTTGGTTTTTTAAATTCATAAACATTTTCTCTACAGATATTTTAAAGGATGTGTATTGTGTAATTATCTATTGTTCAAAATAAGTAGACTTCATCGACTTACAGTCCAATTTACGTCTTTCTATTTGAAAGGGTAAAGGTGGTTTAATATTTGCTTACGAGACAGCAGTAGAAATTTTTTCGTTCTTTCTTTTCTTCACAAATTAGATATTTTTCTATTAAATATATATAAATTAATTACAATTTTAGAGATTACATGCATTTTGTGTCATGAAAAAATTTAGATACATTTTGATAGTGAAAAACTGTTGAAAACTCGGAAAATATGTACGTTACAAAAAAATTAGAAGAGAGCAAAATTTTAAAGAATGTATTGACCTATACGTTTGAATTTTTCCAGATTTTTAAATTTCATAGTTTACGATATTTTCCGTTTTCCGATAAGGGCCTTTTTTTCAGTTTTTTCCAGGAAACTTGGACAGAGTGCACTTTAGGAAAAAGTCATAAAGGAAAAAAGTCTTGTAGTTTAATAATATATTCCCTTGAATTTATGGATTTTTCTCGTCACTTTTTATTCCACCTTCAACCCTGTTTGGAAAAATTCAACCGCTATATCTCGGAAAATATGCATTTTTCGAAAATTTTACGAGAGTAAAAAGTTGTTATTTTTCATAAAATTATCTAAAAAGACATTTTGTTTTTTTAATTCACCTCAATTTTACTAGTTAACAAATTAGCAACAAGATCATTGTTTGTAACAATTGCGAGGCAATATTAGCGACCATTTTTTTTTTTTTGGAGTTTGACCTAGACTTCAAAACGAACAGAATCCATAAAGTTTCGTGAAAATCCATTCATTCGATAAACTATTTAGTCAGAATGCTAATTTGCCTACACTATAATGTGTTAGAACTACAAAGTACACATAACATAATCCTGGGAATATATAGACAGAGAAAATAAATTTCCTTTTAAGAGTTGATGTTCGGTTTTTGTTTCATGTTACCATTATTGTATTATTTTGGTTTGAAATACGTATGTTTGCATTTTCATAAATGCTAAATATTTGTGTTGTATTCATTTTTTTAAAAGCTTTTATTTAACTTGCAATGTGTTATGTATGAATGTATGTTTGTTTGGTGAAATCTTGCAAGCTGAATTTCGACTAGTTCTTATTATACTAGAGCTTTGAAATTTGGCACACGTGAATAAGTCCGGTGACAATGTAACATAGTATAGCCATTATCGATCTAAATCCAATATGGCGGACGTCCCAAGATGGCGGATCGGCATTTTAGTCACAACCCTATTGATATGGGTATCAAATGAAGGGGTTTTACGAGTAAAATACGATAGACAATGTGACGTCCTTCTAAATTCAATATGGCGGACGTCCCAAGCTGGCAGATCGCCTTTTTCTTCACAACCCCCTTGATATGGAATCAAATGAAAGGGTTTGACGAGTAAAATATGATAAACTATGTAACGCCAATATAAACCCAATATGGCGGACGCCCTAGGATGGCAAATTATCTTTCTTCACGACTCTCTTGCCATTTGTATCAAATGAAAGGGTTTTGTCTGTCTGTCTGTAAAATAGTAGACTAAAAAGTAAAAAATAAAATTATATAAAAAAAAATATTTTTAAGAAAAAGCCTTCATTTGAAAAAACTGTACTAAAAAGTTTAAATAATTTTTTAAAATTCATACACCTGGAAACCAAAAGCTTAGTGCTATATGACCGTCCGCAAAGTTTTTGGTTTCCAGGTGTATGAATTTTAAAAAATTATTTTTACTTTTTAGTACAGTTTTTTCAAATAAAAGCTTTTTCTTAAAAATATTTTTTTTTATATAATTTTATTTTCAATAAAAACGTTTTCAAGTAAAGCTTGTCCTGTTACTTCCTTTTTAGATTTTAAAACTTAGTCATTTATATTTTTTTAAACTGGAATGTGGTTTAGGTTTTTGACTTTTTAAAAGTTTTTATGTAGAAATGAAACACCGTGGTCTCTTTGCCGATTTTCATTTTTTTTACGAAGTTGTTACTGGTCTATAAAATTGGGAGGTCTAGTTATATAGCAGGCAGTATGGGCGTATGAGTTTCGAATACATTTCGGACGCAGTTTATTTGTTGGAATCAGTTTTGGAGACACTACTGATTATGAGCATCCATGTTACCAGACGGTAACCCGGTCTGATATTGTTTAAAACAATTTTGTTCACAACAAAAGGAAATATTACATTTTTTCAATGAAACAATGTTTTTAAATATTTTTTTATCGATTTCCAACAAGAAATGTTCGATAATTTTTTTCATAAAGTTGATATTTTCAATGTTATTATGTTTTAAAAATTAAAAAATCTCCAATTTCTCGTTTCAGTAAGAGACTTACATTTTCTAAGAAAGCATATACAGTGTGCCAGGGAGCGACGCATGATTAAATGAGCAATTCATATGTCTTGGAAATTTACCAAAAAAAAGTAATTTCTCTCATTTATAAAGTACTTTTTCTGAAATCGATCGGCAATGTCTACATTTTCGGCGCGATTTCTGATCGAAAAATGCACAATTCCAATATTTTAGTCCGATGCTAAGAAACTATCAGAAAACAGACCGGAAAAGATCCGTTGCCAAGCAATGATCAACAAAACCGTACGGGAATGTTACTTTTCCGGCATAGGCCGGGAAAGTAACATTCCCGTATGGTTTTTTATGTAGCAGACAAACAATCAAACTTACATTTACACTTACACATACATCAAAATTACATTTATTAGTAATCAGTTAGATTGTAATGAAGAAATGTAATGAAGAAATGTTAGATTATAATGAAGAAATGTTATTCATTAATGAAGAAATTTTATGCATTAATACAAATTCCTTAATTTATAATAATATTGATTGTGATTTCAGAAAAAATAGTATGCGTATTTCGGTGTGAAAGCACATTCCCGAACTTCGATGCATCGTCGTCCGGGAATGTACTGCTTTCACACCTAAATACACAATATACTATTTTCTGTAAGAGATAGGACAAAATCTTAGAAAGAATTATTCAGAATGAGTATTGTTTATTTGAGATTTTTTTATAGAAATAGTTTTGAATTAGTCAGATTTCAGTTTGTCTTAATATTTTAAGGTTTTTCAAATTGTTTAAACAATTTTAATTTACTTAAATAATTATAATTTATTTAAGCAATTACGTTTTGTTACAAATTTGTAGCATTTCCATCTTTTTTTAGTTTCACAATTTTATTTATTAAGAGTTTGCTAATGAAACCTGCAAATTATTTAAGCAACTTATTCCTGTTTATTGCCAACTTTCTTCAGAATAGAGCTAACACCCCCTTTCTGGGGGTGTTACTTAATAACATTGATAGGACATGAGTTTCAAACTCTAAGTGTGCAACATGATTTTTGTCAATCATACCATCCATAAAAATGTAAATCCGGTAAGTTTCTCGATGACGTTTTTCCAGCATCCTACGGATATATGGGTAGCATCTCGCAATCCCGTGGGGGTGGTTTTCAAGCACAGTGTCGAACATAGTCTAGTTTCTTCTCTCTTCCACACAACGCAGGTGTTTCGAATTTTTATAGAAGTCACTGTAACTTTTTATAGTTAAATCTTACATGGGGTTAGTTTTCACACCCTCTGAGGGTTGACACTGTAGGATGTTGATGGTACGTAAGTTTCTAGTTCTATTTTAGAGTACTACGTAATTTCAGCCAATCATAGCATCCATGAAAATAGAAATCCTGTTGGATTTTACGTTTTTTCTTGTTTTTCTCGTGTCCTTTAACTTGAGGTTGGTTATTCTCAACCCTATGGGGGCAGTTTATGAAGATTACATCGGACCTGATGCAGTTTCTCATCACTTTAACAAAACTGAGACATTTCGAGCTTTTTCAGCAGTCATTGCTGTTTTGGATCGATTTTTTTATATATGTGAGCTAGTTTTCGCCCCTCCCTGGGGGTGTGTTTCATATCTATTGTGTGTACGCTGCTGTTTAACCTTAATTTGTATAATTCGATTGATTAAGTTGTAACAGCTATTCACGTAGCTTACTCTTCTTTTTACCCCATTTCAAGCGTGTTTTTTGGCTCTAGCTAATCATTTTGGGGGTGTACGATTTTATTTGACCCCGGATTCGGATTCAGCGACCGAAAATACATAGGGATGCATGGGTCTGGTTCGCTGCTTTGAACTTTTTTTTTGTAGGGCTGTGTTATAATTCTTAGTAGGTATACATAAATTTCTGAATTTAGAAAAATTGTTCGAATATGATACAATACTTGTGAGGTAAAAAAATTGATTGGAATAAAGAGCTTTGACTCATCGATTATGACTTCATAAAGAAAGTATTTATGAGGAAATAAGAAGCGACCGTTTTTGAGCCATTGCAGCGATGCCAAATATCGGGTTTTATAACATACAATGGATATCAGCTGTATGAGAGTATTGGATATACAGAAACAGAGCCGCCTGACTCAGTAGTGCTGAATTAAAAGTGTATCTCGGAACATGAAAATATGACTTTCTGAAGATATCAAAAAAGATATCGAAGGTCTTAACATTATCTACACCTAGACAAATATAATAAATTTTCCCCAGTGGCAACAACTTCTGATGGGACAACAGGTACAAGGTCAGGTTAGTAAACAACTTCCCCCTTAATAAAAAAGTTGATGTTATGCAGCAACTTTTGAAAATTGTTAGAAACATTAAAATGAATATAATGCAAAATAAATTGAAACAATGTTGAGTGAATACAAAGCAAAATAATAAAAATACGTAAAAGTTAAAATTGGTAAACGATAATAATAATAAGCGAGTAATACATTTCATAAATGTAATAAGAATAAAATGCAATGGTCTAAATTAATAGACAAGGGTAAAACTCCACATATGAAAGTCTATGTTAACTCGATGTCCTCTTCTTCTTGAGGTTTAATACCGGGTCGCTTTCTTGGAGAGATCAGTCTAGGAAATTTGGTAAAAACTCTGCTTCACTCTGAAGGAGGTGAAGGAGGGTTATCTGTTGAGGGTTTAATTCACAATGCTCCACATCTTCTTCTTCTGCATTTACAAGTTATGTAAAGTAGAACTAATAGAATGATGAGAGTGATTATGAAATATGTGAACCAAGATATGTGTTTGGTCACAAAAGGTACGTTTATGAGGTCATCCAGGTCTTTGGAATATTGCTCTAGTTTGCTTTTAGCAACATCTAGGTCTTCTATGTCGAGACTGTTTAATTTGAGAGGTTTTAATTTTGGAATTTCGATTTTGTCGGGCATGTGATTACAGCATTCAAAAGGAATTTGGATAGGATGTGAATTGTCCTTAATTTCGGAAAAGTCTTTGGCACTGGCTTGTATTCTAGTAATGCCTGCACAGTAGGCTAGAACCACCTTTAAATGAAATATGCATGCACTCTCTCAATTCCTACGGGAAATGGTAGCTTTATATGTCCCGAAACAATTCCCGTAAAATCTGAAATCATTCCCTTGGCCGTTTTTTAGAAAATTCACTTTTATTTATTTTTTTTTTTGAAAACTGATTTTTTGCATTGATAAAACCAAGAATCTACTACATTTTTGAAGTCTCTGAATACCCGAACATATTTCAAACAACCTATCAGTTAAGTATCAGTTATCTTCTTCAATCCCTGATTCTTACGTTTATTCAGTAGACAAAGACAATATCTATTTTCATTGTGCGTTTTTGCATGATTTGCATTGCATTTGCATTTTGCATGATTTCTTTGATTTTAATCATGGTCACAGAAAATGTTCACTCTTGGAGTCTTGGATTGTTTGCCTAGTGAAGTCTAAAGAGTAACTGATCGAGAGACGCCAATATTCTTTGGCAGTGATGACGGTCTCAGATATCTAAGGTCGAGCAGGACTACTGCTCTTTACTCTAGTACATCGCTGTAGACCTGGACCGGCCTCCTGCGGGGTGGGAGAGCTTACTTTACATTAACCCCACTCACAAAGGTGGGCGGTTGGACCTTGCTGGGTAAGGCCTTTATCTGCTGGCGCTCTTCTGTCTTGATGATCTTTCTTTGCCAGCTTGTCACCCCCGGGGTAGTCATCTGTCAGTTCGGAAACTTTGGGGTATTTTGGCTCGGATTGACTGCCGGTAGACAGAATGTCAATTGACATCCTACCATCCGGATCATCAGTTAGGTAGGGATGAGCCATGCAGCTCGAGGAAGTGCAAACCTAAGTGCTTTGTTAGCACTTTCGGTCTGCACGGAGTTAGGTAACTACGGGTACTGGACGGAGTTTCGTCTGGTACTTGCAGGGTAGTGGGTGGGTGGTTGGGTTATCGTCATGTCTCTTCTGTGGGTTGTCTTCATTGGCGGTGGTATGGTTCTCATACTCACCCATTATCTGACTGAGAGAATGGAAAGTCTACTCAGACAGTCAATAGAGGCGCTCGGATTTCCTTAGCAAATCTAGTTACGCAAATAGTAATGTTATTCATTGGTTACGGATATATTGGTAGACAAAATTGCTGTCATTCAAAATAACATAGAAATAGAACTAATGATTTTGTCTAAATTGACTACTTGGAAAGTTTACATAAACCGATTATCAAAACGTCTGGAGTTGTCGAGCATGAAGGTTTCTTGTATGTTATTTCCCCAAACTTGCCTTAAGTTTAAATTTGTATTGGAATGTTTAATTTTACTTTCTTGATTGACATTTTAACAAGCTTATAAATGCAAAAAATTAATTTTCAAAAAAAAATTAAAAGTGAATTTTCTAGAAAACGGCCAAGGGAATGATTTCAGATTTTACGGGAATTGTTTCAGAACAGATAAAGCTACCATTTCCTGTAGGAATTAAGAGAGTGCATGCATATTTCATTTAAAGGTGGTTCTAGCCTACTGTGCCTGCATAGGCGTAACATCCTGGTTGTAGTTTGATGATGGAATTTGTGTTGATTAACTCTGTCGTGGACTCTCTCTTTGGACAGTTGATGTGAAGTGGTTCGGAATTAATTACTAGCCATGTGTTGTCTTCAAGTTCTTGGACGTTGTATTCCTGACTAATAATGAAGGAAGTTTGACAGTTCTCTGGAAGTTTCGGCAATGGTTTTAGTATTCTGGCTTCACATGTGGCATTTTGGTCGATAGGATATGCAAACAGGTTCGAACATAGTTTGGTTTCAAAATAAAGTGGTTTGCATTCTTTCAAATTTTGTATAGGTATGTACATTAAAGAATCATCGTCTCTCGCGATAAACTTTTGTGAGATAGATAAAATGTGATGTAGACCAGTTCTGTTATCAAGTATCGGGATAGGGTATAGGTGATAGGTGTTATAATTTTGGGGTTCAACAAGTGGTATTGTTAAAACAAATACTAAGTTAGAATCCATTTGAAACGCTTGTAATTCAATAATATCCAAATACTTAGCAACTGCCGATAATTTAATGGGTAGAGGCAAATTGTTCCTTCGTAAGCTCTGTGAAACTTCTTGTAGTGCTGCCACTAAGTGATTAGGGGTTATGATTGACGTGTGAATGATTCCTAGTCTGGCAAATGTTATTGAATTTAGAATGTCGTTTAAATTATCTTCGATATACAAATAGCTTGCCATTAGTTGTTCGGAAATGTATAAGAATTTTAGTTTTATGTGAGCAGCCTCAATAGCTTGAGTCATGGTTTGAATTGTGCGTTCGATTTCTTCGAGATCTTTGTTAAACGTTTCCTTGTCAATTTGTAATTTTTGTATAGTCAAGTTGAAGTTTTTAATAACAGAAGTTGTAACTGAAATTTGATTTTTTATTAAGTTTTCCACTTGATGTTCGTCGTTATTTAGTTTATTTATACAATTAGACAGATAGATAGATAGATAGATTTATTGGTGTTTTAACATATGATAATGTTTTACACAAGTCAATTTGTTACAAATAATAAATATGGACATATCACATTTGTATACTTATATATCTATGTAAATAGTCTACAACTATCACATTTATTATACTAGTATCACAGTTACTTTTAAATCAGTATAGTACTGGCCATCTTCAGCATCTAGGTTTCCAGTTATGGATATGAATATTATACCGATACCGTTAAGTATTCCTCGTTTATATCTTTTTGTATCTGAAAAGATTTCGTCAAATTTAATTTTTATAGAGTTGGATATTTGTGTTAAAAGGTTAAAGTCTGTTTTAATTTCACTCGTAAAAATAATTGACTTATGATCACCATTATTGAGTGTATAAGATTTTGTCCAAAATATTTTGATTTTTGTCAAAAGCTAGTTTGAGGGATGAAATATTTTTATGCACTAGCAGAGTCCATTTGTCATTTGTCACCACGATGTCCGTGTCTTGGTAGTAGTATACACCAACAGTATTATTGATCGGGGTAATTTTGTATTGACAGAGTGCTGATCCGAACAGCAGGAGAAACCTGAAATTAAATTTAATTTTCAGTATATGGTTTCATTCTATCAAAAGTTACTTTAGTTTCTTGTTTCGTTTCGAGATTTAATAAGGTAGCAGAATTTTGGAAAATTTCTTTTATTTTAAAGGGACCGTTAAATTTGTTTTGCAATTTGTTTTTGATTTGTGATTCTTTTACGTAAACTATTTCTGAATTCGGGTCGTTTTAGGGGAACATTTCTGTCGAAACAAACTTTTGCTTTCTCCTTTTGAGATATTCTGTTGTTTAAATCTCTAACGTATTTAGTTATTAATTCTTTTTGGTCATATAAAGTTTCGGGTGGTCTGTTGGACGTATGTCCAAATACAAGTTCGTATGGGGTGAAACCGTGTGTTTTATTTACCAAATTGTTATAGCATATTACCGCATATGGTAAAATTGTGAAAGGCATATGGTAAAATTGTGTTCGTTCGGATTCTCGGTTTTATGAATTCTTATCATTTCGGCTAAAGTAGCATGAAATATTTCTATGAATCCATTCGATTGGGGATGTCCTACGCTTGAATAAGTTAATTTTATGTCGTAGAGGGTGCAGAGATCTTTGAGCAAACGGTTGTCAAATTCGCCACCGTAATCGCAATGGATTCTTAGCCGGGTACCGTAATGTTGAAAGTATAACAACAAGGTATTTACGATGGATTTTGCGGATTTGTCCGGGACTGGATAGGCTTGTGTGCATTTAGTTAACTCATCGCGAATAGTTAACACGTAATTTCGAGTTGGGAATTCAAACAAATCGATATTAATTCTTTTGAATGGTGTTCTTGGGGTTTCTGTGACTACTAGAGGGTTATTTAGGTTTTTCCGGCATACTTTAGTCTTTTGGCAAGTTTCGCAATTTTTTATAAAATTTTCAACGTCTTTAGTTAGACCTTGCCAAGTGTATTTTTCTCTAATTCTTCGAATCGTTTCATTTATTCCGGGGTGTAGATTATTTTTACCAAAAAGATTTTGCTTCAATATAATTGGAATTTTATCTTCGTCGGCAGTTCTGACGATATCTTGACAAATTACTACTTTTAAGTCTTTTTCCGCAAAAATAAATGATAGGATTTCAAGTATGGGGAGGTCTAAATTATTTTCGACAAAGTATGTCTTAGAGAGATCTAGGACATTTTTAAATAATACCAAAAATAGATGTTCAATTACAGATTCGATATCAAAAGGTAGAGGGATGATAAAATATCTCCTATGTCTGACTGTTTTGCTTGATACAATATTGATTTTATCGTCATGAAATTCGGGGTTTTCTTCGAATATGTCCTCGATAATTTTGTGATGTAGGTCTTGTAAGTTATTTTGTTGGATTTTGTTATAATATCTTTATGTTCTCGGTATAAGAGTTGTATGTTTGAGGTTTTGATTATTGAAGTCTATTAAAGATGTTGTTTTATATAGGTTGGTGAAAGTTTCAAATTCTCGGGAAATTTGTTCGTTAGTGATTTCTTTGTTATCGTCTGGGTTTTCGTCGTCGTCTGACTCTTCATCATTCGCGGCTAGAACCTCTGAATAGAACTTGGAACATTCGGAAAAATGATTAATTTTGATTCTGGAAAGTGCGCCGCGTTCTTATTGGTTTTGCCAGGTTTATAAATTATTTCGTGGTCGTACTCTTCTAATTTGAGTCGCCAACAGGCAAGTCTACTTCCTGAGTCTTTTATAGAGAATAGCCAGGTGAGTGGTCTGTGGTCGGTTACAAGCTTGAACTTTCTACCGTACAGGTAGGGTCTAAAGTGCTTTACACTCCATACTATGGATAAAAGCACGCGTTCAATCGTTGAATACTTAGTTTCTGCACTGCACAAGGTTCTAGAAGCATAGGTAATGGGTAAATCGTTGCCATTAGGCCCCTGGCTCAGCACTGAGCCGACGGCAAATGCGCTCGCATCAGTGGTTAGAACGAAAGGTTCATTAAAGTTAGGGTAGATTAATATCGGAGTTGTCGTTAATGTTTGTTTCAAATTTTGAAAAGAATTTATACAATCATTATCGAAGAGAAATGGTATGTCTTTGTAGTAGTTTTGTTAAGGGCTTGGTAATCTTGGAGAAATTAGGGATAAAGCGCCTATAATATCCGGCTAAGCCTAGAAATGATTTAATTTCTTTTTGATTTTTTTGGTTGAGGGAAATTTAGAATAGCGTCAACTTTCGAAGGATTCGGTTTTACGCCGTCTTTTGTAACGAGATGTCCTAAATAAGCGACTTCTTTGCGGAGAAACTCGCATTTGTCGGGTTGAATTTTGAGATTGGCTATCTGTAATCTTTTGAATAATTAATCGAGAAATATGCTCGTGAATAGTAGAGGAGTAAACAATAATATCGTCCATATAGACGAGACATCGTTCATTTTGGATACCTAACAAAATGTTATCCATCACTCTTTGAAATGTTGATGGAGTATTCTTAAGTCCAAAAGGCATTCTTACGAATTCAAAATGACCATTTTCAACTGTGAAAGCAGTTTTTTGAATGTCTGCGGGATTAATTTCAATTTGGTGAAAACTAGAAGCCAAGTCTAAGGTTGTGAAATATTGGCATTTGCCAAGTTGGTCTAAAAGATCGGAAATGTTGGGCAGAGGATATTTGTCACCGATTGTAACCTCGTTGAGTTTGCGGTAGTCGACTACAACGCGCCATTTCTGTTTGCCAGAAGCGTCCAGTTTTTTGGGAACTACCCAGACAGGAGAGGACCAAGGTGAGATTGAAGGTTGAATAATACCTTGACTTAACATTTTCGATACTTGGGACTTAACCTCTTCTTTATGGACCTGAGGATATCGATACGATTTCGTGAATATCGGTCGGAAATTTTCGGTGTCAATAGGGTGTTTGATTTCATTGGTAAAGGTCAAATTGTCTCCTTCTGAATAGAATATATCTTGAAAATCTAAACAAAGCTGCGTTACTATTTCGGCCTCTTCTTCGTTTAGATGATCCAAGCGCAATTCGTTCCTGATTTCAAAGGATCTGTCTGTCTGTAAGTGTTGGTCAAAATTTTGAGTATTTAAATTAAAAATTGATTTGAATTTTTGTACTGGTTCTAGATTAAGGTTCGAAAAGTTTATGGTTTTTGGGATCGCGTTTGCGTTTATTATTGAAGTTAAAAATTCTCCATTGTGATCGATTCTGACAATGGCATTTGGTAAGCGTACTTTCTCGTTTTCCTGGGCTAACAGTATAGCCTCGGTATTTCGCAGGTTACATTTTAGTTTACAGATTTTTTCCATGTGAGGTTCGATAGAAATTAAATTTTTGATGTTGCCTAAATTTGGATTTTGGTTTTTGATGTTAGAGTTACTAATTGGTTGTACAGGTAAATTTACTGTAGTTTCTTCCGTGACTTTAAATAAGGGTACGGTTTTAAAATTTGACTAGTTGTTTATTTTTAAAGTCTACTTGGCATTCGTAATGTTCTAAAAAGTCTGCGCCTAATAATGCATCAAAATCTATATCTAGATTATAGATATAAACTTTGTGTGATTCATCTGAAAAGGAGATGAGAACAGATTCATTGATATAAATTTTTTGATCGGTAATACCCTGTATAATTACATTTTCAGGAGATCTACGTCTATAATTTTCAGCTGTTTTAGGTTTAAAAATTGATATACCTGCACCTGTGCCAATTAAGATTTTAAATTTACCAGTTGCGGCTTTCATATAATAAAGATTTTTTGAGTTTACGGTTAGCAAAGTATGCGGGGGTGTATTTAAAAGAACTTCTGCTCTGGGAAGTTCAGTTCAGTTCGAAACTGTCGTTGAGATTCATAGTTTGTATTTGAGTTTCTAGTTCCGTAACTGGTCAAATTGGTTCGAATTGGTCTGTTTGTTGTGTAGTATAATTCTCTGCGTAGTTTTGGTTGTTCTCTGAATTGTAGTTTTCGTGTGATTCATTTTGAATTTGGTAGTTTTGGTAATCCTCGGGAGAGTAGTTGTTGTATTGGTTAAATTGATTGGCATAATTATCGTAAGGTTCGTAATTTAAATGATGAGCTTTTTGCTGATTAAAGCGGTTAAAATTCGGGTTAGGCTGAATAGAGGATGGTCGTTGTTGCGTAAAGTTAGGGTTCGGCCTTATGGCTGAGGGCCTGTTTTGTTTCGATTGATTAGGTTGATTGTTTTGAGGGAATGTCCTCTGGCCAAACTGATTATTTTGAGAGAAGTTTTGGAAATTCGGATTTCCCTGGTAACTCACTCTTTGAAAATTTTGTGATGTTGTTGGCATCGTTTGCGATTGTTGCCTCGTGTGGCATTCACTTATTACATGTCCATTGCACTTGCAAAATGAACAAAATTTTTGTTGGAAATTTGAAATTGGTCGTTTTTGTTGTAAAGTGGGATTTTTGACCGGACTATTATTTGGAAATTTTTGTTGCTCGAAATAAGAGAGTTGTAGCTCTCTACGAATTCTACTAACAGCTTTTAGTATACTAGGAGGATTGCTAGCATGTATGATGCGGCCTAAATTCGGTTCTAAGCCTGTTAATAAATTATTTAAGGTCATCGTTTCAATGAGATCTGATTGTGCGGTTCTTTGCGTCGAGGTTAAATTTTGCTTTTGCACTGCGGCGTGCATTTTAGCGTTCTGCGTTTGTAAACGTGAAACAAATGTTAGGGCGGATTCACCGGGCAATTGGTGAATTCGTTGTAAGTCTTAGATAAGAGCCGTTAAATCTCGAGAATCTCCAAAATGAGTTTCTAAAAGTGTTTTTATTTCTGGCCATGTGCCAGGATTACGTGAATTTATTAATTCGGCAGCTTTGCCTTTCAATTTATTTTTTATGTGGACGGTCAAAAGAATTTTTTGATCTCCAATTGCCATGCTTTGGGCACAATGACAGGAGTTTAGGAATGTTTGTAAATTAATGGCATTGCCATCAAATTCAGATATTAAAGAAAATATTTCAGAGAGCTTGTAAGGGTCAATTTGCTCTGGTTGTTGCTGTTGTTGTTGTTGTTGTTCGGCTGATGCCGGTACTATTGGTTGAGCTGTCTCTGTTTGAGTTCTATCTGGCATTTTGCTTTGTATTTAAATTATTTGGATTGCGGAAAGAAATTGGTTGCGTATCAGCAGTATGATACAAACTTAAATTAGCTTGTTACGTTGCGTGCGTAAATGGATTGTATATTAGCTGTATAATACACAATGTTTCGTAAATACAAAAATAAATAAAGAAATGGATTTCACTTTGACAATAGAACTGGCTTTGTGCGCCGAGTGTATTAGCAGTATAATACACTTTTGATAAAATAAGTTGCGAAAAATAATAAAATAGTACGAGATGATTCTTAAAATGACTTACATTAATTTCATCTCCATGGGTAGGTTCTTCGTCCGTCAAGGGATTGGGATCCGCCACCACCAGTGAGGAAGGTCTCCTTGTTCTAGTAGATGTACACGCATTAGTTAGGCACCTTTTGCAGATGTTCTCCTTATTCTCTTACGCTTCACTACCAGTTAGGCTTCTTGTTCTGATGATGTTTACGGATCCTACCGACTGCGCCAATGTTAGATCATGATTCACATGAATGACTTTTTAAAAACTTTTATTTACTTAAATGGAGCCAACGTTGGCTCTTGGAGAAGGAATATAATGATAATTAGAAGTGTTTCATTCTAAGTGAGTTTAATAACTGACTACATAGTTAATCGCGTGGGTTCGCTTGTATTTATTACTATGAAGTCTGGCAGCAACATATCAAACGATATCTATAACAAGTGTAACCGTAAATTCAAGTGTTTAATTTTGTGAAACAGTGACCCTGTCACTTCTGTGTTAGTCGCGGCAATATTTTTACAAGATTTTATTTAACTTGCAATGTTTTTACAATTAATTTTTTTTTATTTATTTGCTTTTATCATGATTAGAGAATATTATTTAGATATTATGCAAATCACAACTTACAAACTTTTTTATTTTTTATTATAAAAATACCTAATTTCTGTATATTGTTGCCCTAATCTGTTCAGGCTAATATATTAGGTAAATACTTTTTTCTAATTTTGACACATAAAGTGACACTTTTCAAAACTGACACAAGTGTCAAAACGTTCTACTTTATGTAACCAGTTATGAAAAGTAAAATTTTACGTAACTGGTGACGAAAAGTTCGTTGTGCCATCAATTGGGAAAGATAAACAACTCTCAAAAAGAAAAAGAAACAATGTTTATTCAACATAAAATGGAATACTGAATCCATAAAGTGGAAGCTTCTAAATTCCTCTTTCCTTCAAGATATGCTAACAAAACGTTTTCATTAATATAATTTACCTTACGTTATTAAATTAGGATTTCAAACAATATTGTTACTTGGCTAAATCACGTCTGTCAATTTTGACATTAAAATTTAATGTGTGATAGCAGCAAAGGTAACTATGAAAAAGATTACTTAATTTTTAAGATCTTTAAATACACCTATTTCATTTATGTTTAAAGAGTTTTTAGACTTTTAAAATTAGAGAAAATCATGTATGCAACACACACGTTTCGAAAGTCAATCTTGTGTAACTCGTGTTATTTTGCGGGATCTCGCTTCGCTCGTCCCGCAAATTCCACTGGCTACATAAATAGCCATAAAACACTCATTATTGGAGAACCAATGCTTGTTTGTATATGAATGTTGTTTAGGTCAAATCTTGCAACTGAATTTTAAAACGGTTATCCCCAACCGATTGAGCTGAAATTTTGCATACATGTTTAGTTTGGATGACAATGCTAAGTGACGTAATTTTAAATCCAATATGGCGGACTCCCAAAGATGGCGGAACAGTTATTTTTTATGCACCCCTTGATATGGGTATCAAATGAAAGGCTTTGCTGAGAAGAATACGAAAATAAAATGACGTCACACTAAATTCAATATGGCGGACTCCCAAAGATGGCGGACCAGTTACTTTTTATGCACCCCCATGATATGGGTATCAAATGAAAGCTGCGAAAAATACGAAGACGTCATTCCAAATCCAATATGGCGGATTCCCAAAGGTGGCGGACCAGTTATTTTTATGCACCCCCTTGATATGGGTATCAAATGAAAGAGTTTGCTGAGAAGAATACGAAAAAAAAATGACGTCACACTAAATTCAATATGGCGGACTCCCAAAGATGGCGGACCAGTTACTTTTTATGCACCCCCATGATATGTGTATCAAATGAAAGGGTTTGCTGCGAAAAATACGAAGACGTCATTCCAAATCCAATATGGCGGATTCCCAAAGATGGCGGACTCCCAAAGATGGCGGACCAGTTATTTATGCAGCCCATGATATGGGTATCAAATGAAGGGGTTTGCTGATAAGAATACGAAGACGTCATTCCAAATCCAATATGGCGGATTCCCAAAGATGGCGGACCAGTTATTTTTTATGCACCCCCATGATATGGGTATCAAATGAAAGGGTTTGCTGAGAAGAATACGAAAATAAAATGATGTTATTCCAAATCCAATATGGCGGACTCCCAAAGATGGCGGACCAGTTATTTTTTATGCATCCTCAGATATGGGTATCAAATGAAAGGGTTTGCTGAGAAGAATACGAAGACGTCAATCCAAATCCAATATGGTGAACTCCCAAAGGGGGCGGACTAGTTATTTTTTATGCACCCCCATGATATGGGTATCAAATTGCTGAGAAGAATACGAAAATAAAATGATGTTATTCCAAATCCAATATGGCGGACTCCCAAAGATGGCGGACCAGTTATTTTTTATGCATCCTCAGATATGGGTATCAAATGAAAGGGTTTGCTGAGAAGAATACGAAGACGTCAATCCAAATCCAATATGGTGAACTCCCAAAGGGGGCGGACTAGTTATTTTTTATGCACCCCCATGATATTTGTATCAAATGAAAGGGTTTGCTGAGAAGAATACGAAAATAAAATGACGTCACACTAAATTCAATATGGCGGACGTCCCAAGATGGCAGACAAAATTTTTTGGTTTTAACACTATAATTTGATCGTATAGTATATTGGCTCATACGCTGCATTCTAAGAAATGGTGAAGGATTCGGTTTAAACTATAAGTTTCATATCGGATAGGAACGACGCAATGAATATATAAAACTAATTAAGGCGTAGCTAAAAATTTAAAAATTAAATTAAATGAAAAAAAAACATTTAAAAAAAGCTTTTATTTAAATGCTCTAAAAAGAAGAAAATAAACTTTAAATTAAATCAAACCCATCAATTTATTACATTATACAATTTACATGGTATAAGAGCTTGTTGCAAGATTTACCTGTGTAAATAAACAAGAATACAATATGCAACTTGATCTTGACACAAGTAATTATAAGAAAAAATGTATGTATTTCATAAAATAAATTTACACAGGTAAATCTCGTGACAAGCTTTTATATCATATAAATTGCATGATGTAATAAATAGATGGGTTTGATTTAATTTAAGGTTTATTTTCTTCTTTTTAGAGCATTTAAATAAAAGATTTTTTTTTAAATGTTTTTTTTTTTCATTTAGGTAATTTTTTTAAAGTGAATTCCAAGGGGCGACTATTGGTATTGATGCAACTGGCAAATGCAAGTTTTAACTTTTTCCAGTTGCCATCGATACTAATAGTCGCTCCCTCGAATTCATTTATATAATAATAATAAAATTTTAAATTTATTTAAAATTTTATTATCTTACGGATTTTTCTTTTATCGATAATGTTGTTTTACCTTTGATTTTTCTTTTAGTAGATTAAATATGTTTTCAGTTTTTAAATATAATTTCCTAAAAATGTTTTTTACACAAAAAGAAATTGATCAATAAGAATGTGACAGCAAAATATCTTAACATTTTTAAAATAGGTATTCGCAGCCAACAATTAATTTGAATGAAAATCTTAACTTTTTATTTTTGAGTATAGCAATTTTGTATAAGAAGTCAAGTTGTAAGTGGTTTTGTTAAAATAAATATGTTTTTTTATACATTAAAAGGTTGGGTTATGTTATGTTGAGTATTATGCACAGGGTGTCGCAAACTCGACGCCTATCCGCCGTTACTGAAAAATTAAGAAGCAAATGAAAATTGTAGTCCGGGATATTCAGCGGTATGTTACAAAGAGTATTTAGGATTAAATAATGTTGATTTTATATTTAACGCATTCTATGTTGTGACGCCACCCAATATCTTTTCCAGTGGCATACATAAATTTTGGCATTATTAAAAAGTCCCTTACCGTGGCCTACGTAAATGATTTATCAGGCCTACGCATTGGATTTCAATGGCGGCCGTCGGAGTCCTAGCATTCCGGTGCATACTGAAACCCTTAACGCTTTCTTGAATATTTCTAATAAAATTATATGAACTAATACAACAAAGAATGCTTAAAAATGATTTACTTTATATAATTAATAATAAAATATATTATAAACACATAAATAGTTTTCTAAAAATAAATAAATAATATGTAAATGATTAAGAATCAGTATTATTGTACTATTAAATAAAATATATCTATAAAACTAAAATACACACTTGATACCTTTTAGATTCAGAATAAAATAAACACTTCTAATAATAGTTGAAAACAAAACAAAACAAAAAATAATTATTTCTTTAATCTCTAACAGCAATAAATTGTGGATAACAAAAATTTAAAATGCCTCTCTAATAATAAGTTACAACAGTTATTGTAATAAATATTAAAAGATCGGTACATACACGAGTATGTACAACATATTTATTTTAAATTTAATTCCTATCACAGAGATTGCAACTTTTCAACTTTTCTTTTACTTCCACATCCAGTGGAAGTATAGTAACGACAAAAAAATTTTAAAAAATTTTTATTGTTCAAATAGGCTTAGAATATCATGAAACGTCGAGATTCTAAGTTTGAGCGAAAAAAAATTTCTGTCTGTCGGTCTGTAACTTTTTTTTTGCGCAAGTTTACTCTGGAACCATTTAAGATATTGACTTGAAATTTGGTACACATAATATGTACTTTAACGAAATCCGGTACTAGATTATATTTTCATCTTGTTCCGTCGAAGGGTTAAGGGGTAAATTGGGGTCAATTTGGGATAAATAGGTAAATCAAGCAGGTAAGAGTCCATAAAATTGGTATTTAGGATATACAAGAGAAGCTAAGGTTTCAAAAAAATTTTTGGCAATAGCCACCCCATTACCACCCTCACCTCATTATTAAAGGGGATGAAAAAAAATTGTGATTTAGTGTGTGTACAAGGACCAGAAACCTCAAAATATTTTTTTACTTCATCCACCCCCACTACCACCCCCTATCACCATCCCCACCCCTCTACCGATGTGGGTTATCGTTTTATGGGTTTTTGGGGTAGAGGATTTCAAATATTATATTATTAAAGTTCCATAAACAATTATTTCCACATACAATGTTTTTTCGTTGTGAGTGACTTGGGACAAAAAATTTAAATGTGGAAGTAATGATTCCTTGGGCAGCGGCTTCTTTATCAGACTTTATTTTAAACTCTTCATTGCTAGTCATTTTTTTTCTTATTACACCTCATTTTCTTCCTCACTGATACGATTATTTTTCACTTTAGAATAATTGTTCAACAATATATTAGAAAAGTATATCAAGTCTCTCACAACGAAAAAATTTTGTACGTTCAAATAATTGTTTATGGAACTTTAATTAATATTTGAAATCATCTACCTCCAAAAACCCATAAAACGATATCCCACATCGGTAGTGGGGTGGGGGTAGTGAAGGGGGGTGGTATTGGGGATGGATGAAGTAAAAAAATATTTTGAGGTCTTTGGTTCTTGTACACACATTAAATAATAATTTCTTTTCACCTCCTTTTATAATGGGGTGGGGGTAGTAAGGAGGGGGTGTGGCTAATGGCAAATTTTTTTTGAGACATTAGCTTCTCTTATATATACTAAATATAAATTTTTTTGGACTCTTACCTGCTTGATTTACCTCTTTACCCCCATTTACTCAAATTTACCCTTCAACGGAATAAGATGAAAATATAATCTAGTTCCAGATCTCGTTAAAATACATACGTGTACCAAATTTTCAGTCAATATCTTAAACGATTGCAGAGTAATTGTGCGCACAAAGAAAGTGACAGACACACAGAATTTTTTTGCTCAAACTTAAAATCTCGACGTTTCATGACATTCTAAATCTAAATGAACAATAAATTTTTTTTTAATTTTTTTGTCGTTACAAGACTTGTGATTAACGCAGATTACTGAATTTTTATTCGAGATAAAATGTTTTCGGTGAATGCTGTGAGACCATTTTTTGCCAGGTTCTTGTCCGACTGAAAACGAAACAGTAGTATATCGTTGTTTATTGTAATTTGATTTGCACTGGCACACAACATCGACGCCATCGACGGGACATTCTTTTAATTGACATTCATTAATTAAGGGCGTTTTCATAATGTTCACAGTATAAAGATACAGTAATAAATCAATATCTAATTTCAGTATTAGGAGGCTGAATCATTTATTTCTAGTATGTCTCACGATCTATTTTGTGAATTATTACTGTGTTAGGCACATTAAATATTTAAGTAATTCCCTTTTCATTTGACTCCAGTACAAATTGAAATCCAATTAGTTGGCACTAATCCATACTCAACTTAATATTAAACAAATTATACGAAGAAATAAAATATTAATCTTGCAAAAGAGCGCTAAATCCACCCGTAGCCGCAGTAACTTTGTAAAGTCGTAGGACTCCTTTCGTGACGTCACACACGGACTCGAGTGCAATGCGGAGGCCTGATAAAATCATTTACGTAGGCTACGCCCTTACTCACTG
Source organism: Rutpela maculata (assembly GCA_936432065.2). NCBI lineage: Eukaryota > Metazoa > Arthropoda > Insecta > Coleoptera > Cerambycidae > Rutpela > Rutpela maculata. The sequence goes on along the minus strand of OW386285.2, from coordinate 199,416,597 downwards.
AAAACATTTCTGCAAACTGCATCTTCATACCACTATTCGTTCAAAAATTATTGGCAGTACCTAGTTTTATAGGGGATTGTGGGTAATAATCTGTGCCTTGATTTTTACAAATTTTTCTATGCTAACATTAAATTGGTCAGAATTTTTTTGCTGTATGCCACTCCAGTACACACAACCAACGCAAACAATGAAAAATTGATTGCGTTAATTTCGAATTATGGGCGTCGATTGTTTGTAATGCACCTATTTCAACGTAATTGTGATTTTCAAAGTATTTATTAGAAAAAGTTCCTATAAACATACCCTGAGTCACTGTTAATGTAATGAATACATACTTTTTAGTTTTGAATTTTTCAAACAGAACTAAATGCCATGTTAGACTAAACGAAATGAGGAGTATTTCAGAGACTCCAACTTTACAACCAATATTTTTTATTACCAACAATTGTATTTCATAACCATCTTGACAATATTTAACACACTTGATTTTGACATATATATTTTTACAATTTTGTTAAACAATTTGGCCCATATAACTTATGAACGAATAGTGTTATCGAGATACGGTTTCAAAAAATATTTTCAGAGAGTATGGGACTTTTTAATAATGCAAAATTTATGTATGTCACTGAAAATAATATCTTGTGTGAAATGTAAAATTAATATTTTTAATCCTAAATGATGTCTATATTATACTTTATTTGAACATCCTGCATTAAAATTTTTATTTACTTTTGAAATTTTCCAGTAATGATTGGGCGTCGAGTTTGGGACACCCTGTACATAAGTGTGTTGTAGGTATTTTGAAAGTGAAAAAAGGGAAAAATGCTGCAATAATTTAAAGCAGGTTATTACACGCCAGGCTCTCTGAATCGTTCCCTAACTGATTTATGCGTATTTTCTAAAAATTTAAAAAAAAATACTTTTTAGCATATAAAGATTCGCACAAACCGGAACAACAAGATACTTTAAAAATAAATGTATGAGCAGCAACTCTAGGTAATCAGTTAGTTCGATATTATATATTTCCTGGAAATTTAAATGGTGATATGTATTATGATTTTTTGGAAAACACTTTGTATAAAATACTACGTAATATTTCATTGCGAATGAGAAGAAATGTGTTTTTCATTCATGACGGCGCAACACCGCATTATACCATAACATGTAGAGCATGGTTACACAATCACTATCCTAATAGATGTATTGGCCGATTAAGTGGCCTCTTCGGTCTCCTCACTTAACTCCTCTTGATTTCACTGTGTGGAATTATCTAAAATCACGAGTTTAAAATACTCAAATTGACACGATTGAAGAGTTTACAATACTACAGAATGATGCAAGAATTTTACAGGGTACCTATTCAACGTTCCTCAAAAAAGAAAGACTTAGATTGTGCATAAGGGAAAATGGAGGACAATTCGAACAATTTTTGTAATGTATAGTTAGCTATTTTCTACGTTTAATTATATTTCAAAGCATTCTTGTCAGTACGCTCAAATTAGGAAAAAATCGGAGAAAAATTTTGAACAGCAGTTTCTCTGCATAGGAAGTAAGTATTCAACTTTTAGAACAAGGTTTTGCTTATGCGCGATTATTGAGATATATATACATGTATATATACGTTTCCGTGTTTTTCTTCATATATCTCGAAAAATATGCGTTTTTAAGGCTAAACGAACATAGGTAAACTTGTTCAGAATACGATTTCCTACACAAAAGGCTCTATACATTTTTTCTACTCCCTTATGTAAATTTGTTGTTTTCTGTACAGTCTGTAGAATGGATAAGTAGGCAATTCCAGTTAACTGAACGGATATATTTCATATCAGTTCTAGGATGGATATGAAATGAAACCGACCAATCACAGTTCGTGTATTAAGTACATAGGCAACTATTCGTTTTAAAATCAAATTAGTGCGTAGCTGTCAAAAAGTAACTGTCGGTGTGTACTGTCAGTGTGTATTTGTGTAATATGTTAATATTTAATAAATTTTGTAGATTTTTTAAGCTGGTCGTAGAAAAAGTATACTGTACAACTCGAGTGGATTATCCATATCGCACTCAAAAGATTTGAAGCACTGCGCCTACGGCGTCGTGCTCAAACTTCTTTATCGTGCGATATGGATATCATATCCACTCTTGTTGCACAAACTACTATTTCCGATTATCCCATTGGTTTTTCCGGAAAAGCAGCTTGAAAAATGTATGTTTTTTCGTGTTTTTTATATTTTGAATGTAAATATCTCGAAAAGTACGCGATTTTAGGGCTAATTGAACATAAGTGAACTTGTTCAGAATACAATTCCCTATAAAAAGGTCATATATATTTTTCCGATTATCCTATTGTTTTTTCCGGAAAAGCTTCTTGAAGAATATATCTATTAGCTTTTTGGAAAAACCAATGGGATAATAGGAAAAGTGTATAGATTATTTTTGTAGGAAATCACATTCCGAACAAGTTAACTAATGTTTATCTAGCCTTAAAAATGCGTACTTTCCGACATATATACGTCCAAATGAAAAAAAAAACATGAAAAAGCAAATGTATATATATATATATATATATATATGTATATATATATATATATATATATATATATATATATATATATATATATATGAACATAACTGAACATAATTTTCCGATTATCCCATTGGGTTTTCCGGAAAAGCTTCTTGAAGAATATATATATATATATATATATATATATATATATATATATATATATATATATATATATATATATATATATATATAAAACCCAATGGGATAATCGGAAAATTATGTTCAGTTATGTTCATTTAGCCCTAAAATCGCGTACCTTTCGAGATATTTGTATTCAAATTAAAAAAAAACTCGAAAAAACAGATATATATAAATTTTTTTCAAGAAAAAGCAATGGGATAATTGGGAAAATGTATAGAACCTTTTTTGTAGGAAATTGTATTCTAAATACGTTTACCTATGTTCAATTAGCCTTAAAAAGGCGTACTTCTAGAGATATATACATCCAAATGTAAATAAACACGAAAAAACGTATACATATGTATGTTAACTCGAGAGGTAAACTACTCTAAATAAAAGTCTAAATCCACCACAATCCATTTATTATTTTGATAAAGTATGATACAACACATACGCGTTCTCAGACTCACTTACAGTATATGACTGGCGCTTTCGCGCATGCTCTACTAAGTACAGGCTCGGCCGTCCTGTTCACGTGACGTTTATGCCCAACTATGCTAAGGCCAAAATGTAGGGTGAGGGGGTGTTCGCTAACATGTATATATCTCAAAAATTATGTCTTTTTCTTCTGTGGCGGTGGATGAACTAAAAAGAAAATTGAGGCCTTTGGTTCTAAATTACACTAAATCACAATTTTATTTTTTTTACCCCCTTCAATAATGGGTGGGGGTGGTAATGGGGGTAGCTGAAGCCAAAATATTTTTTGAGACCTTAGCTTCTCTTATATATACAAGTACCAATTTTATGGACTCTTACTTGTTCCATTTACTAATTCACTCCTTTGCCTCCATTTATCCCCCAACCCTTCAACGGAATAAGATCAAAATATAATCTAGTTCTAGATGTCTTTAAGACACATATGTGTACCAAATTTCAAGTCAATATCTTAAACAGTTCCAGAGTAATTGTGCGCACAAAAAAAGTTACAGACCGACAGAGGGAATTTTTTTTTTTTGGTCAAACTTAAAATCTCGACGTTTTATGACATTCTAAGCCTATTTAAACAAGAAAAATTTTCAATTTTTTTTGTCATTTCATTATTATACTTCCACTGGATGTGGAAGCAATATTTTATCTTTTCATGTAGGTAACAACATTTGATGAATTCTTATCTTTCTATAGTTTGAGAGTCAGCATGTTTATGAATAACAAAATAATGTATCTTTATTAGAACTAATTCTCAAGGACTTATTTTGACATTTTGATTAATTGAAGGTTTGAAAACTGTAAATATAACGAATGTGCATACCTACCTCAATTAGAGTAGCGATTTCGTAAGTCTATCGTGTCGTTTTTTTTTTGGCGTAGAACCAGGTCAAACATGTTAGGTTCCTTTGAGTATGTCACCGGGCATATGAAATCATATTTTATGACATTTTTTTGTGGTCTCGAAGTTTTTAAATCAATAAAAAGTGAAAAAAATGTATTTTTAAAGAAAATTGTTTTTTTTTTTTTGTCTCCACCACCATTATCTTTAAAACTATTAAAGGTACCGAAATTTGTTTTGTATCAAATTAAAGGTCACACTGTAGCGCTTTTACCAATATAAACGGTTTGGGTACAATTCGCACTTTCATTTCTCTAAAAATCAGATAAACTAAAAATATATATTTTATGTATTGAAATCTTCACCAATCGATAAACTTTTTTATTTTTGAAAATATTTACAAACATGCAGCGAAGAAAATAAAGCCTAATAATCACAAAAGTTTTTGAAACAATATATTTTTTCCTAAAGTGTACCGTTTGGCAGCAGCGATTTTTTTATCAGCGCTAAATGCGAAATTGGGACGCAATTAATACACCTCGCGTGCTAGTTACAGTAACTAGAGGTTTTAACTTCGGAATAATGTCATATTGAACGGATTTCGTTCATTTTTGGCAGTATAATAGTAAATGCTCCACAGAAAAGTTTCTATATTGTGCGGGGGCTTGCTAATTTATAGGGGGTGGCACTTAAAAAATATATATGTTTATTGGAGCTGAAATAGAATCAAATTTTAAGAAGGTTCTATGCAATTTTTCACATAAATTGATAGTTTTCAAGTTATAACGACTTCAAAATTGCGATTTTAGCTTAAAAAAAAAAGGTATTCCAAACGGCTTTCGTCAAGTTTCTCGAAAAGTATTACTTTATCGAAAAAATGTTACAGACCAATTACAGAAAGTATAAACTGGGAATTAATTATATTTTTTGTTTATTGATGTAGGATTAATAATTTCGGAGATATTTAAGTTTATATTTGGTAGTGTTCCGAAATTAAATTTAAAGTTTAAAATGCACTTTTACTTCCACATCCAGTGGAAGTATAGTAACGACAAAAAAATTTAAAAAATTTTTTATTGTTCAAATAGGCTTAAAATGAAACGTCGAGATTTTAAGTTTGAGCGAAAAAAATTTTCTGTCTGTTTGTCTGTAACTTTTTTTTGTGCGCACGTTTACTCTGGAACCGTTTAAGATATTGACTTGAAATTTGGTACACGTTTGTACTTTAACGAGATCTGGAACTAGATTATATTTTCATGTTGTTCCGACGAAGGGTTGGGGGGTAAATTGGGGTAAATTTGGGATAAATGGGTAAATCAAGCAGGTAAGAGTCGATAAAATTGGTATTTAGTATATACAAGAGAAGCCAGGGTCTCAAAAAAATTTTTGGCATTAGCCACCCCCATCACCACCCCCACCCCCTTATCAAAGGGGATGAAAAAAAATTGTGATTTAGTGTATGTACAAGAACCAGAAACCTCAAAATATTTTTTTAATTCATCCACCCCCACTACCACCCCTCTATCACCACCCCCACCCCACTACCGATGTGGGGTATCGTTTTATGGGTTTTTGGGATAGAGGATTTCAAATATTATATTATTAAAGTTCCATAAACAATTATTTCCACATACAAAGTATTTTCGTTGTGAGTGACTTGGATAGAGAATCTGGATGTGGAAGTAGTGATTCCTTGGGCAGCGGTTTTTTCTAAAGCAAGTGCTTTAAATGAGCAAAAAAATTTGAGCATCTAGGTAATGCTACATCTTAACGAAAAACTGTATTTGAGATAATTTTTCTAAATTACTGGCTAATTAGATTAACAAAATGGCGACCTGTTTATATAAAAAAAGTATAAATACGCATATTTTTCCGACATAACTTCTTTATTTCTTATGCTACAGGAACGAGTAAAAAATAATTTGAAATCGCAATTAACTTGATTGATTGATTTACCAGCGTGCGGTAGGCATTGCTGCCACTCCCAGGGTTATACAGCTGGGCCTGCTACGTCCACACTGGGTTGGACTAAGGTCATGATTGTTGCCAGCAGAGAGAACCACATGGCGCATGGTAAAGGAACATGGGATGGGCGGTGTAGGTATTTATGAGATGTGCGTTACCGCATTGTGTCGTGAGAGAGCGTTTAAGCTCCCTTTTTTGTGTTTTTGGTTCTGGGCATCTGCCTCTTCTGAATCTTCGTGTGAAATATGTGCTGTGTCTTGATATGGAGTGTTTATGCTCCTCTTTTTGTGTTTCTGCTTCTTCAAATCTTCTTTTGCTGAGTCTTCTGATTCCTCGGTTTCCGATGCTGGGTTGGATTTAGGTCATGCTTGTTGTCAGCAGCGAGAGCCACATGACGCATGTTTTTTCCTCGCTTTTCTTTCCTAGTTTTTTTTTATCCTCTCGATTGTTATTTTCTACGTGTAACATGGTCTCCCTATGTTTAGCTTGCTGCTGTTCAGTGTTAGTGCTTTCTTCTGCTGTCCTTTTTGATTTAACCTTCTTGATCCTTGCCCTTATCTCTCTGCTTATCAGGGTATTTTCGATTTGTGTGATTGAGCTTCCATTACTCCAGGTGTCAATGCAGGTTTGACTTTTGCTCCATGTATTTCTTATTGTTAAGTCAAACATGTGTGCTAGGTTTTTCAGCGCGTTTCCATTTTTGTTAGGCCATGTGTGGAGTATATGTGCATTGAAGTGTCCTAATAGTATAATGGACATTTTTCTTGATTTTTCATAGCGTTAGTGTGTGCCGGTTTTCTTTTTCTAATTGATGGTTTAGTGCTCCATATAGACAGTCCTTTCTTCGGTTATTACTGATTTCTTTCTCCTCTTTGCCGCCTGGCACGATTTCACTGCACTATATATACCATTATTTACTGCGTTAGAGGGGAAGCACTGTATAAAGTTTTGGTTTGTATACCTAATTAAACACTATCTAATATTTCTTATCAATTACTGAAAATGTTCCGTGATATGTATTATTTTACAAACACATCCACTTATACTTTTTTTTTTAACTATATTTTTTACACGTTGTCACTATTTAACTTTTATAAACTTTTATGGGTATCCATTGGTGACAGAGCATTATAAAACAGGTCTGGTCGCCTCGACAGCAAGATGACAAGTCCAATGTGTTGTCGCATTGTGTTCGTTATTTAACGTTTATGCTCCTCTTTTTGTGTTTCTGTTTCTACAAATTTTCTTCTTCTCCTTCTGAGATTTCTGATGCTTCGGTTTCTGGTTCTGGTAAGGTATATCGCTGCGATTTCTTTGTGGAGTTCATTTTTCCCACTCGCTTTTTTTTCCAGTATGTTTGGTCGTTTCTCAGTTTGTCCATGATCCTCTTAGTTGTTGTTTTCCATGTGTAACCCGGTTTCCCCATTTTTAGTGTGAAATGTAATGTAGAATTTTTCACTTAACAACGAGCGCAATTTTGACCTGAAAAGCTTCACTTGATAATTTACCTAAGAAAATATAAGAGAATATAATGACCATAGGTACTTTAAGAGTAATGCATTTGATTATAACGTGCGTTATGCTAATATGTACCACCCTGTAGAATTTTTCACTCAGCAACGGTTTTTGTCATCCTTTTTTCATTGTAATTAAAAACTATTTATTTGAAATCAAATACCTTAAAAAGAATTTTCGTCTGCACGATTATTTTTTATTTATTCTTTCAAATACAAATATTTACATCTTATTATTATTTTTATCTGAAATGAATATGTCACTCTGCCTTTTTCTGCTCCAAATAGTGCTATTAATTATTTCACTCAAGTGAATGAAAGACCGGTGTTAACGGATTTATTTGGTTTGACCGTAATTTATGCCCTCGCCCACTTAGGACCGCCCGACCCTAATTCTAGGAATTTTGGTACTTCTTACTCTCAAGATTGCAACACAGGTGATAATATACTAGCCTAGTGGGCTTCTTAATTAAAAATCATGCATTTGCTATTATTAAAAATTAATCAAAGACACTTATCGTTTGTTGATTCTCTCTTCAGGTGTTACTAGACGATGTCACTGCACTACACTATAATTTACTGCGTAGACCAGAAGCACTGTGGAATTATTTGGTTTGCGTACCTAATTAAACACTGACTAATATTTATAAAATTATTGAAAATGCCCTGAGATATATATTAACTTTCAAACACATGCTATCCACTTATGCGAACTTAATATATCTTCTACACTTAACTTTTAGATATTTTTATAGACAGCACACACCCGTGATACGTCTGCTAGCATCGGCAGTCACACGAGAAGTCTAATTTAAAATCGCAATTAATTGTCTTTAATTTTATTTCTTAGCATGCGTGACGTAGGTGGCACAATTTCTGAAATATTTAACATTTAAACTGCATTTTTAAACGTTCGGACGCCATTTGTAAACTTTCATATCTCCGAAACTATTAAATCTATGTAAATAAATTAACAAGCGAAATTCACTATCAGTTTATGAGCTTTATTTTTCAATAAAACTAATATTTATTGAGATATTTGGAAAAGGAAAAAAAATACGTTTCATCGAAAATACCTTTATAATTTAAACTGTATTTTTTTCTAAAGCAAGTGCTGTATACAAAGCAAAAAATTTGAGTATCTACGTCATGCTATATATTTAATGAGGAACAGTGTTTGAAATTCCTTTTTTTAATTACTGGCTAATTACAGTAACAAAATGACGACGTTGTTATTAGAAAAATGTGTAGACGCACATTGCTTCGGTCATAACTTCTTTGTTTTTTATGCTACAGAAACAAATTAAAAAACAGTTGAAAGCTTAATTAATAACATATTATTCTACCTATTAGCACCCTTGACGTAGGTGTCACAGTTTCTGCGATATTTAACTCTCACTCTAAATAATTATCTTATGAACACTTGGATGCCAAATGTAAACTTAAATATCTCCGAAATTATTAATCCTACATCAATAAACAAAAAATATAATTAATTCCCAGCTTGTACTTTCTGTAATTGGTCTGCAACATTTTTTTCGATAAAGTAATACTTTTCGAGATACTTGACGAAAGCCGTTTGGAAATACCTTTTTTTTTAGCTGAAATCGCAATTTTGAAGTCGTTATAACTTAAAAACTATCAATTTATGTGAAAAATTGCCTTTTCTTCTTAAAATTTGATTCTACTTCAGCTCCAATAAATATATAGCAAGCCTCCGCACAATATAGAAACTTTTCTGTGAAGTATTTACTATTATACTGCCAAAAATGAACGAAATCCGTTCAATATGACGATTTTCCGAAATTTTGCATATTTTTTACCTCTAGGTACTGTAGTAGGAAGCGAGGAGGACTAATAAACCCACCCAGAATGCCGGATATACCGCAAACCCCAGACACCAAGCGACTCCGTCCTCCATGGGGGCAGTGGAAGAACGGCAAACGGAGGCTGACCACGCCAAATAACTAGAGGCTGAGCATGGCCCCATACAGTCCGAAAATAGAAGAGCTAAAGTCACTAAAAAGATCCGTTTTCTCCAAGTGAATCTTAACAGAAGCAGAGCTGCCCAGGACCTTTTATACCACACGAGAAAAATTCACAAAGCCGACGTCCTCTTAGTGACCGAGCCAAATAAGCGGCATGTACAAGACAGAAGCCCTTGGATTTGCGACATCAATACAGATGCAGCCGTGAGAGTTTTCGGGAAAAATGCCAGTAATCCAGGCCGAGGCAATGGCATCACCTGGTGCATCGTTGACGAAATAGTCATATACTCGTGCTATAAGTCCCCAAACTGCTCTTTAGCAGACTATGAGACCTTCCTGGATGAGTTAACGGACTGCGTTCACACAACCGGTTTCAACAGAGGCATCATCGTTACGGGTGACTTTAACGCAAAGAGCCCTCTTTGGGGCTCGGATACCTATGACGTAAGAGGCCAAATCCTCACCGAATGGCTGGCCACATATGACCTCGTAGTAGCCAACGTGGGCAGCGAGCCCACGTTCAGACGTGCAAATCAACAAAGCTTTATTGACGTCACGTTCGTATCTGCCCAACTATCCGAATCCATCTGCAACTGGCAAGTGCTACAAGACGAAACTTTGAGTGACCATCAAATGATTATGTTCGACTTCATGGCAGAAGCAGCGGGAAATGGACTACTGATAGCCCAGGCGACCACGTCCTCCAAGTGGCGCTACAAAGCCAGCAGAGAGGAAGCCATAAGGACCAGGCTACAACTTGACCTCAGTAGGCTACGTAATCCTAGCGTCGACACTATGATCGAAACCCTAAGAAGTGTCTGTCAATCTACCCTACCTGCGGCCAGGCACCCACGGGGTAAACCCGTCTACTGGTGGAACGGCGAGATTGCCAGGCTCCGCGTGGCTTGCATAAGTAAGAAAAGGCAATGGACCAGGCAGAAGTCCTCCAGGAATGTCGATGCTGCAATCCTAGCTGACAGCCACACTGCATACTGTGCAGCCAGGAACGATCTTAGAACCAGCATCAAAATGGCAAAACGACGCTGCTGGGACGATATCATTGAAGCAATTGACAACAATGTCTGGGGCGATGGGTACCGCATTGCCTGCAAGCGGACCCATGTACGAGAACAAACTGTCCTGTCCACAGAACGCAAAATGGAACTTGCTGACGAGCTCTTCCCACAAAGAAGACCCGCGACGGTTTGGAACAGAGAACAATGGTCACCAACGAGGAAATTATCATCGCAGCCTCCAGACTCAAACCCAATAAGGACCCTGGCCCCGATGGGATTCCCCCGGAGGTCGTCAAGTTGGCTGCTAACACCCACATGGAAGTCTTCGTGGGCCTGTTTAATGAAATCTTTTCAACCGGAAATATCCCATGTAAATGGAAGGAAGCACGACTGGTTCTCGGCCCCAAGCCTGGCAAGCCCATCGAAATCGTGCCCAGACCTATCTGCCTAATTACAAATACAAATACAAATACAAATATCTTTATTTTCATTAGAATTGTGGAGTACAAGTATAGAATAATGTCACCTAAATACTAAAAAATACAAAATAAAGGATCTATATAAGAGAAAAATTAAAATAATTAACATTTTAGATAAATTCATTGAAATTTAAAAATTGATACATCCGCTAAGCTACTTGAACGGGTCATAGCCACACGACTCACCAGCGAGCTGGACTTCAGAGATGGTTTGTCAGTCCATCAATATGGCTTCCGCGAGGGGATGTCCACTGTAGACGCGGTACAAGAAGTTGTTCGCATCGCCCGTTCGGCAAATACGGGTAACTGGAGACACCGCGAGATCTGTCTCGCCGTGGCGCTAGATGTTAAAAATGCCTTCAACACAGCGCCCTGGGGCCCTATTGTTGAGACATTGTCGCTTAGAGGCACACCAGCCTACCTAGTACAACTAATAAAGAGTTATTTTGAAAACAGAAAACTCCTGGTAGACGACACAACTAGGCCTGTTACCTGCGGTGTACCTCGGGGATCGGTCCTTGGGCCGCTCCTGTGGAATGTCTTATATGATGGAGTCCTCAAATTAGACACTCCTGGTATATCCAGCGACTGCCGATTGGTAGCCTTCGCCGACGATCTCATTGTCGTCGTCATAGATAAAAGCGAGGATGGCGCAATGGCCAAGGTCGAAGCCGCCATAAATGACATAAATGTATGGATGAGCAACCATAACCTAGAGATGGCACCTGAAAAGTCTGAGGCCATGGCACTTACCGGTCACAAGCGAGTACAAGAGATGACAGTCAACATTCTTGGCAAGGAAGTCGCTGCCAGCAGAGTAATTAAATACCTTGGAGTACATATAGATCAGAAACTGTCACGGAACTATCACGTGGATAGGGCCACGACCTAAGCGGAAAAGGCAGCCATGGCGCTGCGCAAACTGATGCCTAGAACCGGTGGACCCAAGACCAGCGTCAGGAAGCTACTCAACTCTGTGGCCACCTCGATACTATTATACGCTGTCCCAGCATGAGTGGGAGCACTAAAGACCGCACGTAATCGAGATCGCCTATTAAAGACCCAACGCACCATGCTCATCAGAATTAGCTGCGCCTATAGGACTGTATCCACAGTTGCGCTGCAAGTCCTCACATCGGTTCCGCCCATTGACCTGCTTGTGAGAGAACGTGCATACAATCATGGCGCGGACAACGCCACCAAACAGTTCAATAGGAACGCCCTATTAGATCGATGGCAAGACCGTTGGGACAATGCGCCCCAGGGTAGTTGGACTAAGACGCTAATCCCGAACATCAGAGAGTGGACAACACGCAAACATGGGGAACTAAATTATTATCTGACCCAGGCCTTCACAGGCCATGGTAGCTTTTTTTTTCAGATTCAGATTTATTTATTTATTTGGTTATTTGATTTACAACAATCATTACATTCGTCAATAAATTTAGTATACAAACATCAGATAAAATTACATCACAAATATTGTTACTTATACATACAAAATAAAATAGTCATTTATACAGATATGGAACATAAAACTCTATATCAATAAATTGCACTGCAAAAATTCAGTTGTGCTATAGAAAGCTTTTCTGACTAGTAATTCTTTTACTTTTGCCTTATACTCGTTTAGAGTTAATCCCTTGTAGTTATTTGGTAGCTTGTTATAGAATAGAGGACTGTAGTAATTAGTTGCCAACCGAGACTTACGTAGCCTGAAGTAGTCTATTCTAATATCATCTCCGTCTCTGGTCAAATACATTTGGTAGCTATGTCCACCGAATCGGCAAGAAAGACAGCGATGCCTGCGCCTACTGCCACATGGCGGATACTGCCGAGCATACTCTATTTAACTGCCCAAGATGGACAGAGGCCAGAGAAACTACCATCAGAACCACCGGCCAACACCTAAATGCGGACAACCTTGTAGACATTATGCTCACCAATCAGGACTGCTGGACGGCAATTAGCAACATGTGCAATACCATACTAAAGTGCAAGGACGAAGACGAAAGGTAGAATAGATGTGTTTTGATCACGACCTCCGATGTATTGTTCACACAATTCCGGAGACGAAGAGGGAGGTTTTTTAGTGCGGTAAGAATCCCACATATCCCCGTTGCGTCAGTTCATCAGCACGGGTCGAACCTGTTGAAGGTTTTTCCTCAAAAAAAAAAAAAAAAGGTACTGTAGTATGCAGGGTTGGTCAGATTAGTCGCGTAGAAGTGGCGGTTGTCAAAAATCATTAAGTATTTATTGTTCGGATAAAAATTAGAATGCTAGAATGCTATTAATGTAGAGCCTACATAAACTACATACTACATATTTATCTATCCAAATAGAAAATTTATTTCAATAATAAAACTCATTTTATGCGTACGTTTTTACTTTCATTCATTTAAAAATGTCTAATAAACTTACTAATTAGATGGGTAGTTAGTAACACTGATTGATATTTATAGATTAGGTATTTATATCTACCTACGTCTTTTTATTATTAAAAGGGACTATTTAATATTTTTTGTACAATTTCTTAATATTAACAACATATGATCAATACTACTGTACAATATATGAAATATTGAACAATAATATTGATTCCCTAGATCTTTTGATCACTACTGGTTTTGTACCTATTGATATAAGTTAAACTACTACATAAACCCCCACCGGAACCGTTAGATCGTTGCAGTTGGCAGGCTTGCTACAGCCGAGCGTGCAAGAATATGACTTTGGCCCATTAAAAAAAAATCGCTGACTCAATACTATCAACGGGACTTGAAAAATTTTTATCCTAAAAACTTTTTTCAACTATTGGCTTCAATTTGTACGCAGCATGTATATACAAATTTTCATAAATAAATTTTTTTCTCGATTGCCTAAAATTACGCTACTGAAAATAACAAGTTTGAGTTTCCTATTATTTTACCAACTTAAAAAAAAATAAATCGGGTTCACATGGGACGTTGTTCGAAGCGCTATTGTGTCTACTTTAATCTAAAAAAAAAATAGTTTTTTTTTCTCGAAAACTAAGCGACTCTACTTCCAGATTTTACTCTACTAAATTAGAAGCTGAATCTATTTTAAAATAATGTCTTTGAATTCTAGTGGTACAGCGATTTGTGGTCATCAATTATTATCATGAATAAAATAAATTTTATATATATATATATATATATATATATACTTGTAAAAAAAATATTTTTTGTTTGTCGGAAAAAGGTCATTCTTCATAATTTCTTTTGCCTATTATATCAATGTGATTCACGTTGGAAAACTTAGAAATTGCTGTACAGGGAGCACACAAATTATAAAATTGTAAATTTCCAAACTAAAAACTTAAATTGGCTTATCGATTTGCTTCTAATAGGCTAATTCACGTATTAATTAAAGTTAAAGCGAATTAAAATATGGTTGAGGGCTCATTCGATTCGAAATGACATTAGAAAAATGTACGAAGGTTTCATATTTGCACATAAACAATTGCAAAAGTTAAGTATTAACAAATAAATATTTGAAAAAAGAGGGGCCGCTTTCACTTTGGTAGCATTCTAAAATAAAAAATGCTATAAAAAATAGAAAAACTCTTTTTTTTTCATATTTTGTTTTGTTTTCAATCTGAAAAAAATTATAATTATACTCGATGATTGTTTATAACAAATTCTTATTCTAATAAACAAATAAATTATAAATAAAAAAATCTATCTTGTAGATAATAGGTAGCAAATGATTAATTTTAAGAAAGAAATTTGTCTTAATATATTGTTTAAACAATCAAAAATAGATTACAAACAATTAATACATTTATTTAAGAATAATATTCATAATACTCTGTAACAAACAAAATACAAAAATTTGTTTTCAAAATTATGCAATTTTTAAACAAATAACTCTAAAAACTTTAAACAAATGTTTTTTGATAGTGTTTTCATATACGAAAACAGTAGTAACAATGTAATTTATTAAAAAGAAAAATTGATCAATCTTTTTGATTTTTTAATTTATTTTTTAAACAGGTTATAACAATTAAAAATATCTCAATAGTGTAATCTTATTGAGTCTAGTTGTCATAAGATCTCCATGAAGCGAAATAATTTCATTAGCTTTTGTTCAACAATTGGAACATAAACGAAAACTCCAAAAAAAAAAAATGACTCAATTAACAAATGAGCTCTTTAGTGAAAAATCAATGAAGATATTTTCTCTGGACGGAATTTCTTTCCTTGAAGTGTAAATAATGCCATACTTTTTTTGAATTTTTAAATTGATATTTAATAGTATAAAGAAAAATTTCTCTTTGCTACGGCCGGTATCGCGGCAGCGTTAGGCCGCTGAGTTCGCGACGCGGAGCTCTACATTCGATATTAAATTAAAAGTAAAAATAATTGATATAGAGTTCCGGTAGTTGGGACTTTTTTATTGGAAGTTTCTGCCTCTTTAAGAACCATTTTTTTAATTTTTCTTAACTTTTGTGTTTTTGAGATATTCGTAAAAAACTAGATCGCTCTTTTTTCGAATTTTTGTTTATAATTTTTGCAATTGTTTATGTGCGAATATGGAACTTTCGCACATTTTTCTAGACGTCATTCCGAATCGAATGAGCCTTCAACCATATTTTAATTCGCTTTAACTCTATTTAACACGTTTCTTTGAAGATGTGAATTTGCCTATAAGCTGTTTTATTTTCTTATCATAAGAAATTCACGAATATGCTAGAAATAATAAATTATAAACAATATCTGTTTTATTTTAATGTTACAAAAAAGTTTGATTGCTAGATATTTAATTTTGCAGATCTATAATTTTATATTTTTTGCGCACCCTGTATAACAACATCTAAGTTTCCCAACGTAAATCGCGTTTATAAAACAAGCAAAAGAAGTTATGAAAAATGACTGGTTTTAGAAAAATTGAAAACAATTTTTTTTTACATAGTCTATCTCTGAAGGCACTGTATACATGGTTTAGAAGGGTATATCTATAAGATAATAAACATTAAAAGAGAAACTCTTCAAAATAAATAACTATACAATTAATTGGTTTTTATTTTATATATTTTTTGTTTTACTGTTTATTAATTTACAGGAATATACTCATGTTTTGGCAAACAAGAGATAGGTACATGCAAACATAAGTTACAGGTAGTTATGATAAATACTATTTATATTTAAAAAAGTTTTAGGCATGTAGGTATGAGTTTTCATAGTTCCAACAAAAAATAGATACCTAAGTATATTTATTTACTTTTTATCATCCGATCACTGCATAGAATTTCAATTTGCTG
The DNA here is from genome assembly GCA_936432065.2 of Rutpela maculata. NCBI lineage: Eukaryota > Metazoa > Arthropoda > Insecta > Coleoptera > Cerambycidae > Rutpela > Rutpela maculata. Next base: position 199,400,335 of record OW386285.2, on the reverse strand, counting down.
CATCTCATTGGTATATATATATATATATACAGACTGCGTAGGATACGGCTTCCGATGATAGCCCATTTACATGCTATACGGCTTCCGACTGCGATACGGCTTCCGTATACGGAAGCCGTAACGCAACCAATGTAGAACGTCTCCATGGTGCCTCAGTTGTCTGCTGTGCTAATTTCAGCCGGAAGTCAGATATTCGGATTTTGAACTCTTCCGCATATTTTAATTGACGAGGCGGCCACATCCACGAAGGCGCCACGGTTTCCGTATATTCCATACCATATAATATACTATCAGTTTTACAGTGGATACTGCTTCCGGTAAATAATGGCAACCTTGGATCACATGGCATTTAGAAAATTAGGTATGATCTTGTGTGTTTTTAACGTTTCAAATGACTCTGCAAAGTGTTCGTTGTTGCTACTCGCTACACCACAACGACTTTTGTTTTTGTAATAGGACAAGTACCAATTTACAATTGCTTAGAAATACCACTAAGACATATGTTATCCGAAATTATAAATATTTTGAATTTTTAGTGAAAATATCTTTCAGTTAGTATGGCGTTTTCGATGTGTTTTAGAACAATAATTAAAAACAATTTTTTTGATATTTTACTCAAGGCTTACGCATGGGGTTTTTCGAAATCATAAATAGGAAGACGAAATTGGAATTTAAATATATTGACACTTCATTTCAACTGAGAATATGACATAAATAGCGGAGTAGAAAGAAATTTAATAAAATTATATAAAAAAAATATTTTTAAGAAAAGCTTTTATTTGAAAAACTACTAAAAAGTAAAAATATTTTTTTAAAAATTCATACATCTGGAAACCAAGAGCTTTGGGAACAGTCATATAGGGGGCTATTGAATAGTTACTTTGCTCAATTGACCGCCCCCAAAGCTTTTGGTTTCCAGGTGTATGAATTTTAAAAAATATATTTTTACTTTTTAGTAGTTTTTCAAATAAAAGCTTTTTCTTAAAAATATTTTTTTACGTAATTTTATTTTTTACTTTTTAGTATACTTATTTTACAGACAGATAGGCATAATCCCTTATTTGCCACCGCCATCCACCCCTTCCCTCTCCCGTATTCTCACCCCTCTAACACTATTTCCCACCTTCCCCTCCCCTTTCCCATCCGTTTTCACCTCTATCCATCCCATCTCCACCTCTTCCCAACCCTTCCCATTCCTTCCCCACCTCTCCCACGTCCGCCATATTGAATTTAGATTGACGTCACATAGTTTATCGTATTTTACTCGTCAAACACTTTCATTTGATATCCACATCAAGGAGGTTGTGAAGAACAAGGCGATCCGCCATCTTGGGACGTCCGCCATATTGAATTTAGAATGGCGTCATATAGTTTGTCGTATTTTACTCGTCAAACTCTTTCATTTGATACCCATATCCAGGGAGTTGTGAAGAAAAATGCGCTCCGCCAGCTTGAGACGTCCGCAATATTGAATTTAGAATGACGCCACATTTTTTATCGTATTTTGCTCGTCAAACCCTTTCATTTGATACCCATATCAAGGGGGTTGTGACTAAAAAGCCGATCCGCCATCTTGAAACATCTGCCATATTGGATTTAGACCGATAATGGCTATACTATGTTGCATTGTCACAGAATTTATACAAGTGTGCCAAATTTCAATGCTCTAGCTTAATTAGAACTAGTCGAAATTCACCTTGCAAGATTTGACCTAAACAAACATACATACATACAAACAAACAAACATTGCAAGTTAAATAAAAGCTTTTAAAAAGTTGTAAAACACTGACTGTAAGTGTAATCCGATTAAAGATAATATGAAAAATCTACGGAGTTAACTTAAAAAATGTTGGTCCTTTTAATGAAATTTTGACCCAGATTTTAATTCGTTATACAAAATGTTCCGTACCTACATAATTGGCGATAGAGGAGGTCGAGCTGATTCCAAAACTCTTTCATATGTACCCTCTGGAGCCTTCTCTGTTATTAATATACAGAGGATTTTCTAATTTATGCCAAATTTTTAAGCTGTCATATTTTTTAAACATTTTCCCAAGTAGCTAAAACTTAGTACATGCTTTTGTGGTAGTTTGGGCTCAGCAGCAATGTTTTTTAAAAAATTGTCCAAATAGGCTTAGAATGTCATGAAACGTCGAGATTTTAAGTTTGAGCGAAAAAAACTTCTGTCTGTCTGTCTGTGGGTCTGTCTGTCGGTCTGTCTGAAACTTTTTTGTGCGCACGCTTACTCTGGAACCGTTTAAAATATTGACTTGAAATTTGGTACACATATGTACTTTAACGAGATCTGGAACTAGATTATATTTTCATCTTGTTTCGTCAAAGGGTTGGGGGGTAAATTAGGGTAAATAGCTAAATCAAGCAGGTAAGAGTCCAGAAAATTGGTATTAAGTATGTACAAGAGAAACTAAGGTCTCAAAAAAATTTTTGGCATTAGCCATCCCCCATTACCACCCCCACCAAAAAAATGTGATTTAGTGTGTGTACAAGAACCAGAAACCTCAAAATATTTTTTTGCTTCATCCACCTCCACTACCACCCCCTTATCACCACCCCCCATCCCATTACCGATGTGGGGTATCGTTTTATAGGTTTCTGGGGTAGAGGATTTCAAATATTATATTATTAGTTCCATAAACAATTATTTCCACATACAAAATTTTTTCGTTGTGAGTGATTTGGATGGAAAATCTGGATGTGAAAGTAGTGACTCCTTGGGCAGCGGTTTTTATTGTAAGTCTAATTGTTCAGAAAACAATGCTAGCATTTTTTGTTTCTATAACTCCATTTTTTGTTGATATGGAAATCAAAAACAAATTGAGTTATAGAAACAAAAAATGCTAGCATTGTTTTATGTTCAGAAAACAATGCTAGCATTTTTTGTTTCTATAACTCAATTTGTTTTTGATTTCCATATCAACAAAAAAATTGAGTTATAGAAACAAAAAATGCTAGCATTGTTTTCTGAACACTAATGTTTAAAGAGATACAGCGTCAGAAAGATGAATTTAAGAGATTTTTTTTTATTATTTAATGTACGTTTACAACATAACATATTTTATATTATTTATATTATTATAATAAAGATCTACTTGTACTGAATCTAAAAAATAAGAAATTGCCGGGATAGTATTACAGTGGCTTACATCATACCTCGAAAATAGGAAAACAATGTATTAAATTTAATGACAGTTACTCAGAAGAATTTACTATAAAACATGGAATACCTCAAGGGTTGGTACTTGCTCCTATACTCTTTTTATTGTTTTTATATAATCTAACATTTTTTTAATGACCTTATTCGTATCAAAAAATTTCAAATTATAAAATTTTATGTTATCATTTTAAAGGATGAAATTTACGCCCAAATAAAGATAAAATCTTTAACTTCTTTTTGTCATTGGTCGTCTAAGTCATAACTTGGTGGTTTCTTCCAGCCGACCAAATTTATCCATGAAAGTCAGATCAGATCACCAGTTACTCATTCATTAATACATTGTTCAAACATACGGCTCATTCAATATGAACGTGAATAAGTAGGTATAATATTTAAAAGTCTTTGTTTTTATACTAATTACTTCCACGTCCAGTGGAAGTATAGTAATGACAAAAAAATTTTTAAAAATTTTTATTGTTCAAATAGGCTTAGAATGTCACGAAACGTCGAGATTTTAAGTTTGAGCGAGAAAAAAATTTCTGTCTGTCTGTCGGTCTGTAACTTTTTTTTGTGCGCACGTTTACTCTGGAACCGTTTGAGATATTGTCTTGAAATTTGGTACACATATGTACTTTAACGAGATCTAGAAATAAATTATATTTTCATCTTGTTCCGTCGAAAGGTTGGGGGGTAAATTGGGGTAAATAGGTAAATCAAGCAGGTAAGAGTCCATAAAATTGGCATTTAGTATATACAAAAGAAGCTAGTCTCAAAAAAAATTTTGGCATTAGCCACCCCCATTACCACCCCCACCTTATTATTAAAGGGGATGAAAAAAAAATGTGATTTAGTCTGTGTATAAGAACCAGAAACCTCAAAATATTTTTTTACTTCATCCACACCCACTACCATCCCCTATCACCACCCCCACCTCGCTACCGATGTGGGGTATCGTTTTATGGGTTTTTGGGGTAGAGGATTTCAAATATTATATTACTAAAGTTCCTTAAACAATTATTTGCACATACAAAATTTTTTCGTTGTGAGTGACTTGGATAAAAAATCTGGATGTGGAAGTAGTGATTCCTTGGGTAGCGGTTTTTATAGTGTAACAGTTTCTTTTTATAGGTGATGATCTATAAAAGTAGGAATACGATATACTATTCAAATAATTACTATTAATATGATGAAGACTACATTTTTTGCTTTTACGTAGATAACCGAATTGTATTATCAAAGAAATTTTGGCTATATGCTAATAGTTTCTCTATCTTTCTCTTTTATCTCTTCCTTTTGTTATTCTTACATATTTGAAATAAGCTATTAATTGTTAATTGATTGATTTATTTTAATTACGTGTATGCCTTTATTATTGCATGTATATCTCTCATGATACATAATAACATTAATATGAACATTAATTTTAAGTAGGTAATATATAGAATTATGTTAATTTAATTCTAAATTAAAATAATTTGGTTGCCTGATGGCGTTCACTAATTTTCTCTTTTAATTTTATATTTACCATACTATGCTGACAGATTAATAATTGTTACTATAATTTACTGTCACTTTCGTTTTATATTAAAACTCTAATTTCGCCATGATATTTTCAAAGTAGTTTACTAAATGAGTTCTGAGGTTACTTTTAAAATAAAAATTATTTTATGGGTATAATATTTTAGAAAAGTGTACATTTTTAACGATCTGTATAATCTAACATATTACTAAGCCCCATTTTGGCTTTTATAAACAAACATTCTTAAGAAGACTAAAGTTTTGTACTAAAATTGAGCGTTTAGTAGAAAACCCCAAGAAACCTCATCGTAGGACATGCTGTATATACAGACGAAGTCATAAAACGTGCTGGCTCCGATATTTCTTAATTTATTTGGAAAAGAACATTGAATTATGAAAGGCTTATAAGGTTAATAATTTGGCCGCTGTTAACTGTCAAAATAATATAATTTACTCATGATTATTTCACTCATTAACGCTATGGCCAATGAGAGCCCGTTTTTTCACAACATTGCACCAATTAAACGTCATTATTAGTGGTAATCCAACTATATCGGCTTTTCACAGTACCAAAGTGAAAAATTATCGCTCTAATCACTTCCACGTCCAGTGGAAGTATAGTAACGACAAAAAAAAATTTTAAAATTTTTATTGTTCAAATAGGCTTAGAATGTCACGAAACGTCGAGATTTTAAGTTTGAGCGAAAAAAAAATATCGAACGAAAAAAAAGTTACAGACAGACCGACAGACAGAAATTTTTTTTTTCGCTCAAACTTAAAATCTCGACGTTTCGTGACATTCTAAGCCTATTTGAACACTAAAAATTTTTAAAATTTTTGTTGTCGTTACTATACTTCCACTGGACGTGGAAGTAATTAGAGCGATAATTTTTCACGTTGGTACTGTGAAAAGCCGATCTAGTTGGATTACCACTAATAATGACGTTTGATTGGTGCAATGTTGTGAAAAAACGGGCTCTCATTGGCCATAGCGTTAATGAGTGAAATAATCATGAGTAAATTATATTATTTTGACAGTTAACAGCGGCCAAATTATTAACCTTATAAGCCTTTCATAATTCAATGTTCTTTTTCAAATAAATTAAGAAACATCGGAGCCAGCTCGCTTTATGACTTCGTCTGTATATACAGCATGTCCTACGATGAGGTTTCTTGGGGTTTTCTGCTAAACGCTCAATTTTAGTACAAAACTTTAGTCTTCTTAAGAATGTTTGTTTATAAAAGCCAAAATAGGGCTTAGTAATATGTTAGATTATACAGATCGTTAAAAATGTACACTTTTCTAAAATATTATACCCATAAAATAATTTTTATTTTAAAAGTAACCTCAGAACTCATTTAGTAAACTACTTTGAAAATATCATGGCGAGATTAGAGTTTTAATATAAAACGAAAGTGACAGTAAATTATAGTAACAATTATTAATCTGTCAGCATAGTATGGTAAATATAAAATTAAAAGAGAAAATTAGGGAACGCCATCAGGCAACCAAATTATTTTAATTTAGAATTAAATTAACATAATTCTATATATTACCTACTTAAAATTAATGTTCATATTAATGTTATTATGTATCATGAGAGATATACATGCAATAATAAAGGCATACACGTAATTAAAATAAATCAATCAATTAACAATTAATAGCTTATTTCAAATATGTAAGAATAACAAAAGGAAGAGATAAAAGAGAAAGATAGAGAAACTATTAGCATATAGCCAAAATTTCTTTGATAATACAATTCGGTTATCTACGTAAAAGCAAAAAATGTAGTCTTCATCATATTAATAGTAATTATTTGAATAGTATATCGTATTCCTACTTTTGTAGATCATCACCTATAAAAAGAAACTGTTACACTATAAAAACCGCTGCCCAAGGAATCACTACTTCCACATCCAGATTTTTTATCGAAGTCACTCACAACGAAAAAATTTTGTATGTGGAAATAATTGTTTAAGGAACTTTAATAACATAATATTTGAAATCCTCTACCCCAAAAACCCATAAAACGATACCCCACTTCGGTAGTGAGGTGGGGGTGGATGAAGTAAAAAAATATTTTGAAGTTTCTGGTTCTTATACACAGACTAAATCACATTTTTTTTTTTCATCCCCTTTAATAATAGGGTGGGGGTGGTAATGGGGGTGGCTAATGCCAAATTTTTTTTTGAGACTAGCTTCTTTTGTATATACTAAATGCCAATTTTATGGACTCTTACCTGCTTGCTTTACCTATTTACCCCAATTTTTACCCCAATTTACCCCCCAACCTTTCGACGGAACAAGATGAAAATATAATCTAGTTCTAGATCTCGTTAAAGTACATATGGGTACCAAATTTCAAGACAATATCTATATATATATATATATAGATAAATAATACGTTGTCACCTCAGGGTCGTTGGCTGGGCGGCCTGACCTCACCCTTTTCTGGTGGTAATAATTGACCCATTTATACATATATCCTCTAAGGGGAATCCCAGGAATAGGTTTCTCAAAAAAAAATAAGTGATTTTTTAATTTAAAATTTTGTATATATGTTTAGATAATACAAATGCGAAGAGACCTCAGTTATATATATTACCGCACGAGAGTTGCAATTCCAAGTCGCCTCATACAGTGTTGCCAGCATTTTTGAAGTGTGTCCGTGCTGATTATACCTGCGGTACATACAGCAGGGAATAATCTGTTTCGTTAGTACTATAAGAGGAAATGAATAGTTCAAAATATGTAGAATTTATTTCTTTCTGAACTTTTCAAGAAATGATACTAGGACATACATTTTATGGGTAGGAAGAGAAAAAAGGTGATAGAAATATAATCTTATTTGTTAAAATTATGATTTAAAAATATCTTGGGCAAATAAAATAATGTGCTGTGTAAACAAAAGTTTGCAATTTATGATTTTTAACTACACGAATTATTTCCCCCAATCGGCCTTTTTGAACTTCGTTGACTGGATTATAGGTATTTTTAATAAGACTATTATGAAATGAATCAAAGTTGCAGACAGGCGTTGCCGACTGCGAATATCTATTAAGTAAACATGATAACGTCTGTTGGACTTGTTTGACTTGTCTGTTATTGTAAACATCTATAAAATAGCACAGTATAATAGTTTTTATTGAAATTGAATCTTATCCGACATACACAGCGATCGTCATAGGCGTGTAAACTCTGATCTATTATATGTAAAAACTATGTTTTATTATTATAATTTTGGAGCAAAATATTAAAAGGTTTTTCATTAAACAAACAAAAATATGAAGGCATCTAAACCGCAATACACAGGGTGTCTCTCAGGTTTGAACAACTCTATATATATTAGAGGACATATCAAACCTTACCTTAAAAACCTTAAAATATCATTAAAGTATTTTTAATAAAACTGTTTTGAAATGAATGAAAGTTGTTGTTGGGTGTTGCCGAATGCGAATAAATATATGAAGTACATGAATTTTTTTTCGAATTTGGAATATAAAATAGCCTGATAACATACTTCTTATTTAAATTGGATCATATCCGTCGTACAGAGGAATTATATGTGTTATCTTTTATATAATTTGTTTTATTATGATTTTAGAGCAATGTCTTCCAAAGGTTTTTAATTAAGAACCTAAAAAATGCAAAAATATACAAGATATCTATACTACAATATACAATGAGTCTTACAGGTTCGTGTGCGAACATTACGTGAGTTAGATGATATATCAGTTTTATCCTAAAATGTTATTGAGGTATTTTTAATAATACTATTACGAAACGAAAGTTGAAGTTGGGAGCGCAAAGCGGATTCAATTGTAAGACAATAGTAACAGAGAAGTCTATTAAAATTGTGAGCAGTAAAAAATAAATAAAAACTTATCTTGTTCATAATTTAAAAAAAATTTAAAAAAGGCATTAAAAAAATTTCAAAAAAAAATGAAATAGAGAACAGAGAATGGTTAAACAAAATAAGTTCTTATTTAGTTTACGAATTTAATTATGTTTATTTACTGTTCACAAATTCAATGAGAATGTAACCCGTAACTGAAAAAAATAAAAATTGACCTGCCACCTTTGTGGTTTTTAATCCCAAAACCAAGCCCACTTCACACTCCCAAAAAACACAAACGATATGATCACCTTGTATATAGACTCTGCTGCTTATTAGAATTTTAGATCGAAATGTTACTAAGGATTTTAATTAAGCACAAAAAATGCTAAGATGCGTAAAAAGTCGAAACTCAAACATGCACTGGGTCTCTCAAGTTTTAACAAACTTTACGTAGATATATATATTACATATGAATGTTACTTTAAAAGGTATACATTATTTGTATTTAATAAGAGTATTACAATCGAATGAAAGTTGCAGTCTGCCGTTGCCGACTGATTTATTGATAAAAGATATTTATATTGACTGTGTACTTAATTTCAGTGGCACCTTTTAAAAGTGAATTGTGCCGTGTTGGTACAAAATATGAATCAAACAGGTTTTCGCAGTCGGCCACGCACGATAGCAACTTTTACCCCTTAAAATCAACATATAAATTCGAATCTAGTCCTACCAATAATTAAACTGATAAATAAAATAATCACATCAGTAATAAAATTTCTGCATCTCTTGAATTGAGTTTTATTGCAGATTCAATGCATTTACGATTCCTGGGAAAGACTTTTTTATTTTCTTTCTGAAAATTCGTCTAGGTAGAGGCCGGCGCTAATACGGAATTACAAGGGTTCATTTACAGTTATTGAGTATTCCAGTATTTCATCTTCAAAAGTGAATTAGTGATTTTATATTTTTTAAGCGTTTAGTTTTGGTTATCTAGATTTATGCTTTTCCTTTATTTCGTTATTTATTTGTAAAATGTATACGAATTCCAAGCTGACTGTCACTTGCATTGTTTGAATGACATTAAGTAAGAATGAGGTTTAACAACCAATAAATATCAAACACAAATGGGTTTATTATAACTAGTAAAAAACCTTTAAACTTCTCAAAATATGTTTCTATTGTTGATTGCACTCCAGATGCTCACATTGAGCAGCTCTAACAATTGTTTTCAGATTTGTCAACTTAAACAATGTCACAAAGAAAGTTGATATCAGGCAACATTTTATAAAATTGTATTCTGCAACTTATCAAACTGAGTTAGAATTATCTGCTAAAATATGTGTTTTGTAATCTAAAAAATATACGATTTGCAGGACAAGATTATGACAACGGAGCAAATATGCGTAGTGGATACACTGGGCTGTGACAGAAAATCTTGGGAATAAATCTTAGAGCGTTTTATGTACTATGCTGTGCGCATAATTTAAATTTAGTGCCAAACAATGCTGCAGATCGTTCTTTTAAAATACCCTTTTTTTTAACTAAACTTGAATTTAAGTCCACATTTCTTGAGAAAGAGAATATATATCAATATGCGGTTTTGAGGATCTAAGAGATAATTTATTTGTGAAACAGCGAGTTTTGCCCGACGCTTTTAATTTGTGTACATTACTATTAAGACAGTAAAACAAATAGTTGACCCGGAACAAATTTGTAACAACCTGATTTCTTAGGGATTGTATTCTATGGCTATTCAGAACTCTCTAACTGAAAATCTCAAATGCCTTGCAGAAATGAAGAAAAAATGCGCCGCCTTGTTGAAATTAGGCACTTTTTTCCTTTAATCGGTAATAGCCCATACGGATGACACTTTAAAAAAAAGTAAAGAGGTAAAATATTGAGAGAAAGAGCTAAGTTTTAATGTGGTATAAAATTTTTTGCAATCGTTTAAATATTAGCAAAGTTACGGTTGTCAAAATGACAGATTTATATAAAAAAAGATTACTTTTTGTTTTTTAATATCCAATTCTCTGGATTAAGATTGTTGCCTAACCAGACTTGAATTTGCCAATATACTCTATAAATATGATATTTAGTGGCATCGGATGTTGGTGGAAGAACTGCTAGATCGAAGAAAATATTTTGCCCAGCAGAAATCTGATTATACCAACGAACCTGTACCTAATCATTTAAACTATTAGTTTTTCTACTGCCATACCATATAAAAATAAATTCTTCCCCAGTTACCGCAAGCTGATTTGCTTCAGCAAAACTTTTGAAAATTAATAGGCTGTTACTTAGTTCAATATTATTTTCTAAAACTGAAAATACTGTTTTTTGCCCTTTTTATAAAATGCAGAGGTGGTATCGCATCCGGCATGTGCAAATAGAATATTTTTTTACTACATTTTCACTTAGTTCTGAACGTAACTTACACGTTATTTTATCAGATTTACCTCCATCACCGGGTCTCATCATGTACACATTTTTTGTTTTGCAATGTTCAATGAGTAACGTGTGAGCTATTACCGATTAAAGGAGAAAAGTGCCTAATTTCAACATGGCGGCGCATTTTTTCTTCATTTCTGCACGGCGGATTTTTTGGGATTTTTCAATCTACAGAACGTAAACGAAGAAAAACGTGTTTTTTTGACAATCTTTATAACTACAGAAATTCCACAAAAAATGGTTTATACTTTTTTGAAGCGCATTGTTTTAGTCACTGGTTTATAGCACAAAGAGGTATTTCTCAAATTTTTTATATCTCACTTATTTTGTAAATACCGATTTTTTCTAAAACCTGTAATATTTCAATTTTTTTGACGTTGTACCTTATTGTGCTTTGTAAGTGCCGACCGTGGTAGGTTATTTTAATACCTTGTTAAAATTAGAACAATAAGTAAATTTTTTTGCAAGGTAATCAGTGGAGTACCTAAAATCGGTACACGTTTACGGATTGGAGGACCGTTTTTGTGTTTTCTATATCAAAATATAAACAGAACCCCACTTTATCTCCGGAACGGTTAAAAATATCAAATTGAAATTTATCACTAAACCTGTAGACACAAAATTTTTTTTCCAAATTTTGTTGATGTATTTTTCATACCAAAAATATAAAAATATGCGAAAAATTGTATTTCGTTTTAATGGCATTAAATAGAATCTAAATATCTATTTATTTATTTTTATAAGCACTATTGATTGATTGATTGATTGATTGATACCAGCGTGCGGTAGGCATTGCTGCCACTCCCAGATATACAGCTGGGCCTGCTACGTCCACGCTGGGTTGGACTAAGATCATGCTTGTTGCCAGCAGCGAGTGCCACATGGCGCATGGTAAAGGAATATGGGATGGGACGTGTAGGTATTTGTGAGATGCGTTACCGCATTGTGTCGTGAGGGAGCGTTTAAGCTCCCTTTTTTGTGCTTTTGGTTCTGGGTATCTGCCTCTTCTGAATCTTTGTGTGAAATATGTGTTGTGTCTTATCGTGGAGTGTTTATTACTGTTTATGCTCCTCTTTTTTTGTTTCTGCTTCTTCGAATCTTCTTTTTCTGAGTCTTCTGATTCCTCGATTTCCGATGCTGGGTTGGATTTGAGTCATGCTTGTTGTCAGCAGCGAGAGCCACATGACGCATGGTTTTTTCATTTTTCCCCTCGCTTTTCTTTCCCAGTTTATTTATGATCCTCTCGATTGTTGTTTTCCACGTGTAACATGGTCTCCCTATTTTTAGTTTGGTGCTGTTCAGTGTTAGCGTTTTCTTCAGTAGGTTTTCTGCTGTCCTTTTTGCTTTAACCTTCTTGATCCTTTCCCTTATCTCTCTGCTTACCAGAATATGGCCTATTTGTGTGATTGAGCTTCCATTAGTCCAAGTGTATTTTTTTTTGAGAAACCTATTCCTGGGATTCCCCTTAGAGGATATATGTATAAATGGGTCAATTATTACCACCAGAAAAGGGTGAGGTCAGGCCGCCCAGCCAACGACCCTGAGGTGACAACGTATTATTTATCAATATATATATATATATATATATATATATATATATATATATATATATATATATATATATATATATATATATATATATATATATATATATATATATTTATATCTATATATATATATATATATATACCAATGAGATGCAGCAAATTGAAATTCTATGCAGTGATCGGATGATAAAAAGTAAATAAATATACTTAGGTATCTATTTTTTGTTGGAACTATGAAAACTCATACCTACATGCCTAAAACTTTTTTAAATATAAATAGTATTTATTATAACTACCTGTAACTTATGTTTGCATGTACCTATCTCTTGTTTGCCACATGATAAATTGTATGTAAATATAATGTATGGTAAGCATGGAAGACAGGAAGCCTCCACAACATGACGGAAGTGACGCCGCATTGCGTATCAATATATATATATATATATATATATATATATATATATATATATATATATATATATATATATATATATATATATATATATATATATATATATATATATATATGCAGTGACGGTGAGAGGTAAACTCTCATATGGTCAGATGCTACTATACGTCGGACAAATGTCACTGACGTATAACGACTTGCTTTTTTGCAATTACCAAAAGCGGCGACCTCTAGCCTTAGTGGGCTATACTCACTGTTTATGAAATCGGATTTGAAGGAAACTACTACTCAGCGGGCAAATACCCCGGCCTGCATTGAATTACACCTTCAAATCGTGATCAGTAACCAACTATCATTTGTCTGTTCCCAACCAGACATAGACCGGTTTCGAACTTATTATGTTCTCATCAGTATGCCATAGGTCATGGAACAAACAAATGATAGTGGTCAACTTGCTAGTCTTATACAAACTGAATCAAATGAAGTGACGGTGATGGAAACGGAAAAACAAAAAAAAATCTCATAATAGTGCCCTTTCACAAGCAGCGGCAGACCAGTTAAATTATGTCGAAATAACAAAAAATGATGAAATAAGGGACAACTGGCTAGTAAAAGTAGAGTGCAATGTGGAAGCAGGTGGTGATTTCATATTAGATGTGGACAGAAACGCAGAATTTATACATTTATACATACACTAGAATTTATGCATTTACAATAAAAAAGATATAAGCACCTCTGCAAATTATATATTCTCTACCACTAATTTTTAGGTTAATTATGCAATTTGCGCCAATACTGCTCAGTGGCTACGTTTACAACACAATTCTAACAGATTTATTATAAAAAAGTCGCCAAAGTATCATGAAAGTAAGTAATATATTGTATAAAAGAATCGCGAAAATTATATCCTTTATAAAAAGTTCTGCACGAAGAAAAAGTAATTCTGGCATTATCAAATTTTTGATTGAACATACAAGGAGAACAAAAATATGTAAAATGTCTTTTTGCAAAACTGAAAATTTCAAGAAATGAAGAGCACAAAATTGCTACAAAAAATGCTTTATAATTTTTTTTTGTGAGGTGTAGTTCTTGAATAGACTAACAGAAGATATGGAGCCACTTGAGCCAGACATGACGTCACTATCGTTAAGTGCCTAGCCTAGCCTAACCTAGCCTAGCTTAACTTAGTCTTACTTGATGAATACTTTTACGGATGCTGTTGGAACTGTTCGCTGCAAATATCAATGACTAGATGGCCACAAATTTTGTCCTGTGCTCTAAAGTTTGATATTATAGTATCAGAAGGTAAATGAGAGAGAGCGAGAGAAAATATATTGATGAAATTATAAAATGTTGGTGATTAGACCACCACCTCGCTAACTTTAGTTTTGATATTAAAGTAAGCACCATTAGGTAGAACGTTAAAAATCAGATATAAGATTTCCGATATTAAAGTAAGCATCACCCAGACGAAATTTATATGGGAATATGGATATCAAGTAAGCAAATAACAACACTTTGACAGCATTTAAACATCATTAGGCATATATCATATGGACAAAAAAGGGCCTTACAGCTAGAAAAATATGTTTTAACCTACATTATGTTAGTATAGATCGTCGTCGTCTTCGTCTATAATAATACCAATAAAACATTTCTTCAGTACATGATTTACGCATTATGGTGGTTTTTTCCTCCTCCTACTACTATATTGATGCTAATGTTTTTGTACTAATGACTTGTAATAATAAAATTGTGTGTGAGTGTGGTGAATATGACCTATCTAATATTTGAATGTTATCTCCATTATGTTAATTAGTACAGACAAATCTGAATTAGGGAATATTTAAAAAATTGATTTTTTAATCTCCCAAATAGGAAATATTTCTCTCTCTCTCTCAATCCCAGGTGTTATTTACATTATGTTAATTAGTACAGATGAAACTCTATTGGGAGAGTGTCTGGGTTTAAATCACAAATTTGAATTATGCCATATCGGGGTATCACGTCTCTGTCTCTCTCTCTCGGGTTGTTTAGACTTGGAAATAGAAACTGAGATAGACTTTTATATTTAAAAAAAAAATTCATAATTAAGATTTAATATTACATAAAGAAATTCAAATTCAGATTTTTAAATGTAATAAGAAATATTTTCTTACCGGCCATGGTGACACAAAACACAAACACAACATTCACCGAGAAGCACCTGCCACAGATTATAATAATAATAATAATAATAATAATATTTATTTTAAAATATATTTTACATGTTACAATATTTTTTTAATAGTATATACTAGAGCTAAATATGCATTCACATGGGTTTTACATTTGGGATAAATATTAAGTAAGCCCCACCGTAAGTTGTTAAAAACTTGAGTGCGGGTGTTGTTTGAATTGTCCATATATATACATACAGATATGTATTCATATATATTCAAATGTATGGTTAATTAATTAATTTTATAATCTGTACATATAGTAATTTTAGGTACATTGAATAAAAGTTAAGTAGGGTCAGGTGGCATAGCAATGTAAATTTCTACCTGAAAATACTAATACTAATGTTTTTGGATACTTTTGTCCTAACCTCGTCCCACGTTTCTCCATCAAAGAGGACGACAGTGTCGTCCGCAAAAGAAATTATTTCTCCGTCAATTTTTAATTTCAGCAAGTCGTTCAAATGTATATTGAATAGAACCGGAGCGAGGACTGTTCCCTGTGGTAGACCGTATGTGACAATTCTCGAGGTGCTCTCATGATTGTCTATGTTGACTTTCTGTGTCCTGTTACTGAGGTAATCTTTTAGAACTGCATATATCTTTCCTCTGAAACCTAGGTCATGGAGTTTCTTTAGCATTAAAGGGTGGCTAATAGTGTCGAATGCCTTCGCTAGGTCTATAAAAACATATAGCGATGGTCTTCCTTTATCTATCAACTTTAGATTCTTCCTGTTACGTGCGCAATTGCATCGTCTGTTGATGTTTTTTCTCTAAAGCCATATTGTCTTTTTGACAGAATATTGAATTTATTTAAAAAGCTATTGATCCTTTTTTTTTGAATGCTTTCTCAAATAGTTTTGATAAATTGGATAGTAACGAGATAGGTCGATAGTTTTTTGTTTCTAATTTATTTCCACTTTTGTATAGAGGTTTTATTTTCGCGATTTTAAAGTGTTGTGGGCAGATACCGGTTTCGAAGATTACATTTATTTGATATGCCATTAACGGAGCGATAATTTCACTTGCGCTTTTGATTAATTCAACGGTTACTTCGTCAAAGCCCGGTGTTTTTTTGTTTTTTAACTACGATATATATATTTTTATTTCGTCGCTATTTACATTGCTTAAGAAAAAGCTCCTCTCTGACGTTGTATTTTCATATTGAGTATCAGGTGGTATTATATCTTTTGCCAGTTTCTCTCCCACTTCAGAGAAAAAGTTTACAAATTCATTGCAAATTTTTGTTTTGTCGTTTGTTCTATGTCCAGTTTTTTGAATAATAGTTTCTGTAATGTTTGCGCTGTTTTTTTGTGGTTTTACTATATTATTTATTGTATTCGAAATTAATTTAGAATTATTTGGGCATGATTTTGTTTGATTTTGAAAGTATGCTCTCTCTTCTTTTTTAATTAGATAATTTATGTTATTTCTGCTATTTATATATTGTTGTTTAATTTGTGTGTTGTTTTGGATTGTTTATTGTTCTTTGATATAATTCATCTCGTTGTTTTATTGTATTTGCTAATCTTGCATTCCTTTCTTTTTTTATTATAATTAGTTCTAATTTTTTTTGAAGCTTTTTCTTTTGCTATATTTATATTTCTTATTAATATATTATTTCAAATTTCAGGATCGTTACATGTATAGTAACTATCCCAATTTTGTAGTTTTAAGTTGTTTGTAAAAAGTTTTTTGTTTATAATTATTTTATGTTTACTTCTCTTTATGTAGTCAAATTTGTTGACGTCTGTAAGGAGTAATTTTAGGATTATGCTGTAATGGTCAGTATAGTTTGTTTTTAGTACTATTTGGGTTAGATGATCATCTGTTGCACTTCCTTTATAAAAAATGTGGTCTATACAAGACTCGTTTTCATTTGTTACCCTTGTGGGGCAGTTTATGAGTGATTTATAACTATAGTGGTATAAGATGTAAGATATTCATTTGTTATTTCATCGCTATCTAGAATATTTATGTTAAAGTCTCCGAGTAAGATATTATGGTCATAAAATTTCATGTTTTGTAAGTGATGGTAAAGGCCTAGGTTAAAATTGTTTACATCCATATTTGTGAAAGGTTTGTATGGGGCCGTAATTGAGATGTTTTTATTCGAGATTTCTATGACGGCTTTTAGTGCTTTAATTTCATTTATTTGTACAATGTCTACCTTTTGTTTTATATTTTTTTTATGTACATTACTGTGCCATCGTTCCTATTTAACGTAGCTCCATTATAATATAGGTTAAAACCATGTATGTTGAAATTATTTATGTTTTTTATGTAGAATGTTTCTGTTAGGCAGATGATATCAAAACAATTTTCAAGTTGCGACATATATACTAAAAATTCGTCAAAATTTTTTGAGATACTACGAATATTACAGTGATAGATTTTTGTTACTTTGATGGTTTTTGAGGTTTAAAATATTTTTGCACTCACTGATTGATTGGGTTGTTTGCGTTGTTATATCGCTAGGTGCAAAATCACGTACAAAGGGATCCATTTTTTAATTTAGATAACAAATTTATGATATGATACTTATTCAATGCTTTTGTGTTTTAGTTTTATGTCTTCAGATATAAAGTTTTATATTACATACGTTTTTTCTGCTTATTCATACTAGGAACACGTCGGGTGTGGTAATGATGTGTGCTTGTTCTTTCTTGTGGAGTTGTCGGTCTGAAGTGTGATACAGCTGATGTGGAAGGGTCTTGAATACTTTTAGTTGTCGTCGGTGCTTTTTCACTTTTTTTCTTCTTTTTTCTTGTTTCTTTCCGTATTTTCTGGTACTTTTTACTCCTCGTTTTCTGCGGTTTCTGTGGTGGTGTCTATGATCTCTTCTTTCTCTAATTCTAGTAGGTCCTTTACTGTATAAGCCGTCTCGTTTATGATTAGTTTGTTTTGCGTAATTTTTGCATCTAAGTTTTGCTGTCTTGCAGCTCGTACGTGTGTTCGAAGTATTTTTTGGTTTTCCCTGTTCTGTACAATGGCAATATTTGTATTCTGTAGATTTCGTCCGTTTTTTACAACATCGATTTTCTTATGGAGATACAAATTTTACTATTATTGGTCTTGTGTTTGAGTTACGTCCAAAACGATAAATGTGGTTTATTTCAGATTTATTTGTTTTTGCCTTTAGCGTATTGTTTATAACTTCTAGTACCTTTTCATATAAATATTATTATATTGTTTCCTTTACTGTCTCGTATGTGATCTTGAATTTGGTTCTGAAGTTTTTTGTTCTTCTTTTCTAGCGCTTCCACTTTCTTTTCTGTGTTAAACTATCAATCTTCGACTTTATTTCACTGGATGAGTTTCTATTAATTTTTTTAGTTGGTTATACACTTCTATAGTTATTTCGTTTTTGGCTTTTTCTGGCATTGTTTGGACCTTGGGGGAGTCTGTTCCTGTTTACAGCTTGTTTTTAGTCGGCTGTTGAATATTTCTTTAGGGCTGTAGGTCCGGTTTAGGTCTGCTCCGAAGTCCAAAGTCCAACAATTTAACTTGCGAACTGCACTTATAGTTTATCATATAATTATTGTTTTTTGGTAATCACCACTTAGATTTTTATTCAAAACTCACTATAAACCTGTATTTCACTTTTGAATATAATCTATCAAGAATTGGTAATTTTTAATGGACATTTAACCACTTTATGACGTGCTTTTACTGGAGCGCTCCGCACTAACGTCTATTCTCTTAATGAGTTTCGTCTTAAATTGAATGAATTAAATAGAGAATTCTGGGTATATAAAAAAAATACTCCCACCACAGACATCAGTAGAATAAGTTTATCCCGAAAAACAAAAACGATAGCCCATACAACCAAAACGCAATAGTTGTCTAGCTCTAATAATAGTTTATTACTAATCAGTCCATTGTCTAATTTCTTTTTAAAAAGTTATTAAGTCTTTTAATCCAAACATTAGAATAGCCTTCGTATATAAAAATTGATGGATAATTACTAATATTTAAAATCTAATAAATAAATAAACTACGGAAACAGCGGTATTACATTTAACGCAAATTATTATTTAACATAAAGTTTTTGATAGGAAAAAAGTAATTTTACAACCTCAATTTGCATTTTAATTAAAACAAATCAACCAGAACCAAACGAGAAAGTTTTGGGTTCAGGGTATATGTGAAAATATGGACAGTTTACTTATAACACATTTTCTTTTAAATTTCATTAATTCCAGGCTTGGGAATTATCGCTTGTCCAAAAAATGAGCTATTTGCCCCACTGTGCGACGCGGCACCTAAATCGTTCCTCTCGGCGACGCGAAGAAATTGAACACGAGCTCGGCCTCTTTGCTTTGCGTGGTCGCAATAGCTGGTAGTTTTAAACGGCACTGTGTTGAATTATTGGAAAGGGGATGTAAGTTAATCATTTTTCTACCTAACTTTCAGAGCTAATTACGTTTCTATTTTATTTTAAGATTCTCTGATTGAACATTAATCCAAAATTAAAAACATTAATCCAAAATTAAAACCATTAATTCACAATTAAAATCAATGCATTAGTCCACTAATGAAAATTCATAAACATCAATATATTAATAAAATTTAATTCAGGAAACTTCAATTAGCAACTTTAACTCATTAATTCATTAGGAACATAATGAAAATTCACATTAATTAGCAACATTGATTAAATGCTAACATTTTTTTGAGAACTGGAGTCCATATTGCTTTCGCCGGCTTCGTAGTCAAGACAGCCAGACACCTTCGAAGATTGTGTTTAATCACGTTACTTGGAGGCAGTTACGACTTTCCGTTGTAGTTATTATGGGAACTACGTCTAAATGGTTACTTTGCTATTAACTCATATTGATGGATCACGACTAAAATTTGTTTTCGGACGTAGTAGCTCAAGTTTGTAGCAGCCATTTTCTCGTCACGGGACAGCGGGAGCAATGGGGAGTGTCATTTTTCAAACAACAGATATTTAACTCCGGGGAAGCCACCAATTTCACGATATCCAGATGACGAGGAATTTTCTCCAACACCTGGCAGATCCATCTGTTCAAAGTTAAGTTTTCCTTTATAAATTTAAGTGTACAAATTATTACCTTTCCAACAAATTTATTAGATTTATACTGCTGAGGCCGGATTTAATTATCGTTTAATTGCAATTTTATGAGCTATGAAACTACCGCGTTAACCAAAGAGCAAATTTTAGAGAGCCCTATGCATCTGCCAATCTTATTGGTGTAAAATTTTATGTATTCTAGAGTACAGTGTGTTTTTGATCACGTTTGGAGTGAAAGTTTTCATTAAATTTACCGCGTGTGTTAAACGTCGACACAAAGCCAATAAGGGGTGGAATCTGTCGCCTTTTGCGCCCACTTCCTTTTTTTCGTATCTCTTGGTTATTACCAATTTTACCCTGTGTAAATATTTTTTTTGTTACATTTCGTAATTCTGCCGTGGGGCTTACTGTATAGATTTTCTTGGTTATTACCAATTTTACCATGTGTAAATATTTTTTTATTTCGTAATTTTTGCCGTGTGGTTTATATTATAGAGTAAGTTAATGTTGTCACTTGTACCTTTTTTAACTACTTGTTAAGTGTTATGTCAGTGATAAATTTGTGGTCGATTTATATTTATTGCGTAATTTATCGTCGATTTATGACACTATTTTTAATTCTCATTTTAATATTTGTTGTGTAGTACTCTTTCCTATTTCACGGCTTTCCTAAAAAAGCCTGGCGCCCGAAACTTTTTTTTTTTTTTTTTTGACACTGACTAGCTGAGCCTAGTCTAATTTGAGGCAGGCCTTTATTTTATCTAGTAACTTATTCGATAACCTCAATTAGATTAGTTTTTATGCTTTTTATGTCCAAGTAGCCTCATTAAACTTTATTATTAGAATCACGTGTGTGCTATATTTTTTATGTGTGTTGTAGTTGATCAACATTGTGTATTAGAGTTTATTGTTCGAGCAGTTTGATGTTTTTTAGTCAAGTGTTTAGCTACGAGGACATTTTACGAAATTGTAGTCAGCCATCTTACAAAATGGCGCCTTAACGTACATGAAACTCTTACAAA